>JAJOZX010004493.1:0-404795 GCA_023014485.1 Bathynomus jamesi
ATATATATCCCAGAAGAGTTCCTTGTTCTATGCACGGTCTGTGTGTATCATAAAAAACTCAGGGGACCATCTGAGTTCATTCCCATAATATATATATATATATATATAATATATATATATATATATATATATATATATATATTATATATATATATATATATATATATATAAAAATTATTTCACGAAAGTAACACGTGAAAAATATTTATGATGAATAAAACCACGAAGGAAAGGAAACACAAAATGGTTCTCAAGCGCTTTTGTCTAATGACATCCTCAGGAACACTGAAGTAGGTACAAAAAGGGTAACAGCCTATATATAGGTTACAGAAAGAAAAAAAAGAAAAATAAATAACATACATACACACACACACACACATATATATATATATATATACATACATATCTATATACACACACATTATATATATATAATATATATATATATATATATAATATATGCAATAAACAGAGAAGTAAAATAAAAATTAAAAATTAAAAAATTATCCGTGAGGCGTACAGATTTGTAAGGAATAATATCGATTTTTAGCACAAGATCAAATGGATTATAAAATACAAATTTATATTGGAATATCCGGGGTTTTAACACTCTGCCTATGGTCAGGTTTCGATATATATAAAAAAAATGCAAATAAAAGTTAATAAAGTAGCAGACAAGTTTACCAAAGATTTAGTGTTCTACCTTTCTTATCTAAATCTGTTTGGAAGGATTAAAATAAAGGATCGAGTTGAAAAAGACCTTTGCTTATGTTGAAGTATTTGAAAGTTGGATAATGGCAGACTCAAGAAATTTCTATTAACAATGTGCTAGAATGGAAAAAACTGAAGCATTATTCCAATCAATACAGTGGGCTAACTCTGACAAATGGACAAAAAGGGCACTGGACAACTGTCCTGTTCTAACGGAATATTGATGCTGTTTTATTACGTGTGTGCAAATCCTTTCCGTCTGACCTATGTAAAAGGAATCACATTGTTACAACCAATTTTATAGATAATGCCTGAATTATTGGTAGGGCTATTTTTTACTATGATATTTTTCACAATATTGTTATATGAAAATACTACATTAATATCCAAAAGTTTAAGTACATTAGCAATGCCTAAAAAGCCCGGGAAAAATGGAAGTACTAAAATATTTTTTGACAAAGTACGTGTGTTATTATTGACACGATAGAAAGTTCGTTTTGCCTTGTTGAGACAAGATTCCATAAACGCAGATGGATAACACAAATCACTTCCAATACCGTTGATTTTTTTTCCAATTCGGCATCGATGTATTCCGGACTGGCGATCCTAAGGGCGCGGAGAAACATTGATGAAAAAATGGCCTTCTTAGTGGGGGTGTCAAAAAATATTTTAGTACTTCCATTTTTCCCGGGCTTTTTAGGCATTGCTAATGTACTTAAACTTTTGGATATTAATGTAGTATTTTCATATAACAATATTGTGAAAAATATCATAGTAAAAAATAGCCCTACCAATAATTCAGGCATTATCTATAAAATTGGTTGTAAACAATGTGATTCCTTTTACATAGGTCAGACGGGAAAGGATTTGCACACACGTATAAAACAGCATCAATATTCCGTTAGAACAGGACAGTTGTCCAGTAGGGCTGTGCCGGATACCACTATCCGGCAGGATATCCGGCCGGATAACAGCTATTATCCGGTATCCTGTATCCGGCCGGATAGATGTCAGTATCCGGCCGGATAGCCGGATATTTATGATAGTCTTTTTTGTAATGGAATACCATCTGGGCCCGCCCCTTCCAATCTTAGCTTGCATAGCCTTTAGCTAGCAAAAGTTGAATATAGTTGTACAAAAATCTAAAATTAAATAATTGATAAATAAGCATGTACCACTACTAGTATGTAACTATATTAACACTGCTAAAAAGGCAAAATGTTTGGTCCACTAAAAGTGTGACGCATAGCTAAGATCCCAGCTTCCCTTACTTTTTAATTTTTATTTTTATTTTTTATTTTTATATATATTGCAAATTACAATATGAAAAAATATGAATTAGCGAAACCTTTTATTAAGATTTGAGATATAAAAATAAAAACATATAGCCTAATCAAATATACCAGTAAGGTAAGTGAAATTATTAAAATAGCAAAACCTTAAAAGTAAAAACTCACATTAAACAATAAAAATTAATACTATGTTCAAGACACTAGATTCACAAGTTTAAATCAAATTTTCGTCCATTGTGATGGATAAAAAGAAGCATCTCCCCTCACTTTGGTAGCAAAGTACTTCTTTTTTCTTCAAAAATATTTCCGTATTCGGAAAACATTCTTTCTGAGAAAACTGAAGATGCTTGTGTCACTAGCCATTTTAGAGCAATTTTCTTGAGAGATGGAAAGGATTCTTCATTTTTCCAAATTCAAGTGGAGATAGTCGTCTGTCTGATATGGTTTTTTTTTGCATATTGCTCAATTTCCTCTGTATTTCTGCGAATGAAGCCATCTTACGGCTTTTTTTAAACTTTTTCTCACCAGGTATCTTTTCTGAATTTTCTTGTGTTAGTTCCCTGAAACAAGCAGAGAGTGGATCATCATCAAACTTTGCCTTTTTTCTTCCTGTTGAGGAGGAAGAAGAATTAGAATCGTCGCTGCTGTGAGCCTGTTCTTCAAAATATTTCTCTCTAATTTTCTCTAGGTTGTTTATTTCATTTATTTCTTCAATTAACCATGTCTTAATATTTTCCTTTTGTTGATCTTTGAAAAACAAAAATTTAAGTCGTGGATCAATGACAGTTGCTAGAGCATACTTCCGATTTGTTAAGACATTTAGACACTTTCTTTTTTCATTGCTTTCATTGGCAAAAAATCGTGACCGCAATGACTTCAACAGTTCATCTTTTGTAGTTTGGACTCCTTGATCATCCTGGCCAATTTTTGAAAGAAACCTTTCAAGCGCGCACATGTTTGGGATAACAGTAGAGAGTAAACTATATTCTACTGTACTCATTTCTTGGGTGAGTTTAAAAAATGGCTGTAAAAGCTTTAAAAGATTTTCAATCAAGTACCACTCATTAGATGAAATAACAAGTAATTCACTATGATCAGCAAGGTATATTTGAACTGATTTTTTCAACTTAACCATACGTTCTAGCATCAAATAAGATGAGTTCCAGCACGTTAAAACATCTTGTACCAATAGAAGAGGAACATGACCCTGTTGTGTTTGGAGAGCTTTAAATTCAGAAGTAGCCAGTGGGGAGTGGTTAAAATGTGTCACTAAACGTCGACACTTTGCCAAAAGATCTTTTATAGATCATTGAGCCATTAATGCATCATTCACCACTAGCTGTAGCAAATGAATTGAACAGTGAACAGAAGGTATTTCCGCAAGGTCACATCCCAAAGCTATGTTAGAAGCTCCATCTCTGACCAATATATTACGCCTTGATCTGTCAATATTCCATGATTGCCACATAGATTGCAATTTGTCCGCTATATTAATTCCTGTATGCGATCCTGAAAAATGAGCTGAATGCAATACTGCATTACAATGAGTGTAGTCATTCATGATCCAATGACCTGACAAGGAAATGAATGATTCATTTGAAGAAGAGCAGGTCCAAATATCGGAAGTGAAGCTAATGTATTTCCCTTCTTTCAATTTATTCATAACAATTTCTTTGAGTTCTTCATAGATTTTGGGTATGACTTTTTCTGAAAAATATGTTCGATTTGGTAGCAAATACCTTGGCTGTACGTGGGCCATCAGTCCTATAAAGCCATCTTGTTCAACTAAACTAAAAGGATGGTTGTCCAGTGCCATCATTAATCCTATCTTTTTATGTAAAGCTTGAGCTTTTGAGTCATTTATATCCCATAATTTCTTAAAGGAAAAACTTTCTTCTAACGTGAGTTGCTTTTCCATGGCAACTAATTTTTTCTCCTTCGGAGCCATTGAGGTGGTCGCTATAGGTTGATTTTGATTTTCAGATGATTTGTTAAGTTGAGACACTTCTTTATATTCTTTTGAATGCAGCATCTTTGCATGATTGTGCAAAGGTTTTGTGCTATAGCACCTAGCACCCAATTTCTCTGATCCCCTTTTAATCTGTTTGGAACATAGGGAGCAAATAGCTATACGTTGGATTAGTCTCATGTATTGTAAATATTTTCCAAATAAAACTAGCCATTTTAGGGGGTAAATAATGTTAAAATATTGCTGTAAGCCTATAACTAATACTAACTAGCTATATAGCTATATGATTTAGGCAATGAAACAATCCTGAAAAGGATAAAATATAGGTAATTAGTAAAGTTATTGAGATAGCTATAATTTACATCAAATAGTGATTAAAATTTGATAGTATAGTCAATTAGTCAAGTAATAGCTAAATAATAATATATAAAAAATTATGAATTATTTGAATGATATTATCCGGTATCCGGCCGGATATTTTTTTTTATTATCCGGCTATCCGGTATCCGGCCGGATAGTAAAAAATACTATCCGGCACACCCCTATTGTCCAGTGCCCTTTTTGTCCATTTGTCAGAGTTAGCCCACTGTATTGATTGGAATAATGCTTCAGTTTTATTCCATTCTAGCAACATTGTTAATAGAAATATTCTTGAGTCTGCCATTATCCAACTTTCAAATAACTTCAACATAAGCAAAGGTCTTTTTCAACTCGATCCTGTTATTTTGAATTCCTTCCAAACAGATTTAGATAAGAAAGGTAGAACACTAAATCTTTGGTAAACTTGTCTGCTACTTTATTAACTTTTAAATTTGCTTTTATTTTTATATATATCGAAACCTGACCATAGGCAGAGTGTTAAAACCCGGGCAGTATTCCAATATAAATTTGTATTTTTATAATCCATTTGATCTTGTGCTAAAAATCGATATTATTCCTTACAAATCTGTACGCCTCACGGATAATCCTTTAATTTTTAATTTTAATTTTACTTCTCTGTTTATTGCATATATATATATATATATATATATATATATATATATAATATATATATATATGTTGTGTATATATAGATATGTATGTATATATATGTGTGTGTGTGTGTGTGTGTGTGTATGTATGTTATTTATTTTCTTTTTTTCTTTCTGTAACCTATATATAGGCTGTTACCCTTTTATGTACTTCAGTGTTCCTGAGGATGTCATTAGACGAAAGCGCTTGAGCACCATTTGTGTTTCCTTTCCTTCGTGGTTTTATTCAGCATATATATATATATATATATGCTCTTATTTTATTTTAGTAGGTAGGTGAAATCTTTCTGTACGTGGGCAACTGCCCACTCATCTGGGTGGGCAGTTGCCTAATTACAAAGAAAAAAAATAAATGCAGATTACCTTAAAATTATTGAATTAGACTTATTATTAAATAGCCTACCTAGGTATTATGACGTCATCAATATGCCCTTTTTTCCCCTAATTAAACCAAGGTGGTCACTTGGTCAGCGTGGCCTATTAAAATAAGTTCATTTGTTTTTCTGGAAATTATGTCTTTTATTCTATGTACAGTAAGCTAATTATTATTATTAAGTAACAAAAAATTGTTTAATTCAAGCTATAAATGTAATTTTTCATTATGAGGTTACGTAGATCCGACACTAGTCGCTATGCGTGCGGGCCCACACTGGCCTTTTTGGGCTGCGAGACAACATTTTTACAAAGATCAAAGGGGTTCAACGCTACCAAATCTGGTTCCTTTCGGTAAAGCCTTTCTTACACGAATAAAATTAATACCTCTCGTTCCCAATACTCAAAGCTTCGTCGCTTCAGGCGAGCCAAAAAATCACATTTAATGACATAGAAAAAGAAAAATGGTATTAGCACGAGACTCCAATACAACGTCGACCAATGGTACAGTATAACCTTTCTCAAATAAAAGCCACGAATAAATCAGTCGTACGACCGACCACCTTTGGCTTTAAATATTTTTTTTTAAGAAAATCTGCTAAGGTCGGGAGTGCGCGGCTCTTCAACGCAATACAGCGAGTTAATTCATAATTTACATTTATTTCACCTTTAAAACATTATATAAATCGCTCATATAATTCAATACCCAATTTTATTTTTAACTTCAAACCTTTCTGATCGTGACTTCAGAAAACCAAATTTACTCGTTCACTGTTTCGCTGGAAAGAAAGTGAAACGCGAGACATACAAATCGTTAATTTTAGTAAGGATTCATTTCGCCTTATTACGATCCAAATTAAAAAAAAAAAATGGTTTCTTGCAGAAAATTATTTGAAGTAAATCTCGCTTCAACTACGTTTTGTCTATATTCTTTGTTCCAATATTTTTTTATGATTAAACTTTTCAAAGAATAATTAAATAAGTGAAAGTTATTAGAAAGATGTTTTCAACTTCGTAGAATAGAAATGAAAGTCTTTTTTTATGGGAAACTATTTATTTTAATATACGTAAAACAACAATTTGGAATGAAGCAATTCGTAATCATTTCATAAGAGAGAGATTTAAATCTCTACGCAACATATAGCTACGTAAGAAAAATGAACTTATATTATCCGCGAGAAATATGAGTACGTAATGTCCTACTTTAACCGAGTAGTGTGAAAATGTTCGTTTTTCCATCTCTAACCGTCTTTTTTCTCATTGTATCAGTTGCTCGGATACACTAGCACCGGACCTCCTAGAATTCATTCCCTAACAATATTGTAAAGATTTCGGGAATGAGACGGTAAATGATTCTAACTGATAAAGCTATCATTGTTTTATATTACGATAAATACTGATACGTAAAACAATTAAATGACAGAGGCTTTCCCCATCCCCCACCCCCACCCCAAAACGACAAAAACTCTCTCCTCCGCGAGTGTCTTTCTCCACAACGGTTTCTACAGATTAGAAAAAAGCATATTTGTACTTTTCAAAATGAAAGTGAAATATAGTCTTTTATTTCATTTAAAATGGGGTAAAAAAAAAAAATAGGTGAAACCATAAAACTTAGTTGTGATTTTTTTATTAAAATTTCCTTTAATAAAAAAAAAAAAATTTACATACTTCAAAATTGTTATAATGAATAAAATTAAAAAGGAGAAACATTTCATCACGTCATAATTTCAGTTAAACGAATCAAAATGGAAACTTTGTTTAAAAAAAAAAAAACGTTTATATTACAAAATTAATATATCCACTTCACAAATGGGGGAAAGTGAACCTGTGAAAGAAATCTCGTGCAACAATAACAAGATTTAGCAATATTCTTTTTTATGCAGGAAGGAGGGGGTCAAGGGGAAATGCCCGCAAAAGCGCCCCTCCCCCAAAGAAGGAGAGAGCCAAAATCAAGGTCCGGGTTTTCGAGATGCCTAGAGACTACGTTTGAAAGATGGGATGTCATGGACAGGAGGAAAGATGGATTGCGGAAGATTGTTCCAGTTAACCGGCTGAGTAGGTGAAATATTGAAAATAACTATTACCCTTGCGTTAGAGAGTTGGACAGAAAAGGAATGAGAAAGTGTAGAAAGTCTGGTACTGCGTGCTTTCCTTAAAGGAGGAGGCATGCGGTTAGAGAGTTCAGAAGAGCAATGTCCGTTATAATAGCAATAGGAGAGAGAGAGAGGGGGCGGAATTGATGAGACGAAAAGCCTTTGATTCCACCCAGTCAAGTACGCTGTGTGGGTTGAGCCACCCGACACACACGAGACGCATACTCCACATGAGGGGGGGGGGGGGCGAACAAGACCCCTGTACAGAGACAGCAACTGAGTAGGGGTGAAGAAACTGCGGAGGCGGTACAACACACCTAACTTCTTAGAAGCCGTTTTTGAAAGACTAAATGTGATCTTTCCAGGAAAGATCATGGGAAAAGGAAACGCCAAGAATGTTAAGAGGAGAGGAAGGATTGAGTTATGTGTTGTTGAAGGTAAGGGGATAGAGTCGTGGAAGATTGTGACGAGTAGACGGATGGAGAAACGGAGTTTTTCAGGAACTGAAAGCCACAAGGTTTTCTCTGCCCCAATCAGATATAGCAGAAAGATCAGAAGTTAGGTGTTCCATAGCCGTCCTACGCGAATCATTAAGTGACTGCTGTGAGGGACGCTTTGGGAAGCGGGTGAAGAACTGAAGCGAATCAGTAGGACAGGAAGTGCGAATTAAAATATCATTAATAAATAAAAGGAAAAGAGTGGGTGACAGGACAGGACAGAACCCTGAGGAACACCACTGTTAATAGCTTTAAGAAAAGAAAGGTGTTTAAGAGTCTTCCTATTAAGGATAGATTAAAAAACTTTGGAAAGGCAAGAAATCAAAACAATCGGACGATAGTTGGAGGGTTGAGAGCGGTCACTCTTCTTTGGGACAGTTTGAATAAAAGCGAACTTCCAGCAGGAAGGAAAAGTACCAGATGAGAGACAAAGACGAAAGAGTTTGCCTAGGTAGGGTGTCAGCACAGAAGCACAGTTCTTAAGAACAGGAGGAGGAACACCATCACGACCGTACGCCTTCCTAGATTTGAGCCTAGATAGGGCAGCAAACACCTTTAGAAAGATGAGATTCTAATTTCCGACATAATAAAGTCAGAAGAGGGAGGAATGGAGGAACAGCAACGGAATCATCCAAGGTTGAACTGTAAGCGAAAGTTTGAGCGAAAAGTTCAGCTTTGTCAGGAGAAGAGACGGTAACTGAGCCGTCGAAATGGAAAAGAAGAGAGAAAGAAGAAGTAAAGTTGTTGAAGTTGTTGGCTTTTCTAAATATTCACTAAAAATGCAGTCGTTCAGTTAAACATGGGTTAAAGTTTAATATAGAAGTGCTGTTTTTGTCGTCACTTCCAGTATCTAATGCTTTCAAAACCTTTTTCAATCTTCTACGAGCGTCAGCAAATACAGCTTTAAAAATACTTGTGTGGAGTTACAACACGCTTCTGATGGGACTTCATCATGTGAAATGTAAGTATTGACAATTACTTATATCTGTCCGCGTATTTCTATCCAGGAATTCTAACTTCCAATTTTGCAACCCTACTCTACACGTAAATAAGAACTTTCGTCAATAACCAACGTTAAAATGTATGTGCGGTATTTTCTCCATCATGGTGTCACATCTAACATCCATTTTGAAACAAGAGGAGGAAAGATGGAGAAAATAAATGCGAGTGAAAAGCAATGCGAGATATGACGACCCAATCTCGAAAGGCGAGATAAACTATATACTATATAGCGTTAACTAGGCAAAGGGGGAAAACTAAGAGTTGAGATAACATGGCAAATGAAGCAATGGTTTTAGTTCAATCTTAAACTATTTTTCGAAGTTATTTCATCCATTACAACATACAAAAGGAAAGTAGATACAAAGATGTGTCAAAACAGGAAACCATTAATTTCGTATGTAAAATTACGAGGGGCGGTCAGAAAATAAGTTTACAAGGCGTATAATTTCGTAACTAAAGGACCTAACACGGATTATGTTTGTATAGGTGAATTCGTTAATCATTGTTGGCAACACTGCACGTCGATCGGCTGCCAATACCGTACATTGGTTATACGAGTCAGTTGAACATGGCGGCTCGACTGGAACGGTGCCCTGTCATTTCTGCAACGATATTCTGAGTCTGACAGTGGTCAAGAATTTCTCGAGCGAATTGTCACAAGAGATGAGACACGGGTTCATCACCGTACTCCGGAAACAAAACGTGCCAGCATGGAATGGAAACACCCTGGATCCCCGCGACCAAAGAAGTTCAAGATTGCGAGGTCCGCTGGCAAAGTGATGGCTACAGTGTTTTGGGACCACAAAGGCGTTTTGCTCGCAGACTTCATGCAAAAAGGCACAACAATCAATGCAGCTGCATACTGTTCAACACTGGAACGTTTACGAGCGGACATTAAACGTAAACGTCCTGGACTGCTTCGTAGGGCAGAGCACTGTTCCAGTCGAGCCGCCATGTTCAATCGACGTGCAGTGTTGCCAACAATGATTAACGAATTCACCTGATAAAAACAATCAATGTAGGTCCTTTAGTTACGAAATTATATGCCATATAAACTTATTTTCTGACCGCCCCTCGTACAATCGTTATGCAGGAGCTGTTTAATTAATATCAGGTTTAACATAAATTCTGCTCGATTAGAAATTGGACGATAGATAATAGAATAACCAAGAAAATGTTAAATAGTTTTAGAAATGTTGCAAAATACACGCGGCGACAGGTTCGCACAGGTTTTATCACGATACAGAATGACTTAGGCTAATAAATATTTGGTACTTACGTATTAACTGGGGGGGGCCACCATATATACAGGGCGTCTCAAAAAAATGTACACACACTTTAACAGCTGATAGCTCAATTGATGTTTCTTTCTAAGTTAAACCCATTAGAATTAATAATGGCAGTCAGACTAAGCTTTGAACAAAGGAAATTCATTCTAAAATGCTACTGGAAGTGTGAAAACGCAGTTGAAGTGCAAAGACAGTTTAGGAGGGAGTTTCAAACAGATCCACCAACGCGACTTACCATCACTCGAATTAGAGATACGTTTGAAGCCGATGGAACTGTTCAGAATGTCCACAAGAAGCGTTCCGGAAGACCACGGACATCGACAAGCCCCACAAAGCAAGAAAGAGTACTGGAAACGTATCACCAAAGTCCAAGAAAATCTGTGCGGCAAGCGAGTCGTGAAGTAGGAATTTCAGAATCGTCTGTCCAACGCATTTTGAAGCGCTGTCAATGGAAAAGTTACATTCCAAGATTAGTCCATGCTATTAATGAAGATGATCCGGACCGAAGAGTGGAGTATTGCGAGTGGTACTTGGCACAATGTGGATGTGGATTGGACGAAGGGGTTTCGTAGAATACCCTCCGCGTTCACCAGACCTCACACCACTAGACTTTTTTTATGGGGATACTTAAAAGACAAAGTCTACGCTATAAAACCTGCAACAGTCGCTGAATTGAGAGCAGCCATTGAACGAGAATGCACACAAATACCAAACGAAATGTTTCGTGATGTTTGCGATTCCATTGCTTCGCGTTATCAGCAGTGCCTGGACCAGAACGGACGTCAGTTTGAAAACAGGCGTTGACAAAACAATTAAATAATGTCTGTAGATTCTATTACATTTTGAAAATGAAATGTATTTTAATAAACACTGCCTTTATACTGTAAGTATTTAAAGTGTGTATACATTTTTTTGGGACGCCCTGTAGATATATATATATATATGATACACACAGACAGTGCATGGAACAAGGAACTCTTCTGGGAAAATTAAATCCACTATAGTCCGAATAAGTAATGGTAAATGACAAATACCATAGTTTTTCTTTTTCATGATGCTAGCCCGACGTGGGCAACGGGTCACTCGCAAAGAGGTCCCATAAATATAGCTTCCCTCACCAGCTATCTGCAAAGCAGACAGGATCCAGCTTTGGGACATGGATCTAGGGTTTAAAGCAGCCTAGCCCTGCTACATTTAGAACCTCAATATAAGCAAAAGACTCGCTGCCTTCACGTCAGATTGAATACATAAAAGAAAAAGGGGTAACTATTATATTTTAGCCAAAAACCAAAACTTAAACCTCAACTGGTAGAATTGAGCGTCCACTTTTCAAGGCACATAACATGTCCGTTTCAAGATGGGAATGAACTCAGAATGGTCCCCTGAGTTTTTTATGATACACACAGACAGTGCATGGAACAAGGAACTCTTCTGGAAAATTAAATCCACTATAGTCCGAATAAGTAATGGTAAATGACAAATACCATAGTTTTTCTTTTTCATGTTGCCCACGTCGGGCTAGCATCATGAAAAAAAAAACTATGGTATTTGTCATTACCATTACTTATTCGGACTATAGTGGATTTAATTTTCCCAGAAGAGTTCCTTGTTCCATGCACTGTCTGTGTGTATCATAAAAAACTCAGGGGACCATTCTGAGTTCATTCCCATCTTGAAACGGACATGTTATGTGCCTTGAAAAGTGGACGCTCAATTCTACCAGTTGAGGTTTAAGTTTTGGTTTTTGGCTAAAAATATAATAGTTACCCCTTTTTTTTTATGTATTCAATCTGACGTGAAGGCAGCGAGTTTTGCTCTATATTGAGGTTCTAAATGTAGCAGGGCTAGGCTGCTTTAAACCCTAGATCCATGTCCCAAAGCTGGATCCTGTCTGCTTTGCAGATAGCTGGTGAGGGAAGCTATATTTATGGGACCTCTTTGCGAGTGACCCGTTGCCCACGTCGGGCTAGCATCATGAAAAAGAAAAACTATGGTATTTGTCATTTACCATTACTTATTCGGACTATAGTGGATTTAATTTTCCCAGAAGAGTTCCTTGTTCCATGCACTGTCTGTGTGTATCATAAAAAACTCAGGGGACCATTCTGAGTTCATTCCCATATATATATATATATATATATATATATAATGATTGGCTAGGTTAAGTTGTAATATTTTCGTTAGTTTAAAATTTCAAATTGACATGTTACACATTAGAAACAACATTTGTTTCTGGAGGCCAAAAATTTTTAATAGCATTAAGAATGGAATTGAATGGATCGTGATCATGTACCAACTGTCGCCACATAAATTCAGCAAGCTATGACTCTAGGTGATGGCGTGCAGTGCCTCGATGCTTTTTATTTCTCCACTTAGCTGATCCCCAGAGCCTTTCGATCTCGTGTGTGTGAGTACCAGTTTCCGGGTTGACGAAATTGTACTTGTGGTTAACTTTAAAGTGTTGAAATCCTGACTCTGCTAGATGTTCCGATATGTATGACGGCCATGAGTCTGAGTAAATTATCGAAAATATTACATCTTAACCTAACCAATCATCAATATGTGGTGGCCCCCCGTTAATACTAAGTACCAAATATTTTCTCTGGTGTTTACAGTAATTGAAAAAACAGTAATTGAAAAAACATGGGAGCCCACGAAAGAGCATACTCGACACGTGATGCTGTATGAGTTTCATCGTCACTGGGGATGAAAAATGAGTCCTCTATAACAATATTAAGCGTCGACATCAGTGGTGGCTTAGCCGTGAAACAAAGCCTGAACCTCAGCCAAGGAATGGACCCCATCCAAAGAAAATTTTGCTATGCGTTTGGTGGGATATGCAAGGACTTATTCATTTTGAGCTTCTGCCAGATAACCAAACAATCACAGCTGAAGTCTACTGCCAACAACAACGATTGAAGATGGCATTACAAGAAAAACGTCCTGTATTAATTAATCGCAGAGGTGTTCTATTCCACCAGGATAACGCGCGCCCTCACACTGCTCGAATCACCACTGCCCAATTGGAGGCATTTGGTTGGGAAAAAATGCCTCATCCACCGTATTCTCCGGACATCGCACCTTCAAAGTACCATTTATTCAGAAGTCTGCAACACCACCTAGATGGACAAAATTGCAATCCAGGGAAGCTATCGAAAACGAAGTGATCGCTTTTTTTAACTCGAAACCAAGGGATTTCTTCGAACGTAGCATAAAAAAACTTTTCTACAGGTGGGAAGAGGTTATAGAAAAAGAAAGGAATTATATTGATGATTAATTCGTCATTATGTCATTTAATTTTTGTTCTGAATGAACTAAAAAGTCGAACAGAATATAAGCACACCGGACAAAAAATTAGTCACCCCTCTCAGAATGTACCTAATAACGTGTGACGGCGCCTCTGGCCTTGATAACCGCACGAATCCGGCGAGGCAGAGACTCTACGAGGTTGTGCATGTACTGAACATCGATTTGCTGCCACTCGTTCATCAGCCGGTCCCGAAGTTCCGCCAGAGTCCGTGGTGTCTATTCCTGCGCTTCACTTTCTGTTTCCAGCCTGAACAACACCTTCGACGCATTCATGATTAAAGGCTTCATTGGGCCTGCGATGTACTCGTCGCCTCCCATCATTGGAGAACAAACAAAAACGGGACTCATCGGACCAAATTACACGTTTCCAATCTGCCGCAGTCCGGTTTTGTGCCCCTGAGCCCATTTATAACGTGCCAATTTGTGACTTGCTGTTAACAGCGGCCTCTTCCGTGGTACCCTGCTCCAGATGTCCATCGCATGCAGTTCTCGTCGCAATGTCCGTTCGGAAATTGGTCGCTGGAGAACCTCATGGTTTCTTGGAGCAATTGTTCTCTGGTTTGAAACGATTTGCAGTTACTAGACGAGAAACGGCGGCGGCCTATTGTCGAGAATTGTTTTCCGGCCACAGTTACGCCATCGATTGTCAGTTGATTGCGAACTACACCACTCTTTGTAAACTCGCTGGACAGTACGCGTTGACACACCAACAAATTGGGCTACTTCAGACATTTTTGTCCGTGGGCTCTGCCAAACACGATGGCTCCTTTTTGCCACTGAGTAACGTCTGCCTCACGACCCATTTGCAGACTATATCCAACACACACTTTGTTCTTCACCACCTCACGAAAAAGATCTGATCCTGTGTGCTACGTCACCGCTACTTGTCACTTACCAATGCTACATCAGCGCCCTCTGTGACCTTGAACTTCCTACTATCGGTGCTATTAGGGGTGACTAATTTTTTGTCCGGTGTGCTTATGTTACAACCTTATACATAAATGGCGGCAAGATAATATTAAAATGCTAATTATATTATTTAGGACATACTATTCTTATGTTACGACGCAACAGATATAACTGTGCAAATGAAATTAATGCCAACTGAACAAAAATTTAATTCGAAAAGCAATTTCGCACTTCTAAATGAATGAATGAATGAATGAATGAATGAATAAATAAATAAATAAATAAATAAATAAATAAATAGAGTGGTCAAAAAGTCCCTTTCTATTTTGCTGAAATAATGATATTTCTATTTTATTTTCTACAGGCCATAAATGATGATGGATGTACAAGAACATGTGATGATAGCAACACAACGTATCCAAGGGAAGAAGTGCAGAGAAATTAGAGAAAAATTCGAAAGATTTCACAAACCAGGACCTACAGATAAAGCAATTCGCGAGTTGGTCAATAAATTTAAAAGAACAGGATTGGCTCATGATGAGGCAAGATCTGGACATCCAGGTACCTCTCAAGAAATTGTCGAATTGGTAACAGATGCCTTTGAAACAAATCCTAGAATGTCAACTCGCGCAGCAACATGTAAACTGAGCATACCAAAAGCGATCGTTCTGAAGATTTTAAAATCAACATTAAAAAAGAAAAGTTACCATATTCAAGTGCTACACGAGTTACGCGAAGAGGATTATGCAAGATGAGCCGTCATGTGCACAGAATTGATTGAAAAAAAATTCATACCGAAAGCTTATTTAAACCACATTCTCTTCAGCGATGAGGCGACATTCCACACACACGGAAAGGTTAATCGACATAATTGCCGTATCTGGGATAGTGAAAAACCAACAGAGTTCTACGAATGGGAGAGAGATTCTCCTAAAGTTAACATCTGGTTGGGTATGACAAGATCGAAGATTTTTACACCTTTTTTCTTTGCAGAAGCTACGGTAACAGGGCCAATTTCTCTCGACATGTTTCAGCAGTTTCTTGAACCCAGCTTCGTTCAGATGACATTCTCGACACTGTTGTCTTTCAACAAGATCGAGCTCCATGACACTATGCAAACATCGTTCGGGCGTACCTTGATGAGCTCTTACCAAATCGCTGGATTGGACGTGGCGGAAACGGGCCTGGACCGCACGATCTCCGTATTTAACACCATTAGACTTCTGTAACAAGAGTTACAGACCCGCAAGATCTGCGAACCCGCATTGTCGCGGCAGTCGCTACAATAACCCCAGAGATGCTTGAGAATGTGTTCCGCAATGCGATGAACAGATTTGAGATTTGCAGACACTGATGATGCTCACATCGAATCTTAGACCTAAGCTTGATAAATAAATATACATCTAATTATGTTATTACATTTTTATCCTAAAATACTATTGTTTCAGCAAATTAGATGGGGACTTTTGACCACCACCTTGTGTGTGTATATATATATATAAAATACATAGAGAAAAGGGTTTGAAGGTGTAAAATAAGACAGTAGCCGTCCCTACTCTTGAATGATATAAATAAAATATTTTAATGCAACCACTGATGGATAAAAGAATGATCATCATGGGTTTAATCCAATGAAGTGACATTATATTCGAGTCTTTAATTAATTACCGAAATAATTAGGGCTAGTATTAAAACTACCGTTTACAACTTTTAAAAACCGTGATAAAGAATTCAACGTCGAGATTCACTATATGGGTTATCAGTTACCTTCATCAATTAAAAAGAAATGTAGAAACATATATTCCAAAGGCTAAAGCATATTTTCATTCTAATTTTATCGAAACTAAATAAGGCATTATATATATTACTTCCACCCCCCTACCCTTTATCGTGCATGAATGTTTATGGAATGGAATGTGTCATTTTTGAATCACAGTTTGGATTCAATGACACTTGTTATAAATGGACCTTGCCTCATGAATTGAAACCCATGCTACATATAATATACGAACATACACAAAATTTTTATCCTCACAGTGATGAAAATCAAGTCAAAACGTGGAGGCTAATTTGAAAAAGGTAGAATTTATTATTATTATTCAGCTCTTCTTGCGTAGTTCTTAAATAATAATAATATAAAGCCCTCATATTTCATTCCATAGATAATTAAACTTTTTTTATTAGTTTTATCTGATTATTAATTAATGTTATACGTTTACAATGTATCAGATTCTGAATAAAAAAGGTAACCCAAATTTACTGCGTGCATAATCAATTTTTCACCGATACCCAGGGACGCCAAGAGCTGCCACGGGCCCCGGGAAGGATTGGTATATAGGCCCCCCTGTTTACTCGATATTTTCTTATGAATGTCTTTTTGTGTACATAACGAACAAACTAATTATATGTCCAAGTCACTATTATTCAAAACATACAGTATGAATAAACAACGGAAGAAAATGACCATTTTATTTTTCGAATCAATTATATTAATTCTATGACCATACAATTTACAAATGCAGTACCAGTCCATGCAGGCAAGACAATTGTTTACTGCAAGATTTTCATAATTAGAAGTGTACTTTATTTGCCTTCTCTCTAGTAAAGTGGTAAATGATTCTGATGAAATTTAAAGTACGGGCTAACTGTTTTCAATTACAATGGTTCCCAGATCTGTCAGTCGGTCTTGGGCATTGGTGGACCGAGGATAATATTTTGTCTGTTTCAGTTTGACTAGGATAATCTCTATAAAATGTATGTTCATTAATTATATTTCCTCTCTGTTATTTAATCAATTGCTTTATTAATATTTTTAGATTTTATCCCCCTCTTTCCGAGCACCCTAGAGGTCCGGCCCCAGGGGATTTTTCCACGTTATCCCCACCCTCTCGGTGGGCCTGCTGATACCGCAACGACTTTAAAATGACTTTTGCTGGTTTATCACGAGAAAAGGCGGGAAATTTATAATTATTCTTTTGACTCCTGTACATTAGTTAGAGTTACAGGATAACAAAGACCCTAAGATCCACTCTAGGCTAGCCCAAGAAGGAAGTAGAAAAGTTAGAAATAGCAATGAGAAAAAAGAATACTAAAAACTTATACCGTGTTTACACTCACAGTATAGACGTGTAAAACTTTCAACCAGGAATATTAGTAATGATAAAGTATAGCACAGACAAGACTCTCTCACTCCTCCGCCAGCCACTGCTAACAGAAAACTGGTGAAAGAAGATTCATAGAAAAGTACGAAAAATTATAATGAAGAGAATAGCTTCAGAGTTCATTCACACCATGCGTACACTTATTTTGTGTACTTAGTTACGCATGAGAAGACAGCGGAAAATAAAGGATATCATGAATACTAAACTACTTAATCTAATCTACACCATGCGTTTTTTAAAGAATTTTTAAATTTATTTATTATGTACAAAAAGTGATCAGTTCGTCGTTGCATCGCTTCTCCGTAGCCCGTCAAAGCCACCGTACCGAAGATTTATCATGTAGTAATATATATTGCGTCCTTCGCACAGGAATTACCTAGAAAAAGAAGCACTGATCCAGAGGGCACCTCCAGCTGGCCAGGCCTACAATTTAAAAATTCCCCATTGGGGAATAATAATGCATAATATGCATTTTTTTTTCTCTTTTTTTACGTAGAATATTTAAAACTAAAGTTCCACTGTAACTAAGTTTCCCTGAAGATGATATGACTATTCGGAGGTTTTGACTCCCGAGAGACCTCATCAATCTTCCCATTACCCGAGAACTCCCACAGCTCTGAAACCAGACCCGGCCAGCGCCTCCTACTGCATTTATTGCAAAAGGGAATATCGCTACTTCTATATAAAACTATAAAATTTCCTCTAGCTAGCTAAGTCAGATGTTCCGCGATTTACTTAAAAAGTACTACCCTTCCTACGCTGTAAACCCAAGTAGCATCCCTAAAACTGAAAACATCATTTTGGAGGTTTTGGCTCCCGAGATATCCCATTAAACTTCCCTTCTCTACCAATGGGATAGTATCCGAGAACTTCCAGTGCTCTGAAACCAGACCTGACCAGCGCCTCCTACTACATTTATTGACAAAGGGAACATTACTACTATTACGCTATCTTTACTAACCCTCCACCAAGCAACATCCTTTTAATAATGAAAAAAAAAAGGAAGGAGCAAAAGAGAGGAGGAGAGAGAGAGAGAAGAGTGGCGGCTTCCCAAAATAATTTAATATAGTTATTCGAAGGTTTTGACTACCATGAATTCCCATCTATTAGAAATACTAAATAAAAATAAAAAATTATATCATGGAAACTCCGTGTTCTGATACCAGCCAGACCCGAGCGCGCCTACTACATTTACGATTAAAAGGGAACATCACCGTCCGCAACTCCACCCCAACCAACTCCCCTTATAAGCCCCCTTTGTAAATTTATTCGGAGGTTTTGACTCCCGAGCGTTTTCACAATGACAACACCCAGTGCTTTAACCAGGCCAGACCAACTCCTCCAATTGCATTTACATCTTAAAGGAAATTACTGCTTCTATCTCAATAAATAAACACTATGTACTTAAAGAGTAGCCATTCTTTATACTTAATTAGCTATAATCAGTTTCCAAGTAGACCTGAAAGGGGGAATGCGTGGAAGTCAGAGGTTTCACTCCGAAGATTCCCGGGGTAAGGGACCTCATACTGACCGACAATGCGGTCAACGGACTTAACCCACTCACACACCCCGCCAGCAGCCCGCCCGAAATTTAACTCTTCAAACTACCCGCCCTTTAACGCAAATTGATGCTACTAAAATACTTATCCAACCCGTTTTTAAACATTAACTGAAGTGCTTACTACGATCCCCGCGGGTAGGCTATTGCGCATCTCGACTGTGTTACGGGTGAAGAAGCTCCTCGCAACGTGTTTCAAATATTTTACCCCTTATTTTAAAACCATTGTTTCTCGTGATGTTCCTATCGTCCATGTTAAAGAAACTCTCATAATTTAAGTTCTCAAAACGATTTAAAATTTTTAATACCAGATTTCGCCTCTTAAACGCCGTTTCAAGCGTATACAAATTCAGTTTTTCAGTCTGCCTTCGTATGTTTACTACAAAGTTGGAATAAGCTTTGTTGCGCGGCGCTAAACCCTCTTTACCATATCTATATCCTCCTGTATATAAACCTGTTCAGCATACTGTACACAAGGCCTAAACAAGCGACTTATATAATGGCAAAACAATATCTTTAGATTTATATTAAAAACAAAATTATGAGAAATAAAACCCAATACGATACTCTATTAGCTTCACTGCTCTCGACTGAGCATTGTTTTGAGAACTAATAATAATACAATATAATCTTTATTCAGAAAAAAAATTACATAAGATATACATTACATCCATATTGGTTTACACAATGTTGGGATTAAAGTTTAATTTTTTTAGTTTAATTACAGTATTCTTATCTGAATATGCCGTTGGGAAGCATGACAGCTTTTCAGGTATGACAGCTTTAAATCTTTAACAACAATAACACCTAAATATTATCATTACCTAATGCATTCCTAAATTTACGCAGCTTAAAAATGGGCAGAAAATCTGAAGTTTCCCAAGAGAAAAGGCCAGGTGAAAATACTTATAAAAGAAGACCGCAATCAAAGACAGATAGCCTCCTGACTTCAAATATCCGTGTCGGCAATAGGCAAGATCAAATAGAGGATTTTCTAGGATGGAGATCGTAAACCAAAATCAAAATCTATCAGGACACGAATAACGCAACGCAATAATCACAAGATCAGAAGGAAGACAAAGGTCAATCCCTCCATCAGTAGTACCCATATGCAGGAGCAACTTATTTCAGTCAGTAGAAGAACCATGAGACGAGGACGTCAGAATGACAATAATTTAGTCGCAAAAAGACCAGCGACAAAACCACTCCTAAATAAACAACAGAAGTACTCCTTTTCGCAAAGAAATAAGCTGATTGGACCGTTGAACATTAGGCCAACGTTTTGTTCAGCTACCAGAGCCAGATCATGGACTCAGGATATGGATCATCATCCGTACGTCAGGCATCCATCTAATCAATCAACAACATCACACTAAATACTGTCCTGCCACCACGAAAACAGCCTCCAAAGCTTATGGTTTGAGGAATCTGGCTTTGCCCAAAAGATACGACCTTCAATTCCCGTCCACTTAAACATCTTCGAACAACATGCTCTGAGAACAATGCAGGAGAGCAGATATTTCTGGTTACAGCAGGATGGTGCACTTTGCCACACAGGTAAAACTGTGAAAGAATGGTTTGAAAAAAACACTTTCCAATTTTGGAATACATTGCGGGCAAATTAAAATGAGAAATAAGAACTGCATGAAATGAGAAATAAAAAGTTATTGGGCTAATGTATGGTGCCCAGGAAATCTTGTTCTGGCAACTGTCTGACTGTGTGATCCGGCAAGTGTAAAAACACAGCGTGTCGGTGTTGTGGTGTGGCCGTGTGTGATAGATGAACGTGCTTAATGCTTAATAATTGCCTTTTATTAGGTAAGTGAAGTGAGCTATGTCTTTGTTTATTAATTTTGAGTAGAATCTTGCTTTTCTTTATGGATTTCAAAAAAAGAAGGGATACAGGATTACAGGCTAGTGTGAGGCTACGGTAGGTTATCTTTGGAAGAGCTTTATAGGCCTAGACTAGGCTAGATTGTTGAGCCTTCCCAAAGCATGGAGGAGCTTATTCATAAAAGATTTCGAAGCGAGTATCTGCACCCAGAGGTGCAAATACCGCATTCGCTATTTGCATCCGAATATCACACTTCTAGTTGCAAATACCTTCAGCCTAAACAATCTTAAGGCCTCGTGAGGCCTCCCCTAAAAAGGCCTCGGCCTCGGCAATTTCTGAAGGCCTCGCCCTCGAGGCCTGAGGCCAGGCGTCGTCCCCATGCCTGGCTGGAATTATGTCAAAACCTTATCATGTTCATGCCTAAAAGGATCAAAGCGATCATTGATGTCGAGGGAAGGCCCACTGAATATTAAACCCACAATCAAAAATGTAATTCCTTAAAATTGTCTGATTCCAAACTTTTGGTCACGAGTGTTCAAAGAAAAGCTACTCTTCTCCTTTTTAAATTGTAGATAGATTGTAAACTTCTTTGAAGAAACGACCTGTTCTAAATTAGTTTTCATTACGTAGGTCTTGTATCCCAAAAGTATAAGAAAGTATAGAAATAATTACACCTTCGCTTATTTGTATACTATACCTACACTAACAGGGAAGTAATTCTCCATGTGTAGAGAAAGTACATCAAAATTTCAGGTTTTTATTTCGGTTAATAAAAGAAATAAGCTTTTAAAAGTGTTAAATGTTTAAAAAAAATCCACACACACAACACATATATATATATATATATATATATATATATATATGATGAATAAAACCACGAAGGGAAAAGAAACACAGTGGTGCTCAAGCGCTTTCGTCTAATGACATCCTCAGGAACACATTAGACGAAAGCGCTTGAGCACCACTTTGTGTTTCTTTTCCCTTCGTGGTTTTATTCATCATAAATATTTTTCACGTGTCACTTTCGTAAAATAATCTTCATATATATATACAGGGTGTCCCAAGAGGAAATGTCAAGAATGCACCATTTGACTCTTTGGGTATTTCTACGTAGAAAGTATTATATCGACATGTGTCTGATTCCCAACCGTTACCGAGATTATACAGGATGCGTTCATAAACCTCAGAAATGAACTTCCGCGTTTTCCTTGGCAAGACTCGATGGATCGGAGGCTCGCCGCGTGCATTGAAGAAGGAGGGGTCACTTTGAAACCATTCTGCAATAAGTGCAATAGTGTATTGTATGTTTGTACTTTTTGTAAACCACAACTGTCTTTAAATAGTATCTAAGATCGCCTTTTTATTATGTTTTAATTACCCAAATGTAGAGGCCTGTATCTCGGTAACGGTTGGGAATCAGACCCATATCGATATAATACTTTCTACTTAGAAATACCCAGAGTCAAATGGTGCATTCTTGACATTTCCTCCTGGGACACCCTGTATATACAGGGCCGGATCTAGAAGTTGCGAGGCCCTAGGCAGATCTAGAAATTGCGAGGCCCTAGGCTTATAAATATGAAAATATGGACTTAATTATCGGTACTATACCAGCAATATTAGAATCCCGCATAGACAGAACTATGCCAGCACTTAAAAATTAAACCAAACCAAAATAATCACGCATGGAAATTGTATAAGAAATATAAATAAACCATACAAATAAGTATAAATTATAATATGAATCAAGATTTGTATCGAAAATATAAGAATGATTTCTAAGATTTATATAATATTATAGGTAATGACTTTCCATAGTATACAAACGTTTTTCATATGTGATGTATAAGAGATGTTGACATTTCATTTTTATAATAGTGAGCGATCGACTTAGCAGGCTAAATATTAATACTTTAATATTTGGTTCAGATGCTCCTTGAATATTACAGCAATGCTTTTCTACTTTTCTTCGAGCTAAACTCTTCAATTAATTGAGAATAATCTAATGAATTTGTTATATCGTTTTCTATTGATAACATAGCTAATGATTGCAATCTCGCTTGAGACATGGTGGAACGCAAATATGTTTTAATAAGTTTGAGACGCGAGAAATTTCTTTCAGCCGAAGCAACAGTAACTGGGATGGTTAATACTATTCGAAGTGCAACATAAACACTAGGATAAATCTCACTTAGTTGTTTTTGCACTATATAAACAAGGGCATTTCCGAGATCTGTTTTCTCAGGTATAAACCTGCAAAGTACTTTAAGTTCTTCATAGAGTTCTAAATCATTAATATCACTTGAACAGAACGCGCAAAACGGCTTGAGCGAGGCCCCCTTTGACGCGAGGCCCTAGGCGATCGCCTAGTTCGCCTATAGCTAAATCCGAGCCTGTATATATACATATATATATCAGACATGGGGTAATGGTAATAGATCATAACTTTTTTGGCTGTAATAGTAATAGATAATAGACTATTACTTTTCTATTACACAGTGGCACTTCATTAACTCTGGGTTGTCGAAACTTCTCTCATAGTTACTGCTGTCATTCAACAGTTTTCTTTGACAAGAGAATAACAAAAATCAACCATATCATGCTTGTTTATTACACACCAAAAACTAATATTGTGGCAAATTTTTCCCTTAATAAAGTAAAATTTATCAAGACCTAGTTTCTGAAATCGTAATGATTTGATTGAAACAAATATTTGTTAACACACTGCTTCTAATTGCATTTAAATAGACATTAAGATCCTTTTCAAATGAATTAAGTACCCCACATACAAAAGTAATAGTAATAGATGACCAAGTGATAGTAATAGTAATCGACGAAAAATAAAGTAACAGTAATAGAAATAGTAATAGACCCCATGTCTGATATATATATATATATATATATATATATATATATATATATATATATATATATATATATATACACACACACACTTTTCAGAAACCGAAGCTTACAAAGAAATAAGATCAAAAGTGGTGAACATTTCATAAATTTATTTAGTAGTCCAAACGTTTCGGCAACACATTTGCCATCTTCCGTGGAATTAAATTAAAAGTACAAAGTAAAAAGTTAAAATTAAAATAGAAATACACTTAAAATAACGGGTGACTAAAATAATATAAATTACAAAAATTAAAAGTATAAGATTTATCAAAACACTTACAAAGCAATATCAAAGAGCGAGACTATAGGGCTGCCACCATTAATGGTGTATAACTAAACAAAACAAAAAGAGTATAAGAATGAGTAGTTAGTTATTTTAGTTGGTTGTTCGGATAAGGGGACATTACTTGGTTAAAATAAATTCAATTTAGAGGATGAATTATTATTATTTATTGTTGGTTTATTTCTAAAAATGTACAATGATTCTAAAATTCTTAAGTCTACCTAGTCAATGGCGCGTGCTAGAATTTCAAATTTATTTTTAAGGAGCGGGTGGTCACGTCCAACACTTATGATTTCTGATGGATGAAAAATGGTGGATTGGCCAAAAAACGGTTTGTTCTGACGGATAAGCCCAAATGTTGGGATAAACGCATTTGAAACTGAAGCTGCGTATTCCTAAAATATGTAGCCTTACAGCTATCGCACGCGTATTGCTAAATTACATTTGGACCAATGTTGTGTCTTACTTTTTTGTAACTAGTTACAGCTACCAATTAGTCTAAAAAATAACTAGTTCCTTCAAAAGTTACTTTTGGCATTTTTCCTAGTTTTAACGAGCATCTAATCCTGATAAAACTATTTTCCCTGACAAGTAATACTCGCCAAGCTCGTTCATTTGTTTCAAAATGATTGTAATTTCATGACTAAACATTTTTTTCATATTATCATTTGATATATTTTATCATTAAAGTTGCACTGTGCACAATATGTATATCGGGAAGGCGTGTGAAAAAAAAGTAGCTACTACTTTTTGACCTGGCAGGAAAAAGTGACTGGTACAAGTTACAAATATTCATGTTTTTGTAACTAGTTACAGTTACAATTACTCGGTCGGAAAACACGTTACTGGTTACTGTTACAGTAGCCAGTTACTCAAAAAAGTAACGCTTACTGAGTAACTAGTTACGTCACAGCACTGATATGGACAGGTATTCTGTGGGAATCTATCTTTAAATTTAAAGAATTTTAAACTTTTCAAGGAATTAATAAAGGTAAGTCTAAAGTTAATCTGAGGATGATAATTTTTTAAAAATTTACTTGATTCATTACAAATATGTAAAGAAATATAACCATAATATGGAAGCATAATGTATCTTGCTTCTTTTTATACCGTAATAGGAGGGGATTTGTCATAAAAGATGCTCTTTAATCCAAGACAGTATAGGTCAAATTTTATTACCATTCAAAACAAGTATTGCTGGAGTATCTGTACCCCACCTATACTGCATGAGTTAAGAATATATATATATATATCTATCCCAGAAGAGTTCCTTGTTCCATGCACGGTATATATATATATATATATATATATATATATATATATATATATATATATATATATATATATATATAAAATCCTTGCAGAGGATCCCTAAAAATATTTTTTATTCTTTAACTTATGAACCTGAAGACTGTTTTGTTTAGATACAAGAGGAAGTAAGCATTTAATAACTTTTCTAAAGCTATATTTTTCCACATAAATTAGATCCTGCTTGTTCGTGAATGCAATAACCTCAATTAGGTTATAGTTTAGGAGTTTTGATTTGACGATACGACGTGTTAGAGAGAGGAGCCGCGTATAACCTATAAATGGTCACCATAATGAGAATGTTCAACGTTCGCATAATTCATAAATAAACTTTAAATAACAGCTTTGAAAACAAAGCACCGACTATTAAGTTTTATCTTATTATAAAATAAAAATTGCTTCCACAATAAAATGTAACCTGATAAGGAGTAGTTTTCACAGACAAGCGAAAATCATGCTAAAGTTACGGAAAACCTTGTTCCAATCAGCAACTGAATATTGCTCTAAACTTAAGAGTTCGAAAATGACATAAGTGAACGAGCTAAAAGATACTAAAAAGTAACCGTGCCCTCTGTATAAACAATTTAAAACTCCCAGTTGTATACTGTAACGAACGAGGTTTCAGCCAATTAATAACTGTTAGCTAACATCAAGACAGTAAAATAATAAAAGTATGAGGAAACATCAAGAGAAAGTAGGAGGAGGTTGAAATACTCGAAAGCTCGAGTGAACTTTCATTCGTGACTCAGAGTTCAAGTCACGACTGAGAGAGGGGGTTCAAACATTTAAATAGGCTCAACTGTTCGAGTATTTTAACTTTTTGTGACTTTCTCTTGATGTTTCCTCATATTTTTATTCTTTTACCGACTTGATGATTGCCAACAGTTGTTAACTGGATGAAAAGTTGTTTTATACAATTTTCACTTTCTTTTAACCCTTTCACTATGGAGCCACACCCTGAGCAAAAGGGTTAAGGGTTTCATATATACATATATGCGTGTGTGTGGTGTCGGGAGTAACGCCGTTACTTTTGAGATGTAACGAAAATGGTAACGGCACTACTTTTTAGAGCGATTTCAATCGTTACTCCTACTCGTTACTTTCAAACTGATCATTTGACTAGTATCATTTATTAGTTGTTAGCTCCTCTAAACGAGGATGACTCTCAGACGCCACATTTGAAACACTTGTGTTCCTGAAATCAAACAGTACACGCCTAAAAAATCTGCAAGATTAGTTATTTTTGGAGAGGCCATTTTTTTTACTCTAGTTTATGTTTTGATTTTTTTTTGTCATATAGAGTATAATTTGGTATTATTAAGGCTTTTTCACTCTATAGTCTTTTCTTAAAAGTAGCGGTAACGGTAACGCGTTACTTTTTTATAGAAGTAACAAGCGGTAACGACGTTACTTTTTTATCAATGTAACGGTAACGCCGTCACTTATAGAAAATAACGTGCCCAACTCCGTATATATATGCTACAACTAAGGATGGTCCCCTGAGAAACACTTTTGTTACACACAGACCGTGCATGGAACAAGGAACTCTTCTGGGATAATTAAATCAACTATAGTCCAAATAAGTAATGGTAAATAGCGAATACCAAAATTTTTCTTTTTCATAGTAGTCATGGTCACTAGCAACGACGCCCCAAAATTGTGGGGCCTCTTTGCTGGTTGTTGAATAATTTTAATGGTTGTGCAAAATTTAAATGGTAAAAAGGACAAATTACATTATCGTTAAACATTTACTTTTGAAACAAACTTTCTAAAATTTGGATTCTCATAAGTTTACTAAAACAATAAATGACATAAGCATTCAAAAACCATTTATAATTTTACCTAGGCCTACAAGTTTCGCCGGAAACCATACTACGGTATATGTACCTTTAATTAGGTCCGGTCGGATGCCGGATACGTGGACATAAGGCCGGATATCCGGTGTATTTCATCGATTTCCTTTTAAACGTTTACAAAGGGTTTTTTTTTTAAGAAGTTGCAGCATTTCTTGCCTTAATTTCATAATATTCCTATTTAAAAAGGTTTGCGAGTCCTCTATTTAAATTTACATAATTAGGTCATCTGCCCTTAATATATATTTGGACTGCGTACAGTATATATGCGAGTAAAACTATATTTCCTAAATGATATAAACGTGTGCCTTCCCGAGAAAGGTCCTTTGCTATAGAACTTCATTCACACGCTGCAACTTTCAGCATGTTTAACCATAAAGAGAACGTATCGACAAGCCTACGCTTACCCTTCTAATTTCTTTGAAGAGAGTTTCGATGTCTCGCCTCGCAATGGCAATTGTGTCCGGGTCTTTTTGTTCCGACTCCGTTTGCACCTCCTCTTGGGGTAAGCCTCTCGTAAGGTGTGTGTGTAGAGGACGTCTCTGCCAGCATAAACCGCCATAACAACTTTCCTGAAAATGAAACAACCGTTAAGCATGAAAAAAATATCGTGCACATCTTTCGAAAGTGGAATAACCTTTAGTATTAAGGCCTACATTGTTATACGAGTACATTACAGAAAACCATTAATTAAGACCGAACGTAAAGTTCCGCTCAATTTAAGGTGCAGTAATAAGGTTCGTCCATGCGTAAATCCTGATAAGAACAATGACTATAAAGTAAGGAACAGAATCCAATTACCCAGGGTTAGTAGAGGCTTTAACAGGACCTGTCAAGCAAAAGGTAATAAACAAAAGTGTTAGCTCACTCCACAATAAACAGTCCCAGAATTTGTTACTCGTATACCGTAGCTAAAATTATGTTATTTTAAATAGTTTTATTGTTTACTAAAATAAAATAATTTTATTTTAGCTTCATAAATTGAATACCAATATTTAATTTGGTTTTCCTTAGGTTCAAGGTATTTTCTTTCTTCAACAATATAAACAAATTTTTTCATTAAAATGTCAATACCCTGAAGGCCTATTAGAATAAAAAATAAGGATATACAATTTGGGTTTATAAAATTATTAAAATACTTAAAATAAAGTCAACATAATAAGTACAACTTAATATAGAATTAATATACAGGGTGTCCCGTAAGTCTGGACCCATAGGGATTTATAATATATTTTTTTATTAGTTATTATTATTATTTTATTATTATTTTTTTATTATTTTTTATTATGATTTTTATTTGTGGGGCCACTTGAAAGCCAAAGTGTACGAGGTCAAACTTCAGAACATTTTCCACCTTAAAGCACGCATTGTGGAGGCGTGTCAAGAAATTTCTGCGACTGTGATTCAGAAAGTGCTGTCGCAGTGGAGATTGCGTCTTCAACTATGTGTGCAACACAACGGCGGACACTTTGAACAGATTATGTAATAAATTTTTGGACTATTTTGTAATTTTATTATTTTTCCCTATGGGTCCAGACTTACGGGACACCCTGTAGAGTAGGAAATAACAATAGTTTATAATATAGGGTGTGTGTATAAAGTAACGCGAGTGAAGAGAGAAATCTGATTAAATCTGATTTGAATGTGATAACGCTGCGCAAGAGCCTGTATAGGGGTCGACGGTGGACATTTTCAACACTTCTTATAAACCTTACTATCGAATATAGAGCCGTTATAAAGTACATGCAATAAATATTACTCGTCCACGTTCACTCGCGTTAATATAATTCAAATCGGATTTGTCTCTTCACTCGCGTTACTTTATACACTTTCGATATTTAGAGATTAGCTAGTTAGAGAAAATGTAATTTTGTGGGTAACTTATTAAGCTTTGTATTTTTGTGAATGTAAAATATTTTTATACATTTACACTTTGAAACTAGTATAAATTACCGTAAATGGCGTTTTTTGTTCGTTCAATTTTCTATAAACATAGATTTTGTTTTGTAATGAAAATTTTAAAATTTCAAAGAATCTATAGGAGAATCGGCTAAATTTGGTCGATGCCGATGCCCAAACATTGGTCGATTCTGCCGATGCCGATGAATCGGTACACTACTAATAAAGTCAATTTTTTTTACCTAACATTAACGTGCAATTATAATGTTACTGTACTTTAATATACCTAATTTCTCTTTCATTTCGCGGATGAGCTTTTAAATGCAGTACGTATATCATATTTAACCCAACAGAGTTAATAAGAATGTTCATGACGGGTTAACAACCAGTTATAATGGTATTTCAAGCTTTTCATTTTAACTAACTAGGTGTAGGCCTATGCCTATTAGGTCGAGGCCATTTTATCAGCCTATGAGAGTAGACTATTTAGGAAGTTACTATTTTCTATTAGCTGAAACTAACTGCCGTATTTTTTCAGTAAATATTTAATACGTTTGTTTTGCATAAGCGGAAGTAGACAGTTTTATGTTCTGTGACGATATGCAGACCCAACGGACTATTGTTACGTTGCGGTAAAACTAAAAAGTTAAATTTTACGTAAAGAGGTATAATTATTTTTATCGTGTTCATTTACTATTCCTCTCAACCGTTCATTAAACAAAATAGGATCCAATACTGAAACCAAGGTATGACAAAGGACAGTTCTTTATTTCAGCTCATGTGTCCTTGTCCTTTGATAAACTCGGAAAGGACGCGATAGTATGCCCTTTAATTCAGTAATTGACTCAAAATTTTATTCATCACAGCTTTACTGAAGGCTGGTCGAAGTCAAGATAAGTACAATTTTATAAATAAATAAAGGCTTCATTCATTATAATGATTTGTAAATATTTTCCTGTCTTTAATTCACAAAATATAATAAAGAATTTTAAAAATGTTTCATTTCAATACAGTAGTGTGATTTTACGAGTGTACGACTTTCTAGACATATTTTATCTATGATATAATAAAGAAATTGTAAAAAATATTGCACAAGTAAATTTTTATCATGATAAGCAATGGAATATACGGTAGCGTGCAAGTGTCCTTTGTTCAAGATCTGTTGACTTGGCAACCCTAATACTCTAGTTCATTCGGTTCACTTCGTCATACCGTATGACGAAGTGAACCGAATGAACTAGAGTTTAGGTGACACGTGGAACCTACGAGGTTTGACAGAAACCTGTTAAAAAAAAAAAATTATTACCGAAATGTAGGTAATAAATTTTTGACAGTCCGTGAAAAATTACTTTCCCCCTTTTCGATTTTCATATAAAGTAATTGTACCTATGGTCATGTTCGAAAAAGGCCACTCCCGGTTTGTTCCTCGTACTTTCAATCGAAAATGGAGCGAGAAACTCCTCGAAAACCACCAAAAAACGAGGAATATTTGTTACAACAGAATTTCAAGAAAACGTGTCGCCTAGAACAGGAATTCCATAGCTTTCGTAGAGCTGATCGACTTTACTAGTAAATTATCGTTTATGGAAGGTAATATCCTAAGCAGCAGCAATTTTTATTACAACAGAAACAAAAAGATGCGAAATGCCTCGACCCCTTTAATTAAATGTAGGCTAGCCTGAGTATCTTGCCCCCATATGAATGTGATACCAATACAAGCTACCGTATTTCCCGGCGTATAACGCGCACCTTTTTTCCCCCAATAAAATACTCCAAAAATCACCCTGCGTTAAAATTAGCTCGTTAAAATTGTACATGTGAAGTGAGGTAGGAGGTATATTTTTTCCTAAATTTTTATTTTCCTAAATTTTCTCTTCAAAATTAGGGTGCGCGTTATATGCCGGGAAATACGGTTATTTCTTCTACAGAAAGCATTAAGAGACGATACCATCTCCACATAAAAATATAATAAAAATATGTATATATTTAATTTTAACTCTGAGTCGGACCTGTGATAATATGACACGATAAGATCCACAGTTAAAACCAGATAAAAGTGGACCCCAAGAGGATAATCCTGAACATTCTTGGCCCATCTCCAACCTTCCGCGAATGGTCAAGGATAAAATTTATCAGAATCTTTTAGCATACCAATTCTAATTTCTAAGATCCGAAATGGAGGTACCAGTTTAGGCTTAAACGATGTAGCGGTAGATAAATCTACCCTACAATTACCTGCTCAGGGTTTGGAAGGGGAGAAATTTCATTTAATAAAATAGAAACATTATTAAAACCTCGTTTAAGCACGATCTTCGATTTGATTGTTAGGCCTTATTTTTATTTTTTAACCAATGACACGATGGTTTGACGCTTTTTTCTACAGACTATCACGTAATAAGATCAACACTTTGCGCAACTGCGACCAAACTAACAAATCCCAATTCATCAAAATAAAAAAAAAAAATCGTTGGAACACCGAATTAAAACCGAATTGGGTCTACCTGAACATATTAGATTAGGAATGATTAGGAATTCGTTTTCCTGTATCCACCCGAAGAGGATGCTAGTGGGCATCGAAACTGTTGTGGAAATAAACTCTGTCTATTAGAGTGGGTTTTTATTTTCATATTTTGACCTTCACGTAGAAAAAAAAGTTTTTTTGCATTTATATTAGATTAGGTTTCTGCGGCAGTCAATAAAGTTAAGTTAGAGTGATTGGTTTCAAAAATTTTTCGACGAAGAAATATTCCTGCCTTCCAACAACAACCACGAGTAAGTTCAAAACTTAAAATTAAAAACATTTTAGATTAAGTATTTAATAGACCAACATCAACTGAAAGCCCGTCAAAGATAATTTTTCAAACCAGTGTCTCGCATCAAGACCCACAAATTATTTGGATTTAAGGCCATATTATTCCATTGATGGAGTACTACACGTATACACTGGTTTAAAAGGGAGTTTTGAAACGGCCAAAATCCCTATAATTATTTGAGTGTATTATGAAGAAGGCGTTTCCACTCGTGACTGAAATGCTAAATGAGTCTGAAAAACGAACACCTACAAATAAGAAACGACGCCTCCTCCGATTGAGAGAAACTTTTCAAAGAACAAGAGCGACTAAACCTCAATTATCTTGGCTGTGGCGGAACGATTCCCGTCAAGCAAAGAAACATATTTAAATATTTCATTGTAGCTTAAAAAAATATTATTATTATTATTATTAGTGTGTGTGTGTTGTGTGGTGTGTTGTGTGTGTGTGTGTGTGGTGTGTGTGTGTGTGTATATATATATATATATATATATATATAAATATTACTAGATTTTTGGTAGGTCTTTACAACTTATCAAGAGGAATACAAAAGATCAATTCCACACAATGTATCCACACCTAAAGGACACACAAAAAAGTTCACAATGAAGATGTCCTTTTCACTACTTATATTTGATTGTAACATGGAAGAAAACAATATCGATTTTACAAGAAATGAAAATAAAACTTTCGAATCAAGGATACTTTAATCCGAATACATCTTCATGTATAACAATTTGTGGCGCGAGAAATCACCTCAGACTCCACGTCGAGAAACCGTTATTCGAACAATGAAATTCCATACTTGGGATAAATCCGAAGTTCTAATCAACAGATAAAATAAGGACAATTTTAAGAGACCTAAAATGGCGCCACGAACCGCGTAAAGGTACGCTACTTCCTAATGAGGACGAGTCTGTGTATATTGATAACGTTAACTGGTTGGTGAGGAAAGTATCGTATTCAAGAAGTGTAAATAAAATTTGGGACATCCTTTCAGCGAATCTCAATAGAGTAAAACTAATTTATTATGCCACGCGAAAGTAAACTACGCTGAAACCTAATGGAAACACGACAGAAGTTATTGGTACGTTCGTATAATTCATCCAAAAGGAAGGGGAAAGTTTCCACGTAAATGGTAACCAATTTGAACATTTTACACCACTAAAACATAACAATATAGCAAAAACTAAATCTAAGAGACCGGACACCTCACGCGGTTACCGTCCTAATGGTAGAACCATATAAATTATTGCTTCATGGATTAAAGAACCACAAAGTCTATTAAGCGTATGGCCCGCAATATGGTTAAAAAAAGTCGGTTAATAATTAGTTGATAACATCTGACGCAAGATGAGGAATGTGCTGCCGAGCAAATGTCTTTTCTTCAATCTTTTTTTAAACTTAAACACCGTTTCAAATGGAATTAAAAATATCCAAAACCATCTGCATTTAATTAAGAATTCCACGAAACAGTCGCAATCTGGCAAAGATATCCTACATGTTACTGTAATAACGGGAAACCCGTTATGTAGGTCTATTTAGCTACAAACACATCTCAAATTTTTTTCAAACTTTATATTTATTTATATATATATACACCCGCGCCTCGGTGTTGGTTAGCGTCGCTGACTACGAATCCATCGGCCCCGGAATCAAGACCCGGTGACAGCAGCAGCCTGCGCGCAGCAAAACCCAGTCGTTCATCCTTCCACACAATAAAGTGGTTGGTACATAAACGGGTACCCTGGGTGGCCGTGGTTAAGACGCTGGGCTGCTGCTGGTGGGGCGTGGTTCGGATTACACGTTAAACTGTAGGTCTAAGGTGGAGTGAAAAGCTTGACCTTCGTCAGAATGAACAATTCGGGCGGAAGCTACCCAAAGGTGTGTATATATATATATATATATATATGTTAAACACAAACCGTGCATGGAACAAGGAACTCTTCTGGGAAAATTAAATCCACTATAGTCCGAATAAGTAATGGTAAATGACAAATACCATAGTTTTATCTTTTTCATGATTTTAGCCCGACGTGGGCAACGGGTCTCTCGCAAAGAGATCCCATAAATATAGCTTCCCTCACCAGCTATCTGCAAAGCAGATAGCTGGATCCTGTCTGCTTTGCAGATAGCTGGTGAGGGAAGCTATATTTATGGGATCTCTTTGCGAGAGACCCGTTGCCCACGTCGGGCTAAAATCATGAAAAAGATAAAACTATGGTATTTGTCATTTACCATTACTTATTCGGACTATAGTGGATTTAATTTTCCCAGAAGAGTTCCTTGTTCCATGCACGGTTTGTGTTTAACATATAATGTTCTCAGGGAGCCATTCTGAGTTTGTGTATATATATGTATATATATATATATATATATATATATATGGGATGAATTTCACAATAAAACACGTGAAATGAATGAATGCTGCAAACCCACAAGGAAAAAGAAAAACGATTCCAAGGCCTTTCGTGTATTCAAAGCTACACCTCGTCAGGGAATGAAGTTAAAAGGCGAGAAGCCCATATATATATACAACGTACAGGAAAAACAAAACAATTAGCACATACTTAACAAGGGTTAATGAGAGGCAAAAGAAATTTTAACATGATATCGTCAATTTTATAAGTCCCCGAGCTGTTATTGAAATTGTTTTTAAAATGAATAAATGCACATTCTAGAATATTTCGTTCTACAGGGTGTCCCGTAAGTCTGGACCCATAGGGAAAAATAATAAAATTACAAAATAGTCCAAAATTTATTTATAATATATTTTTTTATTATTTTTATTATTATTTTTATTATTTTTTTATTATGATCTTACTCCGCTGGAGTTTTATTTGTGGGGCCACTTGAAAGCCAAAGTGTACGAGGTCAAACTTCAGAACATTTTCCACCTTAAAGCACGCATTGTGGAGGCGTGTCAAGAAATTTCTGCGACTGTGATTCAGAAAGTGCTGTCGCAGTGGAGATTACGTCTTCAACTATGTGTGCGACACAACGGCGGACACTTTGAACAGATTATGTAATAAATTTTTGGACTATTTTGTAATTTTATTATTTTTCCCTATGGGTCCAGACTTACGGGACACCCTGTATTATATCTCTGTTTTTAACAAGCGCTTTAGAACTATCCCTTTGGCCTAATAATTTGGATGTGGACTTATTTCTTGGTAGGCTCAACAATTTAGCCCCATCTATTAAGTTTACAGTTGAAAAAGAAAATGAGGGAAGCCTACCTTTTCTTGATCTAAAAATTTGGAGATGCTCTAATCAGTTCAAATATGAAGTCTACCGTAAGCCTACTAATAATAACTCTTACGTGCATTTTTATTCTGACCATCATCCTTCGATTAAATCCTCTATTTTCTCTGCTATGTTTCTTCGAGCATTGAGAGTTGTCAGTCCTGAATTTTTAGATTCCGAGTTATGCAATATCATGAATATTGGTACTAAATTATGTTATCCTATTTCATTTTTAGATAACTGTCTTAAGAAAGCCAAGAATAGGTATTATAATAATGTAATTGTAAAGGAATTTCAGCGTAAAATATCCTTAGCCTACCTTACCATGTTAATTTTCAATACCTTCCAACTGTACTTAAAGCAATTGGCATTAATGTAATCTTTAAGTATAATAATACTGTTAAATCACGCCTAATAAAGAATAGCCCTGATAATGTTGTTGGTTGTGTGTATTCGATCGGATGTACACAATGTAACTCAGTATATATATAGGCCAAACCGGTAAAACGTTAGATATTAGGGTAAAACAGCATAAATATGCTTGTAGAACAGCTAGTACTTCCAATGCTTTATTTAACATATGTATAGATGTAACCATAGCATCAAGTGGGATAGTTCTAAAGCGCTTGTTAAAAACAGAGATATAATAGAACGAAATATTCTAGAATGTGCATTTATTCATTTTAAAAACAATTTCAATAACAGCTCGGGGACTTATAAAATTGACGATATCATGTTAAAATTTCTTTTGCCTCTCATTAACCCTTGTTAAGCATGTGCTAATTGTTTTGTTTTTCCTGTACGTTGTATATATATATGGGCTTCTCGCCTTTTAACTTCATTCCCTGACGAGGTGTAGCTTTGAATACACGAAAGGCCTTGGAATCGTTTTTCTTTTTCCTTGTGGGTTTGCAGCATATATATATATATATATACCTACTCTTGCGAACGAAATAATTTTATTAATTTTTATAATTTAATTATAAAATGAGTCCCCCAAAAAAATGATTTAACGGTCAGAAAATGGTTAAAACTGTCGAGTGTCGATCAAATTCTATTATTTAAAAGGAACAAAAGCAAATAAAAGAAAAACCGCCTACAATACAAACAAAACACGCAAATAACACATGATACTACACTATATATAAATTCGAAGTGCAACGTTTGAAAACAGAATAACTACGCTATCGTACCGTTAAATCTCCCATTGGAGAGCTACTAAAACGACTTCAATTGAAAGCCTTTCCTTTTGAAAAAAAAAATATAATATATAGAGAGAGAGAGAGAAGTGCGTAAACAGCCCTCCCTCAAAAGTCTTCCCCGCGCCTGATTCCGGAATATTCATCGCATTCCCTTTCAGCCCTAAGGCCACGTTAAATTACTGTGTTTAAGCCGCACCCAAGAAAGGAGGTAGGAAAGAGAGCTCGTACCTATAACGGTACCAGACGAGAACGGAATACCTGAGCCATGCTCCAAACTCCCTCAGAAATAGGCCTAGGTTGGATCTCTCGGTTAAACTGTCGGGTCCCGGAGTCCAAACTCTATATAGCTAAAATTAATACCAAAGAAAATTGACTCTTTATTAAGAATAGACCGACAAGGAATAATAAGTAGTTCAAAGTCCAATAAGTGAATTCCAGGTTAAACTTCGATGAATATTTCTCGTAAGCTCCACCCCCGTTTCCAGTAATGAGTACGACCTTGAAACCGAACGTTGACGTACAAAATTGATAACGTTCGGCTTACGTCTCTCCGCGTATATTCCTTCTTCGTTAACAAACGCACTCCATTCTCTATTTGAACACTAGCTAAAAAAAAGTTACCAACGAAACCTGTATTAAACTGGAATGAAATTCATATTTGAGCTACAGTGAAAATTTCTACAAAATAGGAGCCGACTGCGAAAATTTATGCTTGGTTATATATTATAATTCAAATTTAATGCAAATCTAAGGAAGAGGTTAACGCGTCTTCCTTAAAAGGAATCAGCGACACAGTCGTCATGGAAAGACGCTTCAAAATTATTTAAAGGTACGTCTATGATGCGAAGCAAGGATAGACCGAAGCTAGGCTAACACGCAAAAATGAAGAGACAAGTGAAAGAATTTACTACAGTTACGAGAAAGTGTTCGAAAATAGGGTAAAAATTTTTATGGTGGTATCTGTCGTACTTAGAACTCAATACGCGTGCAGAAGTTACACATACGTGATCACACATCGTTAGAGCCGCATGTTAATATATGATACAAAACATGGTTTGTATGCGGTATTCTTGATCTCCACATTTACTGAGGGAGCAGTCTTAATTTCATCTATACACATTTCCGCACACGTATCATACAACTGAACAAATTTTTTATTAATTCATCTATTTGCAATACAATTTCTTTAATAGCCACTTTATTGCTTTTATACAGTAAACACGAACTTTATTGAAACTGTACGCAGAAAGCACGCAGTCGGTTATAAAATTCAGGATAAACTAGGTACTAGGCCGTCAGGTAGGTGTGGGCACTGTATGTATCCTGACTTTCGTAACCAATGGTACTTTAACGATGTTATGCCCCACTTTAAATCAATAAATAATTTGCATACGTGTTTAGTTTTATACTTCTTTCAATGTATATTATATAAATACTGTACATATACAAACTTATTTTGATTCGTGCAAATTATTGAATTCTTTGTTTAAAAAATACATGCTAACAGTGTACATTGAAAACTATTTTCGAGTTCCAGCTGTCAGCAAACACATCCCTTCAACTGATCTCACACGCCTCATTAAGTTAAGAGCAGGAACCCCGTTAACAAACTGATTCAACCAGTTTTAGAGTTGCTCGCAAATTCAAACTGTAGGCGGAAAACTACCCCGAGGTTACTGGGTTACGAGATCAATCCATACCATGCGACTTCCACTTCCAGGTCAAGCGTATTTTGACTCCCATCTTAACTTTTTATGGCATTTAGGCCACGTAGGCGCTACTATATATTTGGGGTTCCCACTTAACGTTGGGAACTCTGTAGCGATTGTTCAGATTTTACTCTCCCGAATTTTGTCAACTGTTTGAAAATCGAAGTTCACAAGTGATGAAAAAATAAAATAGAAATGAAGTAGGTAAAGAACAAGTCCCCTTCGATTTTCGAAGATATTTGAGCTCAAGTCCTAAATAAATAATACGTTAATGAAAATGGGGTTAATATTTACAAAAAGCAAAAAATTAACTTAAAAATACAACCAATGTTTCAAATTTTTAAAATACATTCCATGTACACTGCCACTGTACACGAAATATTTACAACAATTAAGTTTACGACAATGACAAGAAGGGCACCATACAACCTACCATATATATATATATATTATATATATATATACTGTATATATCTTCCCTAAGAACAAACCATTCAACCAAGTTTTATATATATATATATATATATATATATATATATATATATATATATATTATATATATATATATAATTTTTTTTAATGTAAAGAACGACGCTTGTTTAGAAGTGTCCGCACAAGAGGAGAGAAAACGAGCAGTATATATATTGCAATATATATGTATATAATATACGGCATGAGGTGCCCCCTTAAAGGGCATTCGATTCCGCTCGTACGTAGGAGAATTACGAGTTCTGATTCTTGGTGGCCCTTGGTGTAATGGTTAGCATATCTGACCGGCAATCGAATGATCCCAGGTTTGATTCCCGGAAGGCGCCTCATTTTTCATTGCTCGATTTCTCTCCTCCTCTTGTGCGGACACTCTTCTAAACAAGCGTCGTTCTTTACATTAATTATACTGTGTGTCGTTTGCAGTTAAAATTTGCAGCGACTTCTCTTGAACAACACAACAATCACCACAGATCATTTACTCCAAATTTCTACGTGATTGATTCAGTAGTTTTGGAGAACTACTTTCATTGTACACTCAGTAACTCAGTACAGTATTCGTACAAAGAAATATTTTAGTTATAATCGTCCTTATCTTTAGTACCATGCATGGGATAATTATGAAAAGTTTACCGTTCGTTTGAAAATATTTAATAAACAAACAAATTAGTTCAACAACATATGATTAAAACAAAGAATTTGAGAAAATAATGAAAGTTAAAATGCAAAGTTTTCAGACATTTACTTACACAAAATTTTATTTAATACTTTGTTTGTCAACCTTAGGCTTGAAGAACTTAAAATTTATCCTGTAGGTGGTTATTTATTGATTAGAGACTGTTGACAATTCTGAATTCTAGGATGTACTCTATGAATCCTCATGGAAGACGGATGACTGTACAATCCATTAGTAAGCAATGGGTCGTCGTAGTAGAGAGCCGTTATTGCTGCATACGAGTCTGGAAAGAGTTCCAGGAACATACAGGGGTTGGACAGAATAATGGAAACACTCGCATTTTCGGTGCTGTATTTTCTGATATCATTAATGGCGTTATGTACTTTATTAAATTAATATGTAACTGCGTATAATATTGAGAACATCTTCTATTTTAATATGTTCATATTGCTTTTTCACGTTCTTTTAAAATAAATAAAAATATAGCGCTTGGAAAAGATGTTACTGCCTGTGAAAGGGGCATGATAGTAGGAGCGCGTTTGGTTGGTGTTTCAGTAATAAAAGTCGCATAATTGCTCCTGTATCTCGAGGAACAGTTCTCAAGGTTATGAATACGTGCAAAAATAAAAAAATAACATCAAATAAGGAATATCGTGAGCGTAAAGCAACACTGACAGAGTGCGACAGAACCACCATATATGATAATTATGAGCTGTGAAGAATCAATCAAAGACTGTTGCATCAAAACCTTTTTGTTCAAAATTTAACAATAGTTCGCAAAGACCAGTGTCATTCATAACTATGTTAATGGAACTGTAGTAAAGCCTATTTTAACACCAACCAGTACCAAAGTTCTAATGAATTTGGAGTTGGGGAGAATAATGGGAACACTTCTGTGCTTATGTGATGTAGTTTTTTCTAAATTTCTTTCCATGTATTCATAACTATGGGACTGTTCCTCAAGGTGCAGAGACAATCACGAGACTTTTAATATTCAGACACCAACCAAACGGGCTCCTACTATCATGCTCCTTTCACAGTCGGTAACATTTTTCCAAGTGCCATATTTTTATTTATTCGACAATCTTGAACATGAAAAACCAATATGAACATATTAAAATAGATGTTCTCATTATTATATGCATACATATTAATTTAATAAAGTACATAACGGCATTAATGATATCAGAAAATACAGCACCGAAAATGCGAGTGTTTCCATTATTCTGTCCAACCCCTGTAGAAGAACTTCGCATTCCATTTACGAAGGTGCTGCAGTTATAAAGAAATGGAAAGGCTTGGAACAATCAAAACTCTACCAAGGTGTGGACGACCTTGCAACATTTCAGGACGTACAGCTAGACGATTTGAAAGAATGGCTGCTGCGAATCCACATGTGATTGCCGGCGATATTTACCAAACATTAAGAATGTCTAAGATTGATGTTCATCCCTCTACTGTACGTCGTACATTGAGAAAGAATGGTCTGCATCATTGCATGGATGAGCTGCACGAAGGAAACCTCCGCTACGAAAAGCGACACAAAGAAGTTCATTTAAAGCAGGGTTGTGGAGTCGGAGTCGTGGAGTCGCACGTTTCAGGGTGGAGTCGGAGTCGGTAAAAAACTTCCGACTCCGACTCCAATTTCTGTGTCCTGTGTCACCCTTAATTTCTAAATCCTAAATACTAACATTTAGGTTATTTAGTTTTTTTGGTCAATAAACCTTATTCATTGATAGCCCCTAGATAAAGTTTTTTTAATATTTTTTTTTTACATTTTCAGAATATACAATTAATATTTATTTAAATATAAAATATAAAATATAAAATATAAAATATAAAATTTCACACTTAGTGTGGTGGTGATGAAATGTCTTATTATATATTTTCAGAATATACAATTAATATTTATTTAAATATAAAATATAAAATATAAAATAAAATATAAAATATAAAATATAAAATTTCACACTTAGTGTGGTGGTGATGAAATGTCTTATTATTATGATAATTATAGAGTGAAACACTAGAGGAGTCGGAGTCGTATATTTAAAATGTGAGGAGTCGGAGTCGGATTTTTAGATTTTTTACAATGTGTGGAGTCGGAGTCGGAGTCGAATTTTAACAATGTGTGGAGTCGGAGTCGGAAAATTTTGGACCGACTCCACAACCCTGATTTAAAGTATGCCAAGGATCATCAAAATGATGGACTTGCATTCTGGAAGAAAGTTCTCTGGACAGACGAGACCAAAACTGAATTATTCGGAAACAACGAGCAACGGTACGTTTACGTTTGGCGAGAATCAAGAACTGCATTCAAGGGAAAAAACTATCCTTCCTTCGGTTAAACATGGTGGTGGTAGCTTGCTTTTATGTGGATGCTTTAATGCTTCTGGGCCAAGAAAGCTTGTCATCAATGGAATCTTGAATTCGAAGAAATATCAGGAAGTTTTAGAGAAAATGTATTGCCTTCAATTCGGGAGTCGCGATTGGGTCGCGAGTAGGTACTGCAACAAGATAATGATCCAAAACATAAAAGTAAGAGCACCATGAAGTTGCTTCAACAAAAGAATTTCAAGCTTTTCGAGTGGCCCAGCCAAAGACAAGATCTCAATTTAATCGAGAATTTATGGTTTGATTTGAAAAAAAGATGTACCCATGAGAAAGTCTTCGAATCTGAATGAATTACAATAATTTTCCTTAGAAGAATGGGCTAAAATTTCCACTGAGATATGTCGAAACCTCGTAGAAAAATACCCAAATTGAAACTAACAACGAGAATAAACACAAATAAAATGGACTATAAGACTTGAATTACATTTTCGTTGACTGGAATATTTTCAGTTAAATAGTGTTCCACTGAAATTTTAAAGAATTTAAAAGAAAATATAATTTTGCTGTACGCTAAGTTGATATATAAACATATACATGATATACAAAACAACAGAGTATTTGTAAAGATGCACCGTCATCAGGCTGGGAAGATTATGATTGGGATTTAGTTGCCCGGGCTAGTGACTTCCGAAATGTAGTTGCCCGGACATTTATTTCAATTACCCTCATTACATTTTACAAAAATTTACTAGGCCCGATTTTTTTTTCGGCTCCTGGTTCCGAGTGTCTGGGCATATGCCATTTCTGTAATGAAATTCGACAAGTTTTAAGGTATTGTTTTTTATTATGATTCAGGTATTATGGTACATATCCTAGTAATGATTATACAATACACGGTATCAATATACAGTATCACAAATCAACCTAATACCGATTATTCAGGAGACTCAAAAGTTTTATATCTAGAAAGCAGATTTATAATTATAACCAGGGTTGTGGAGTCGGGGTAGGAATCGAGAGTCGGAGTCGTGGAGTAGGTTATTTTTGGGTGGAGTCGGAGTTGGAGTCGGTACAAATCCCCCAACTCCGACTCCAACCCTTAAAACTACACGCTGATTATAAAGAAGCATTTTACCAGGTTATTTTTTACCTAAGACTGCTTATATAATTTGTATAGGAGTTTATGCATAGTTCATATCCAATTGGACACATGCACTGGGAGAGGTAGAAAAAATTGACCGTACTGCAAAGTTGAAAGTGAAAGATACCTGAGATTGTTCAAGATGATGCTCTGACTGTCACAGCGTTGCCACCGACTCAAGTCAGCGTGGAGCGTTTGTTTTCTACCCTCCGAATCGTCAGATCCGACTTGAGAGCAGCAATGAAGGAGGACCTAACTGAAGCGATCCTGTTTCTGGGAACAAATTCAGTTTAGGTATAAGAGTACAGTATATATATATGTGGTTGTAAATTATTCATGTATTGTTCCATTTATTGCAGTTGCTTTTTTATATGCTGAACCATTTTGAAATAGTTTCAACTTTCATGTCTTATATTTTTATAATTTTATTATTTTATAACTATTAAATAACTTTTTAGTTTTTATTATTGTACGAGGAAAGAATAATTAAAATCGAGATTTAAAAATTAAAACTATCTAAATTCACGGAGACTATTCATTTACTTACACTATCTATACCTATACTATATAAGTCGGAAACTTTTTTCACCGACTCCACAACCCTGATTATAACCTATCTGAACGACAGTTATTTATACCCTGCTATTAATGTTTGCATCATAAATTCTATCATATCAATAAGTCCGCTACTAAGAATGCTTTAAGCTCACAATTTTACACAGGGCTCTTATGTCCATCGATGTGGCGCTTTCCCTCCTCCTTGTCCAGCCAGTGGGCCACTGCTCCCTCAGGCTTAAAGTTCAGCAGGCTTGGCCCATTGACTTCTACCTCCAACAGGTCGATCAATGTCTCATTATTTAATAGGGTGCGAGTAGCATCCTTTACCACATTCATACTACTAAACCCTCGCTCCACTATGGCTGTGCTCAAAGAAATTGCTACCATTATCTCTAGTACAGGTAGGATGTGTCGCAGATCATGTGGAGGGAGCAGCATCGTCTCTGAACACATCCTTCAGTGATGATCTACAGATCTACAGAAGCTAAGGCTAACAAAGACCCTAAGATCCACTCTAAGGTTAGCCCGAGAGAAAGGAAAGAGTAGGGGGTTAAGAGAAGAGAAGAGAATAAGGGGTTAAGTAAGAAGCAACACCTATCACTCGTGGGTTAACATTCATTCAGAAAAAGAGAAAAAAGATTCACCATCATCATCCGCCGGCCACTGCCAACAAGTCAGAAAATAGTCGGAGAGAATAGGAGAGGGGTGAAAGATGAAAAGAAGTAAAATAAGAACGCTTACAAACCATGCAACACAGTCTTAACTCACTGCCATACCATGCAAACTACAAACATGCAAGTAGAGAGAGTTACAGACATGCAAAGTAAGGAGGTAAGAAAAAAAAAAAAAAGTAGGTACAGTTAAACAAAAAGTGGGTTAGTTTACGCTACGAGCTACATCTACGTTCATGTTAGTCTAATTTTTTTTTTTTTTTTATTGCTGGCATCACACGCTGGCATGTCACAAGCTGGCATTCATCGTCAACAGACATCCTCGAGCACCACCACCAGAGCTCCTGTTGTTAACTTTCTTTTTTAATTTTAAACAACGTTAATATTTTTAAAATGTCTGTCAAGACGGTTCTTAAACATATTAACGCTGGTAGAATGAACGACTGACGCGGGAAGATTATTCCATTTATCAATTACTTTAAACGTAAAGAAGTTTTTAGCGATATTAGTAATGAAACGCCTGCCACGCAACTTAAATCCGTTATTGCGAGTATTACTATTATCGAAAGTGAACAATTTATCAAAATTTATGTTATCGACGTTATTAACGATTTTGAAAACTTCAATAAGCTCCCCCCTTAATCTTCTAGTTGCGAGTGAATACAAGTCTAACTCTTTAATCCTATCTTCATAAGGCTTATTGCGCAATGACGGAATAAGTTTCGTGGCACGACGCTGAACCCTTTCTAACCTATCAATATCCTCGCGCAAGTACGGGCACCAAAACTGAACTGCATATTCTAAATGAGGCCTGACTAGGGACTTGTAAAGGGGCAATATAATATCCTTCGATTTAAATTCGAAATTACGCGCTATGAAGCCTAACATCCTATTAGCTTTTGCGCAAGACTCCAGGCACTGGTTCCTAACCTTTAAATCTTTAGTTACGCGTACGCCTAAATCTACTTCCTCGTCAACGCTCGCTAACTCCCTATCATCCATCGTGTACGCGTAATTATTATTGCGAGAACCTATATGCAAAACTTTACATTTATCTACGTTAAACTGCATCTGCCACTTATCCGTCCACTCCATAATCCTATTTACATCGTCTTGGATCCTATTTCTATCGTCCTCGTTAACAACCTTACCGCCTATTTTAGTATCGTCCGCGAATTTTGAAACGTTACTAGTCAATCCTACATCTATGTCGTTAATGTAAATTACGAATAACAATGGGCCTAACACTGAACCATGTGGGACACCGCTACCTACATCTAACCACCCCGATTCACTACCATTAACTACGACCCTCTGTCTCCTAGCACGAAGCCATTCTTCTAACCAGTTAGCTACCTGACCGCGTATACCGTGCGCTTTAACCTTCGCAATTAGTCTCCTATGCGGAACTGTATCGAACGCCTTTTTAAAATCTAAATAAATAACGTCAGCCGCCCTATGCCTATCGTATTCGCGCACTATTTCGTTATAAAATTCTAACAAATTAGTTAAACAAGACCTATGGCGTCGAAACCCGTGCTGACTACTATTAATCAAACCCCTACTTTCTAAGTGATCGATAATACGATCCCTAACTACGGATTCCAAAAGTTTACCGACAATTGACGTTAAGCTAATGGGCCTATAATTGCTAGCTACCGGGCGGTCGCCTTTTTTAAAAATAGGCGTGACGTTAGCTAATTTGAAGTCTTCAGGAATAATCGCCGTTTCGAGTGACTGATTAAAAATCTTCATTAAGGGGCCTACGATAACGTCTTTCAAATCTTTCAAATGTCTGGGATAAAAAGCGTCAGGGCCTGGAGCCTTGCTAACTTTTAGCCTATCGATATAATGCGCAATCTCAGCCTCGTAAACAGTTATTTCATCTAAAATAGTCTCGCTACTAAATGGAACGATATCGTCAACGTCGGGGACATTATTTACGTCTTCAACGGTAAAAACTGTCGCAAAAAAGTTATTGAAAATACCCGCCATCGCCTGAGCGTCAGAAGCCAAAGCGCCATTTACATCCACTAGAGGGCCTATGTTATCTTTTACCGGCTTACGATTATTTACGTATTCAAAAAACTTTTTTGGATTATGTTTACTATCCGCAGCTATAAGTATCTCTAAATTACGCTTAGCATTCCTAACTGATCTTTTAACCTGACGTCTAAGCTCGATATATCTATTAAAGTTAGCTGCCGTGCCATTGCGCTTACTAAGTCTATACGCTCTATTACGCTCTATTATAAACTCTCCTATTTCCCTACTCCACCACTTCGGCCTACCACGATTTCTAACGCGCTTGGGCCTACGAGGAATAAACTCCCTTTCAATATTCCTAAAACTTTCTTTAAACGCCACCCAACGCAAATTTGTGTCAGTACCCATAAATAAGTTATCCCAGTCCACTACTCTCATCCTATCCGCAAAACTATCAAAATTAGCCCTACGAAAATCAGGGACTTCCACTACATTACTATCCTGAGTGTTTTCTATCAATAACTTAAACCTAAGAATTTGATGATCGCTACATCCTAAACTCTCGCCTACTTCTAAACCTTCGACTATATTCTCGCCGTTCGTCATCACTAAATCTAAGATATTATCACCGCGCGTCAAGATATTATCACCGCGCGTTCTAAGATATTATCAGGTGCTGCCTATACTTCATCCTCTGTCAGCAGTGGAGTGAAGTGTTCAACCAATCTCGTATCATCTGTGTCACTCTCTCTTACTTTGCCTCCTACTTTGTATCACTACAGTATTTCTCAGTCTATTCTTTTAAACATTTTGTAGGTTTTCAAAAATCTGCTTTTCCTCAGGGCAACTGCCGGGAACACGGACATCAAAATATAGTTGCCCGGCAATACATCCGGGCAAGTCCGGGCTCCCGGGCTATATAAATCTTCCCAGTCTGACCGTAATATGAAAATATTTTATGTGGAGTTTCGTTATCTGGGAAGAACACTACTAACCAACCTCAAGAGACACATTAGGGCTTCACATGAAGAAATTTTCTGGCAAGTACTGGTACCCAATGTATCCCTTTACAGAATGCCTAACCAGGGTGTCTCTATTGGCTTTTTTTTTTTTTAGAAAACCTTGGCATTTTGAGTGAAATTCTGGGAAAATATTGAGATTTTTGAACAGTCTGGAATTTTGGGCTAAATCCCTTCTTATGCAGATCATACCAATATTTCATGCAGAAATGTGGGTTCAGGGCAAATTTTCACCGCCATCGCAGCGACAATTTTAGGTCCTATCGAATCTTTGGAGTACCTAAAATTAGAAAATAAATCGCTTCAAACACGTACTAAAGAGTATATCTGCAAAGAATCTTCAAAGGTATTACTAGTTTACTAATTATTATGAAAGGTATTACAACTTTACTGCCTCCTATTTTGCATTGCTGACTGATAATTGTTGTAGCTAATATATCTAACATTAGATACGATTTAAATTTCTAATATATAAACGCGTTGCGAACTTGCGGTAGTTCATATAAATGACAGGTAGATTTTATTATTATTACCCTTTTAACTACATACAATATAGGATAATGTTCTTTTATACTTTTCAGAAAAAAAAAATGGGTTTCAAAATACTGTACTTCAGTTTTAGCAGATGAAATGGAGAAGGAAGAAGTACCAAAAATTACACGGAAAAAGTCAACTTTCCTCTCCACGAACAAAGAATGGAATCGATCAAATTTTTAATTGAAGATCTACCACTTTTCAGAACGCTAACGAAGAGCTTTTAAAATATAAACTTAAAGAGCATCGAGAGGCTGAAATATAAAAAAAAAATTCTTGATTACTGAAAATTCTTCATTTGTCTCAAATATTTTGCTCTCGATATACCGGCAATGTCAACTAGTCAAGCGTTTGCTGAACAAGTATTTAGTTATATTGGACTTCTCTCAGATAACTGTAAAAACGAAGTTAAGAAGTCCTCGGAGAGAAGCGCTTTCTTTAAAGTAAACAAAAATATACACATAATGCGCCCTACATTTGTAAGGTTTACATTTTTTAAAGGAAAAATAAAATTTAGTCTATTTCCTACTTTCTAAACCGAGGTCACTTTATTTCATATTTTCGTTCAGATGTTTATCAATAACCACATTTTGCTTTTCACAATCTGACAATTAACTAAAGGCGAAAGAATTAAGTCGACAACACTGATCAAAAGAACTGTAAATTATACTGATAAAAAACTAACGGTAACTATAATATTACTGGATACTTTGTTTACTCTTAAAGAAGAAAGTTGGAAAATTTATTGAACACTATAATAGTAAAAACTAAATAAAGACTAAATCAGACTAAAACTGAAGAACAACGAGAAAAACTAACACTCAAAATTAGGAAACAACTGGAATAAAACTACCATCAAAGACTAAAATTGCGAGAAAACACGAAAACTAACAATGAAAATAAAATATATGACTAAAGTAACCCTGATTTTATATATAAAGGGTGATCCAGAGAAATGGGACCCAAAAGAAACCCCTGTAACTCTTAAAGTATAAGTCCTTTTATAAAATCATACGCATCATTCGAAAGAGGATAGTTACAAGTTTGTACAGGATTGTATAGGTTTTGAAAATACAAGACAAGATAAGATACAAAACAAAATAAATGTGTTAGTTAAAACTAACCCTTCAAGATGACTGCATGGACTGTGGAACAGCTGCGTTTCATAACAGCAATATTATGAGCATGGAAGAAGTGTAGTTTCAGCTCAAAGATCTTTCAAGACAAATTTTCAGATGTCAAAATCACCTTCTAAGAGCTGAAACTACACTTCTTCCATGCTCATAATATTGCTCAGTTATGAAACGCAGCTGTTCCACAGTCCATGCAGTCACCTTGAAGGGTTAGTTTTAACTAACACATTTATTTTGTTTTGTATCTTATCTTGTCTTGTATTTTCAAAACCTATACAATCCTGTACAAACTTGTAACTATCCTCTTTCGAATGATGCGTATGATTTTATAAAAGGACTTATACTTTAAGAATTACAGGGGTTTCTTTTGGGTCCCATTTCTCTGGATCACCCTTTATATATGGATTAAAGTTCTTAAAGGATTTTTAAAATCTAATACCTTTCAACTAAACCTATTTCAGACAAAAAATAACAAAACGGCACTTTAAAGATAAAATAAACCTTTGGTAGTTTAATTAAAAACTTTACATTTCATCATAATCCTCCCTCTTGGGCGATACAACATTCGATCCTATTTTGTAAAAATTGAAACGGTTCCGATTTGTGGTTGTCATTTGGATAAAATCGCGTGCGTAAGGTGGCCACGGAACTTTTCCTCCTCTCCCAAACCATTTTTCTGGCAAGTTTTGTCAAAATATTCTCTAACATTCAGAATATATTGGCAGGGAGCCGTTTAGCTCGTGAGCCGAGAGAGAAATTCTTCAGCATTTCGATGTAACGCTCTCCATTTACGGTCGCTTTCTCAAAAAAGAAAGGGCCAATAACCTGCGACGACTGAAAGGCGAGCCACGCAGTGATTCTTTGGAATCTCTCTCTTTCTGATAAAACCAAAGTTCATTTAGTTTTTCCACTTCCCCAGATGCGACAATTGTGGCGATAAACATTGACACTGAGATGAAATGTCGCTTCGTGTGGAAATGTCAATTTGCCCCCAAAAATCGGAATCATTTTTTGATTTTACGTAAAAACTGTTCTCAGATATCTAGCCTACGGACATAACATTCTTGCGTTATGTGCTGGACAACCCGATTTCGTATGCATACTTGCGCGAATTCACCTTCAAAATTTTACGCACTGTTGATACTGGAATGTTGATCTGCTTGGGAGCTCGGGTAGCCGATTTCCTTGAGCTTCTTTCAAATGCATCTTAAACAGTTACGACGGTTTTTCACCAATAATTAGCCGACGAGAACGTTTCTTATCATTCACTGACCGTCTATAATTTTTTCCTAGTTTTTCAGTTTCACAATGTGAACCTTTTAATGGGTTCTTAACTTTCGTGTTACGGTTGCAATTGATTTAAATTAGGCTAACTACAGAACACACTTTCTTTTTTCTTCAAATGTTGCTATTTTGATATATAGTCTAGCTTTGTATATACCAGTCTCGTCAAGGCAGTGTAAAAAATTAATGAAAGATCATACACACTTATTTTGACTGCGGGTGAAAAATCATTTTTTTCTTTATATACAAACCAGCAACTAAGAAATTATTATTCAGAACCACCATGAGGGAGCCTCGTATGCCCCGATATCTCTCTCTCTCTCTCTCTCATTACTGACACATGCACATATTATATAAAATAATTCAACTTTACTCGATCAGGAGTGAATCTTTAAGACCTGGGCTTTGATGAACATAACTGCCAAATTCTTCCCCAAATAAGCCTAGTTTTAACCTAAGGCTTAGTTTCATGTCTTATAAGCCCTATTCTTCTAATGATGTCGAAAAAAAAATTGACATCTTTCAAAATTTCAAGCGAAATTTAAAGTCCCAACACTACGTCCAAAGTGCCTATACAGATTTAAACTCATCCGACTGACAAGGAGACAAATATTTCGTTGAAACAATAAAATACAAAGGCCCTACTTAAATATTGGCACACTAATCCAAATGGTTAATCCAATCATACTACCGTAGATCTGCACTATGTTTATGTTTCTGGTAACAAATTACTTGGTTAGGGCAAACTCAATACTTACTACTTAGGGTTGTTTTAACCATTTGGTTAGTGTGCAAATATTTAACACTGTAGCTAATTCGTTGTTTACGTTAATCATGTATTTTTCTCCATAGGAAAATTTGTTTTATAGGGTTTTGTCGAAAAACAGGTCGGCCCAAATACTGAACATTTTTACATCTTGGAATTTAAAAAGTTAAATTTGAGGTCTCGCTGGCTTTTCTTGGATTACACGAAAAAGAATGAAATTTTGTATACTCATGGTCTGACTAGACATAAGCAAGCTTTGGTTGTACTTCAAGAACAGAGCATGCTCAGTGTAATGAACACTGTAATTTTATTTACAAAATTTTTCAAATTATGTCCACAGTTTTGCATGAAGAACTGTTTTAATTAAAAATTCATTTACGCGTTCACCGTTAATGAAACATTAAAATCTACCTCAAATGCGTTAAAAATGTTAAAGTTTAAAGCCCTTCAAGATTCTGTAACAAGCCTAGGCTACATAAGCCCGATGTGATATGAACAGGTTTGTGATTAGAATGGGAGCGTTTGCGTTGTTGCTTCGGGGACGAAAAACAAACTCGCGATGCACCTTGTTTCTGATGAATGACGTACCTGGACCAATAAAAACAGGAGTACTCGCGATGCAAACTTGAGAACTAACGACAAACGCGAGTGAAAGTATTATGGATTGGACAAACCATTAGATTATGATAACTCGAAGAATTGTTGCTTCCAGCGATGATGAACCACGTATGAAAGTCTCGTAAATACAATTACCCTCTGAGCCGATATACTTGGCAAGGGCGAAAAACATAAGGAAGCTTGGAGGTAGCTCAAGCCACTCCAATAATTTTCAGAACGGTGTAAAAACAAAAATCAGAATCTGAGCAAAATAATCTATACTATAATAAGAGAGCTGTCCGTCCGTCCGTCTGTCTGTCTGTCTGTCTGTCTCGTCCGTCCGTCACACTTTCAGAAATTGTGAGAAAAAATTGAGAAAAAAATTCAGAAATTGTATTACGGGCGGCAATGTGTGTTCTTTTCTGTAGTTTAGCAATGGGGGAAGGGTGAGGGTGGGGGGAAGGGTGGGAGTGGGGGAAGGGTGGGAGTGGAGGGAAGGGTTGGGGTGGGCGGAAGGGTGGGGGTGGGGGTAATGGGGGATGGGTGTGGTAATGGGGAGGGGTGGGGGTAATGGGGGAGGGGGTTAGCCCCCAAGTTGTATGAATGGGGGTGAGGAGGTTTTGAGAGATACCAGATTCAGAAATGTTGACACAATGTGAAGCTCAAAATTTTCACGGCTGGGTTTTTTTTTTGTAGTTTAGCCTGTCTAACCGTCAGCGAAGTGACGGGAACTGTACTAGTTAATAATAATAGACTAATAATCTATATCTATATTATAATAAGAGAGCTGTCCATCACACTTTCAGAAATTGAGAAAAAATTGAGAAAAAAATTCAGAAATTGTATTACGGGCGGAAATGTGAAGCTCAAGATTTTCATGACTGTGTTCTTTTCTGTAGTTTAGCAATGGGGGAAGGGTGGGGGTGGGGGTAATGGGGGATGGGTGGGGTAATGGGGGAGGGGGTTAGCCCCGAAGTTGTATGAATGGGGGTGAGGAGGTTTTGGGAGATACCAGATTCAGAAATGTTGACACAATGTGAAGCTCAAAATTTTCACGGCTGGGTTCTTTTTTTGTAGTTTAGCCCGTCTAACCGTCAGCGAAGCGGCGGAAACTGTACTAGTATATTTTAAAACAGTGGCATATATTATCAAAGACAGCATGATGTATTACTGTACTGTCAATAAATAATATATTTGATTCTTTTATGATTATTTGTTACCTGATAAGAGATTCCTTATCTCACTATTTTCAATAAACTGATACCGACTTAATTAAAAAAAAAAATCTTCTAACTTAATTCTGAATAATAAATATCTTATTTTCAAAATTTATATGGAACTGTCTTCCTTTAGTTACCCAGTATGTTCATATGAACTAATAAAAACCCCACCTAATGGGCGGATATTTTTGCTAGTTCCCGCGAAAAGCTGCTATTACCCTTCGGGCAATACATATTTACTGTACAGTCATGGTAAGCTACCAATATGTGTTGGTATTATAATCCATACTAATGTTTTGAAACATACGTTTTATTCTTAACAAAGAATGCGACTTGAATGTAAAATTAAGTTTTCAGAACACTCCCCAATTGTTTTTTACGCAAGAGTCAAGCAATAAAATGTAATGAAACTTATTTTAAGAAAATTTTAAGCGAGTTAGAGTTTAACATTTACAATTAGCTCACGAATCACTTAAATTTTAAATGCAGCTTCACAGATTTTACTCGAAGCTCACGAAGCAGTTAAATTTCAAATACATTTTTTTTTTTTACCTATCATGGCTTCCGATGTGTAGCAAAAAATTTTGATGGCTACATTCTTTTTTAAATTTATTCACAAACTTCATTTTCTTCATTCCACGAAAGTGTATGAAATTGTACAAGTGTATTGAGACTCGAATTACTTGTAGACTTTAATGATAGGGAAGGCCACCAATCCATGCTTCTATAAAATTTTATATTTTTCTAATGGCTAGTAACGCAGATCAACAAATTCACGAAAGAAAGCAAACATCAAAATTTTGAATTTCACATTCCAAGACCAATGAGCCAAAATCTTGTGCTTTAAGTAAAGTCGGAAGATATTGAAAATTGACATGGTAAGGTAGGCTAAGGATATTTTTACGCTCAAATTCCTTTACAATTACATTATTATAATACCTATTCTTGGCTTTCCTAAGACAATTATCTAAAAATGAAATAGGATAACATAATTTAGTACCAATATTCATGATATTGCATAACTCGGAATCTAAAAATTCAGGACTGACAACTCTCAATGCTCTAAGAAACATAGCAGAGAAAATAGAAGATTTAATCGAGGGATGATGGTCAGAATAAAAATGCACATAAGAGTTATTATTAGCAGGCTTGCGATAGACTTCAAATTTGAACTGATTAGAGCATCTCCAAATTTTTAGATCCAGAAAAGATAGGCTTCCATCATTTTCTTTTTCAATTGTGAACTTAATAGATGGGACTAAATTGTTGAGCCTACTAAGAAATAAGTAAACATCCAAATTATTAGGCCACAAGCATAAAATATCATCTATATACCTGTACCAAACCAGGTTAAAATTAACAATCGTAGGCAAAATTCTACTTTCAAAAAATTCCATATATAAATTAGCTAGTACAGGTGAAAGGGGATTTCCCATTGCCAATCCAAACGACATAGCATAAAACTTCTTTTCAAACTGAAATTTACAATCTTTGACACAAAGCTTAATTAAACTCAATAAAGAGTGTTGTGTTGAACAGACAGGGAAAGCATATTCAGAGATCTTATCTTTTAAAAAATTAAGTACGTCATCAACAGGGACTTTTGTGAATAACGAGCATACATCAAAGCTTACCAATTTGAAATTAGGGTCATTAGGAAACTTCAGTTTGTCAATAAGATCCATGCTATTTACAATATGTGACTTAGAAATAGAGCCAACTAACGCCCCTAAGAAAAAGCAGGAAGTAAAGAATAAAGTGGAAAGGAAAGGAAAGAATGAGAAGGAAGAGGAAAGAATGAGAAGGAAGAGGAAAGAATGGGAAGGAAGAGGAAAGGATGAGAACATAGAGTAATATTATGAAGGAACTAACTCCCCGCCTTGTATATGGTTAAGGGAAACTCGTCATTGCCTGGGTCCAGCAACTGGGGAACAATTCTGGGTAAGGGGCCATTCAAAAACCACTACGTGGCCCTTAAATGGGGGGGAGGGGGTTCCTTATTTGACCACCAAGGGCCACATGGAGAAGGGGGGTGTTGACGTTTAACCACGTGGCCACGTCCTAGAGGACCAAAGAGTACATACAGCCTTGGAAAGAAATATAAATACGCTAACACTGCATGCTCCAATTAATATGTATGCATCCAATATGTATGCTCCAATAAATAATTTTTTGAACATTCAAAATTCTATTTTTTAGTCAAGATATTAGTTTGAATTAAAGAAACAAACGATTAATACAGTTTATTCAGAAGATATTATGCCTTTTAATTGTTCATTTACCTCATTACCTCTCGATAATATAACAAATCTAATATGGCACCTTACATTTTACGTAAGATTAAAAAGGGGTGGGGGTGACATCGGAAGACCACGTGATTTTGGAGGGGGGTTTAAGTCATTGGCCACAAATGACCACAAGGGGGGAGGACGGGTTTGAAAACCACCCGAAAAAGGACCACGTGGTTTCTGAATGACCCTTAAATGGGGAAAAATAAAAAAAGGGAGAAAGTGTATGAACGAAAGGGAAAGGAAGGAAAAAAAGTGACTGAAGTAAAGAAGGATGTGAAAAGGAAAGAAGGGAATGGCAGAATCTATTAAACGGAGTAGGGGTGGAAACATTTAGACTCGTGTATGAGTTAAAAATTCAATACTTACATTATACATTTATTTCATTCAGTGATAGACGCATTTAGTAGAATGAAAATTCGACGTTTGCCACTGCATGAATGAACTTTTAGAATACAACAGTCAACAGAGAGGGTAAGTGATGACCACATTCGTGTTACACTTAAGCATTTAACTTTGGTTAACCGAAATAAGGCTTAAAATACAAGGGAAAACTAGCGTAGAAATTTGTAGAAGCTCCGGGCTTCCGAGGAATTTGTCCCACGTACCCCAACCGGGGCTTCGCCCCTGGACCCCACGCCATTATGCTCGCGCTGCGCGCTCGAAATGCTAACTTTAAATTTTGGGGAAATTTTTCTAAGTTTGCTCACCGGGGCCCTCTGGGGCCCCTGCAGTACATGCTCAAATTGCATTCCATGTAGCGTAGCCGTTAACTCATTTCTACTCGTCTTTGTAAGCTGTCGTAACGTTACGTTTTGAAGTGTTTCCGCACTAATTCTGTTAAACTGATCTGTAATTTTTTCTTTTAACTGCTCGATCGTTCGAGATCTTGACTCGGAAACAACGGACTTTAAGTGATCCCACAAGAAGTCATGGGGTCAAACTGCCAATAACCTAACAGTGTTGCTACTGGGAACACTACAGGGAATCTGTGTAACTAGGGATTTCAAGAAATTCCTAAAATTTTCAGGGATTTCACGTAAGGTTAAGTCGTGATAGTGTTTTAACGAAAATATAACGACTTAACCTTGTATGAAATCCCTAGTTACATAGATTCCCTGTATTACACACACACACACACCACACACCACACACACACACACACACAACACACACACACACGGGGTCTATTACTGGGTTTCTATTACTGTTACTTTTGATTTCTCCTATTACTATTACTTTATTTTTTATCTATTACAATGTCATCTATTACTATTATTTTTGTATGTGGGGGTACTTCACTCATTTGAAAAGGATTTTTGTCTATTTAAATGCAATTAGAAGCAGCGTGTTAACAAATATGTTTCAACCAAATCATTACAATTTCAGAGATTAGATCTTCATAAATTTTACTTCATTGAAGGAAAAACTTGCCACAATATTAGTTCCCATACATATTTATTTTAGAGTAGATTTAATTCATTTTTCAGTTCTTTCACACAATATATCCATTACCACTGTAATAGAAAAGTAATAGACTATTATCCATTACTTTGCCTTCTATTACTATTACAGCCAAACAATTATGATCTATTACTTGAAAATCGTGTAATAGTCTATTACTATTACCCCATGTCTGATATATATATTATATATATATAATATATATATATATATACAATCAGACATGGGGTAATAGTAATAGACTATTACAGGTATATTACTTATTTATGTATTTATTTATTTAGAATGTAGCCCAAAGCCTAATTTATTGCAGTAATGATTTTGCATGACTTCGTTTCTCACTGGCAAATAATGAAAGCCTTTCAGAGAAAGTGGCAAACTTGTGCTTATGGTTCCCTAGATTTTAATGTAAAGTCACTATTCCACAAATTACAGCTTCGGAGCTTCTTACCAAAAGTAGGTACATAAATAAATAATGAATTATAGTTAAGCCTTTCGCAGCGGTAACTTCTTCAGAACGGTCACCCGCTTTCAGCGGTCACTTAAAATTAATCTCCACAAAAAAATGGCTGCCACCCGTTGAACCCGGTCAGCGGTCATCAAAATTACTTCCCTAAGCCCGATTTTACTTAGTATACACAACAGCCATTATTTCCCTGAAGTAGACAACTGTTGGACGGTTTCAATTTGTTCTTTATTCCTCGCAAACTTATAGAAAGGTTTATAAAAACACTTTTTAAATAAATAAATAAATAAATAAATAAATAAAAAAAAAAGATTTGAGCCAAATTTGAAAAATTTAAGCGACATTTAATGTTGCATACATGTACTAATCAAATATGTAGTATATTCGATTTAAATTAAACAAAAAATTACAGCCGCATAACATGTATAGAAAGGCCAACTGTTTACAAAGGTCACGATGACCGTTTCCTTCGTGTGGCCTTTATACACGGGTTTAATTACGAAATATGGTCGGTGGCAGGAGCCTGACAATTTCCAGTGAATAATCAAACAGTTTTTAACTAATTTTCCTTTGATATTAACTATCATGTTTTTTGAAAAGTATTCAATGAAATTTTTTACTCTGAACTTCTTTGGCCTCAAAGCTGCGCATAAATTACCTTCTCAAATCATTAAAACTCTAAAAGAGAAAAACTAATGTATCTCTCTTGTTTAAAGCTAAAAACAATCAAGTATTTAAAGATCTTCATTTTTCTGAGAAGTTAGGTCTTCTTATTAGAAGGGAGTTATTCTTTTATCATTCATTTCTTCTAAAATATGTACTTCAGTGCCACTCTTATTACTTCTTTTATTTAGGGTTTTAGCCGTTTTTTCTCACTGTTCTCTCCCTAAAGTGGTGTTCCTCAGGGTTCTGTCCTGTCACCCACTTTTTTCCTTTTATTTATCAATGATCTATTTACAGTGGTAGGCAACCTTTTTTGAAACTGGGTCAATTTGATTTATTGGTAATTTGATAATGGGTCAGTGTTCAAAATTTAAATAAAAATACACTTTCTTTTGGACATTTTAAAATAAAAAACACTTTTCATGTAATAATATTTATTATTTTATATATACTATATATTACAATTGACCCGCGGGTCAGATGTTGCCGACCACTAATCTATTAAGTCGCACTTCCTGTCCTATCCATTCGTACGTCGATGATTCTAATCTTCACTTCACCCGCTTCACAAAGCGTCCCTCTCAACAGTCACTCCATCCTTCGTGTGGGACGGCTATGATGCACCTGGCTTCTGATCTTTCTATCTCTGTTTGGGGCGGAGAAAACCTTGTGGCTTTCAATACCTCAAAAATTCAGTTCTTTCATCTGTCTACTCGTCACACTCTTCCAGACGACTATCCCCTTACCTTCAACAATACACAACTTAATCCTTCTTCTTTTGACATTCTTGGATCGCATACACTCTTTCTAAAACAGCTTTTAAGAGGTTTGGTGTGTTGTACCGGATCCGCAGTTTTTTCACCCTCACTCAGTTGCTGTCTCTGTACACTGGGTCTCGTCCTCCCCCGTTAAGTATGCTTCTCATGTCTTGGGTAGCTCAACCCACACAGCTCTGCTTGACCAGGTGGAATCAAAGGCTTTGTAAACGTCTCATCAATTCCCTGCCTCTTACTGACTGTTCGCCGGTGTTGCCTGAAACTCTGTACTATCGCTATTATAACAGACACTGCTCTTCTGTACTAACTGCATGCCTCCTCCTTCTTAAGGAGAGCACGCAGTACCAGACTTTCGACACTTTCTCATTCCTTTTCTGTCCAACCCTAACACAAGAGTTAATCGATATTTTCAATCTTTCATCTACTCAACCTGTCAACACTGGAACAATCTTCCTCAATCTATCTTTCCGTCTGTCTGTGACCTTCAACCTTTCAAACGCAGTGTCCAGGCAGCTCAAAAAACTTGAACCTTGATTTTGGCTCTCTTCTTCCTCTATGGGAGGGGGAGGGGTTGCGGGCATTCGCCCCCTCCTGCTTGCATAAAACATACTTACACAAACTTGTTTTAATATTTGCATATGGCCCGTCGTTTAGATTGCTTACGAGTCCTATGGGATTCAATTTTTTTTGTTCTACCATCACTTCTTCCCTACTCTGTTTTTTTCTTCATCTTTGGTGTGTTTTCATTCGTATTCATGGTGTTACGACCTTTCGCAGGGAGTATTTCTCCGTCTAAGGCTACTTCCGCACCTCCCTCTAGTGTGTTTCCCACAGTGTCCTGAATCCCATTTTCGTTAGTGACGGCGTTTTCTGACATTTCCTTGTTTTCTGTCAAACTTGTTGCAATGGTTTCTTCTACTTAACATTCTGCATTCCCGTTTGTACTATTTTTCCGTTTTCCACGCACTTGACGCACGCAAGTTTATTCATTCGTAATGCTTGAATGTACTGCAAGGAATGCATTTTAAGCCAGTGGTTTAGTCTGCTTTATTTTTGGAATTGCAGAGCTAATACGCAGTGCATTCCACTAAACAATCTAGCTCTAATAAATGCAAAAAATTTCACTTTTTTCTACGTGAAGGTCAAAATATGATAATTAAAACCCACTCTAATAGACAGTTTATTTCCACAACACTTTCGATGCCCACTGGCATCCTCTTCGGATGGATACAGAAAAACGAATGAATCAAAAACAAGAGGGAAAACAGTCCAGGGACCATTAAGAAATTTGCACCTAGGTTAGATCCTGTTCTCCCGACACTGGAAGGACAATTTTATTAGGGACCCGCTTATTGTAAGTATCAGGTCATCCCATAAGTAATGTCGTTTTTTAGGTCGGAATTTGAAGGACAAAAAAAAAACAACTGAAACTTTTTAATCTAGTATATATTTTCCATCGGAATCAATGACACACTGCCAACGTCCTACAAGCTTTTCAATGCTATGTTTATAAAATTCAGGCGGTTTTGAGGCAAAAAACGTACAAAGATTGGTGTGCAGATCATCTAAAGTAGTATACTGTTTCTCGTCAAGATAGTTTTGCAGACTCCTGAAGAGATGATAATCTGAAGGCGCAAGGTCTGGAGAATATGGATGATGTGGAAGTTTTTCCCACCCAAGCTCCTCAAATTTTGCAGAAGTGATCCGAGCGGTATGAGGACGTGCGTTGTCGTGGTGGAACACGATTCCTTTCCGATTAACCAAAGGTGGTCTCTTTTCTTTTAGTGGTGCTCAATCGATCCAGTCGTTGACAGTAGACTTCAGCGGTGATTGTTTGGTTGTGTGGTAAGGTTTCAAAGTGTATTACACCACCTTTATCCCACCAAACACTAAGCAACACCTTTAGAGGGTGAAGATTTGGTTTTGGCTGTGGTGTCGCTGGTTCTCCGGCACAAACCCACTGTCGACGGCGCTTAACATTCCGGTAGTGTATCCACTTTTCATCACCACTCACTAAACGGTGCAAAAACGGATCTTGGAGTTCACGGGAATGAAGAGCTGTGCTAATGTTTACCCGCACCCTCAGATTGTCGACCGACAATTCATGTGGCACCTATTTTCCTAACTTAGACATTTTCCAGAGTTGTTGCAAATGTCGATGGATGGTGGACGGGGATGAACTGAGTTTCTGGGTCAATTCTTCGACAGTTGTTGAACAGTCTTCTTCAAATGCGGCTAACAGCAGGTCATCATCAAACTCAGCAGGACGTCCAGAGCGTGCTGCATCTGTCAAACAGCAGTCACCATTCCTAAACTTTTGAAACCATCTTGACATTTCCTCACATGCAGAATATCGTTGCCATAAACGTCCTGAATGTTTCGCGTTACTTCAGTAGCACTATTCCCTTTTTTGAACTCGTAAAGCATTATATGCCTGATATGCTCTTCTGATACCGCCATATTTATGAGGGGTTCACATAAAGCAAAACACACGTCTTCACTGGTCAAGGTCTGTAAAGTATGTAGCAAAACACGACAGATCTCCTCTTAGATATAACCTTCGGAAAATTTAGGCTTAAACCGAGTCTTTTGCTTATATTGAGGTTCTAAATGTAGCAGGGCTAGGCTGCTTTAAACCCTAGATCCATGTCCCAAAGGTGGATCCTGTCTGCTTTGCAGATAGCTGGTGAGGGAAGCTATATTTATGGGACCTCTTTGCGAGTGACCCGTTGCCCACGTCGGGCTAGCATCATGAAAAAGAAAAACTATGGTATTTGTCATTTACCATTACGTATTCGGACTATAGTGGATTTAATTATCCCAGAAGAGTTCCTTGTTCCATGCACGGTCTGTGTGTATCATATATATACTCTCTCTCTCTCTCCAAACCCCAGCAGTTAGTCCCCCTCCCCCAGCAGGTAGTCCCCCTCCCCCAGTAGTTAGTCCCCCTCCCCCAGTAGTTAGTCTCCCTCCAACAGCAGGTAGTGACTCTCCTTCCACGTTGGAGGGGGCTCAAGCTCCTGCGGAGATTGTCCCCTCGTTAGTGAGGGGCTATTCAACTCCCGACAGCCCTGGCTGTTCGGGAAACGGGTCGTGCTAGGGGGCGGTCAGAATAGGGGAGGCTCCCGGGTATAGAATGTTTCACAAAGACCGCACCCGTGGGGAAGGGGGTGGGGTACTAATATACGTCAGACACACGTTGAGTCCGGTTGACTGCCAGTTCCGGTCGGAACGGGAGCTGCTTGGCGTCGATCTGAACGTGGGAGGGACGAACTATAGGTTAATCTTGGTGTACAGACCTCCGCATCTCCTTCTCGAGGAGGATACAGCCCTGTACACCGAACTCAGTAGCCTGCTAGGGGATAGGGTGTGTGTAGTTTTAGGAGACTTCAACTGTCGCGGCATAAAGTGGGAAAACAGGACTGCCGATGCTGAAGGGAGGAGGCTAGTTGACTTTGCTGATGAGAACTTCCTCACTCAGTGGGTCAACGAGCCTACACGAGGCGAAAGCGTTCTAGACTTAGTATTCACGACCGAAGACAACCTCGTCACTGGCCTCACCGTTGACGAATCATTGGGCGGGAGTGATCACGGTCTCATTAGGTTTCGTGTGTGCGTCCCTCGAGTGAAACGTAGTAACTCGAGAGGCAGTAAGCTCGATCTCCGGCGGGCGAACTTTGTTAGCCTCAGGGATAGCGTAGGAGAGATGGGGTTAGAGGTTGGCGGCGATGTTGAGGGAGTGTGGAGTGCATTCCGGGACAAGTTTATGGTGCTGCAGTCTGCTGCCATACCCTCAAAACTGGTTACCCCTGCTTCAACGCAGCCTAAGTGGTTCAATCGTGACATCGCTTCGGCTATCCGAAATAGGAAAGTAGCGTATAGGAGGGCGAAGGCCAATCGTTCCCACGAGAACACTGAAGCGTATGTCCGCCTGTGTAGGGAAGTGAAGGCGAAGGTTAGGCTAGCGAAACGTAACGAAGAACTACGGGTGGCAAGCCTCTGCAAGGGGAACCCTAAGGAATTCTTCAGTTATGTTAATAGTAGAAAGCCCATTAGAAGCATGATAGGTCCGTTAAAGGACGGAAGCGGCGTTCTGCGGACCTCCGACGAGGACATCGCTAATGTGCTTAATGAGTACTTTGCGGGAGTGTTCACCAGGGAGGATACACCGTCATCCCCGAGCCAGGCGTGAGGCACGAAGGTGCTGGCCTGGATAGTGTTAGATGTACCGCGACAGTCGTTGCCGATAGAATAGACAAACTGAGCGCGTTTAAGGCTCCTGGGCCAGACCAGTTTCTCCCCAGAGTGTTGCGAGAAGTGCGCGACCAGGTGGCTCCCCACCTGGCTACAGTCTTCAACAAATCGTTGGAGATGGGCCAGGTGCCTGGTGACTGGAGGGAAGCCAACGTGACCCCTATCTTTAAGAAAGGGGATCACGAAAGTCCAGGGAACTATCGTCCCATTAGTCTCACTTCAGTTGTAGGTAAATTATTAGAAGGGATAATAGCTGATAGGATCGTTGACCATCTGGATTCCTACAAGCTGCTTGGGGACTCCCAACATGGGTTTAGACGGCATAGGTCGTGTCTCACCAACTTGCTCGAGTTTTTCCACGTCATGTTGAGTGAGTACGATAAGAGTAGGGCTATTGATATACTTTATCTCGACTTTCAGAAAGCCTTTGATAAGGTACCTCACCGCCGGCTAACGGCGAAAGTGCGCGCGCTGGGTATCGGTGGGGAAATAGGTAGGTGGATTGAAAACTGGCTGAGGAATAGGCGGCAGAGGGTGGTAATTAAAGGGGCTAGATCGGGTTGGGCCTCGGTCACTAGTGGGGTTCCTCAGGATTCCGTTTTGGGGCCACTGTTGTTTATCATTTACATAAATGATATCGACGGTGGCATCGTCAGTCGGATCGCCAAATTCGCTGATGACACCAAGCTTGGGGCCAATGTTGGGACGCCCGAAGCGATCGAGGAACTGCGTGCGGACCTAGGTAGGATAGGAGAGTGGTCCGAAAAATGGCAAATGCCGTTTAACTTGGGTAAATGCAGTGATGCACATTGGCTACGCCAATCCCAAGTCGGACTACTCGATGTTGGGTAGTAATATCGAGGACTGATTTAGAAAAGGACTTGGGTGTGCTAATTAGCAGCGACCTTAAGTTTACGAAACAGTGTGTAGAGGTGGAAAAGAAAGCCCAGAAACTATTGGGTTATATCAGGAGGCAATTTCAGTTTCGGAACAAGGAGATTGTGCTCTCACTGTACAATTCCCTTGTTCGGCCGCACCTGGAGTATGCTGTGCAGTTCTGGTCGCCCACCCTCAGGAAAGATATTGAGAGGCTGGAGCGAGTGCAGGTGAGGGCCACAAAGTTAATCCCTTCCGTTAGGCATATGGGCTACAATCGACGGTTACGCGCCCTGTACTTGTTTTCGCTTGAAACTCGGAGGCTGCACGGTCAACTGATCGAGGTTTTCAAGCTCTTACGCGGGTTCAACGATGTCGATTTTAGAAGTATGTTTAGTTTAAATGATAACCCAACTCGCAACAATGGTTGGAAGTTGGATTTGAAACTGTTTAGGATTAGTGTGTGTGGGAATTACTTTACGTATAAGATCTGTGACACATGGAACAGGTTACCTTCGGAAGTTGTGAACAGTTCCTCTGTGGATCAGTTCAAGAAAAGGGTAGACGAAATCTTGCACACTATTTGAGTGTGTAAAGACATTTAGGACCTCAGTCTGCGGAAATTTCTTTTCCTATAAACTAGTTAATATCTGGAACCAACTTCCCTCAGAGGTTGTTTCCAGTCAAAGTGTAAATGTGTTTAAAAATAGGCTAGACAAAGTACTGAATACTCTCATAGTTCAAGACTAAAACATAAGAAAACTCTGCAGGAGATCGCTTGCACGGTGTCTCTGTGAGCAAGCTAAATATAGAGCTATTTATATATTCTCCACTTTCCTGTAAAATTTCCTTGGCTACTTTTCCAGGGTCAAGGTATTTTCTTCAACCTTTTTCCGTACCTGCCTCTGGCAGGGAGGGAGCGGAGGGTGGGGAGAGAGCCTTCTACTTTTCTATCCAGTTTTCTACTACTGCTAGGATAGTTGAAAGAAAAACAAACTTTTACAAAATTTTCCCTGGCACCCGTTGCCATTGGTACCTCCTCGGTATGGGCCGCAAGGCCTTTTGAGGTACTTCTTTTCCTTGTAACTCCTTGTAACACTCTCTCTCTCTCATATGCAACTTACAAAAAAATTTTTTTTTACTGGGCACTGGCATTTAAAGTTCAGAACTTGACTGAGACGTCAGAACCAAAACCAGACGCGTTTCAGATGATGTTTGATTCTGGGCTTCCGGGTTCCACAATTTCCATAAATCGTCACTCGGTCATCTATCAGGCCGCTGGTCACTTGGCTCGCTGCTGTTACGGACTTTTCTAGAAACTAGTTGTCTATTTTATTTTAATTTACCATGGCAACCGCTTAATTAATGTATTAGTTTATATACAAAAGCTATATATATATATATATATATATATATTACTTATTCGGACTATAGTGGATTTCATTTACCCAGACGAGTTCCTTGTTCCATGTACAGTCTGTGCGTATCATATATATATATATATATATATATATATATATATATATATATATATATATATATATATATATATATATATATATATATATATATATATATATATATATATATATATATATATACTACTGTGCAAAAGTCTTGGCCAGTTGCAATTTCATTAATTTTAAGGTCATAAAGGTTAATAAAAGTGTACAAATGAACATTATAATGAAGTATATTTAAGCTAATAGCACATAGCACAACATAGAAACAAAAACCATCACCAAAAATAAATGTGTTCCTAATATTTGGTATGTCCCCCTTTTGACTCGATAACAGCCTTGATCCTTTTCGGGATACTTTGCTGCAGAGACTCGAGAAAATCATTCGGAATGTTATTCCAAGCATCTTGCAAGACAGCCCATAATTCATCCTGTGATTTTGGTTGCTTCTCTATCTTCTTTTGTTCCAGATAATCTCAAACAGCTTCAATGATGTTCAAATCTGGACTTTGTGGTGGCCATTCCATTAGTTGGAGCTCTCCAGCAGCCTCTTTTCTTTCCAAATATTTTTTGACATTATTAGCAGTATGTTTGGGGTCATTGTCATGTTGGAACATAAAGTTCCGGCCGATCAGACGTAATCCTGATGGAACTGCATGGTGTATTAATATCTGTCTATACTTTTCAGCTGTCATGATTCCGTCTATCTTCACCAAATCACCGACTCCATTTGCTGATATGCACCCCCAGACTTTTATAGACCCTCCTCCATGCTTAATTGTTGGTTGTAGACAGATGTCTTTGAGATCTTCATTGGTCCTTCTCCTCACATACTGTCTTCTCTTTGTCCCAAATATTTCAAATTTTGACTCATCACTCCAAAGTACTTTTTTCCACTGTTCCATGCTCCATTAACGATGTTCCCGTGCATATTTTAATCTTTTGGCTTTATTCCCTTTCCTAAGTAATGGTTTTCTTCTAGCTACTCGCCCATGAAGACCATTTTTAATCAGTACTCTTCTAATGGTGGAAGGATGCACTTGTGTTCCTGAAGTTTGAGCAAGTTCTGATGACAGCTCGGCACTTGATGCTCGTCTATTTCTCAGGGCTGTAAGTTTCAAGTGTCTGCCATCAGATTCCGAAAGTTTTCGAGGTCTTCCACTGCGTTTTCTGTCCGATACGGTCCCTGTTTCTTCTTTTTTCATGATGATTTCTCGTATTGCATGTCTTGAAACGCCGGTTTTTCTTGAAATTTCCGACTGGGAATTTCCCTGTTCATGTAAGAATACGATTTTGTGCCTGATTTGATGTATACAACCTCAAAACATCAAGTATATTCATTTACATTACTCTAAGATTTAGATGTACGTGATTAATCAGAAAAATATATACCTGGCCAAGACTTTTGTACAGTAGTGTGTATATATATATATATATATATATATATATATATATATATATATATATATATATACACACCGGGTGTCCCATTCGAAATGAGACAACTTTGAAACCTTATAATTTTTTATTGAATGATGCAAACAATGTAATATTCACACAGTAAATAGTCAATGTCATAAAGTTTCATATGATATATGTGAATTATAACACTTAGATACATTAGATACATCGTGCATAGCATAATGTTTCCTTTTGTTAAGATCTTCACACGTTATACGCTGAACAATTTGAAGCTTATATGGATAGAGCTGCAGCCGCTTACGCACGACTCTATGCACAGTTGAACGAGGAATCTGCAGTTCGACACTGGCACGACGGATGGACTTTCTCGGGCTACTACCAAAGGCACCGCGTATTCGATCAACATCATCTTCCGATCTTGTTCGCACTCCAGTGTGTTCCTTTAGAACACTGCCAGTCTCCTCAAATTTCTTGGTCCATGCATATAGGTCTCTTCTGGTGGGTGGTTCCTTGTGAAAGGTTGTACGGAATCGCCGTTGCACCAGAGTAGGGGACTTCAACTCAGCCATCCATAACACACATTTCGCTTTTTCTTGTGGGGTAAACATAATTCAATTTGAAACAAACAAAAACCATTATGACAAAAACTTATGCATATGGTGTACTAACTGGCAAAGTTTCAACATTCCCACGTTAATACTTTAAAAATTAGTGTTTCAAAGTTGTTTCATTTCGAATGGGACACCCGGTATATATAAGGGTGGTCCCATAGGGGAATTTTTTTTTTTTTTTATATTTCCTAGCTCCCACCCACTGAAGTTGAGATTCTGTGAGAAAATGTTGCAGGTAAATTTTCGTTTGGATCAGTTCATATTTAGGGATCACTCACAAGTTTCAAAATTTATCCTTCTATCACTGTAATAGGTATTATATGGTATGCACAACAGCTCCACCGCCTCTGGGTCCCTCCCATCCACGAGCTGATGGATGAGTACTATCCGTTCTACGACGGTGTCATGGTTGGCAACCACTCATTGTCGCCCAGTCAAAGAGCTTTTTCTGGCATCCGGAAACTTCCGGCGATGCTCCAACACTACTTGCAGCAGATACTGCAGCTCCTCGTCTTTGGTGTCGCGGCCGCTGTACTGTTGGACGAGGGCCACAGCTCGCTGGGCGTGGTTATTCACCACTCTGAGGTTTTCTACAACCCTAAGCGCCGCCTGAAACTCCATTTTTTTTTTTTTCCATTCACCCGGATTTTTGTTCAAGAAACCTGCAGACAATTGCAGTCGTTCGAAGAACCTCATCGAATTCTTCGTCACAAGGCTTTCCAAAGACGAACTGAAAGACGGATTGTCATGCTTTGGAATCTGCTCTCCACCCTCTTTCTTGTATAGGGCTGCGACCATCCGGCGTTTCGTTGCAGATGGAACATCGACATCGAAGAAGGCCAATGGAATCATTTCCTCAGAGAGGTACCAAAACTGTCCTGCCAGCTTCTGACTGGCTGCTTTGGAGATCTGCTGTGGATACAACCTCAATGATTTCAAGAGGCAAAGGTCCTGGGCTGGAGCGGAAGCGGCCATCGGAGCAGTGAATCACGCCTTCAGGTAGACTGTCACAGCGAAGATGCTCATGTCTTGCAAGCATGTTCTCTCTTTCGGTGTGAGACACTGCAATTGCTCCCGGAACATCCACATCTTGATAGAATACAGGACCTTGCACATCCAACGAGCGTGATGAATCGTATCGGCGATTCAAGATTTCCACCAAGGAAGACAATGGCGAGTTCCAAAAATTCCTTGTAATCGTCTCGGTACGTTTCGCGCTGGATTTGGTCTTTGGCGAACTTCAGAGGTTCTTCTCTGACTGGTAATATGGATGGACCAACAGTGGGGTCGTCGACACCTGTTTGGAACTTGCTTTTGTCGATGTAGTTCCACTGTTGCTGGAATCTCTTGAATAACAAAATTAGCAGCAGAAATCGCGTCATGACACGCCGTGAACGCGGCAGCGACAACTAGCTCAATGATATGCCTGAATGCAAAGTAGAGCAGCTCTTTCTGCAACTTCTGCTCTAGGAGCAAACATCATCCTGAGTGACGGCCAGTGTTAGCAGCGGCAGTGTCGAAACACATCCACACCACTCTTTCACTTAGTCCCCAAAGTTGCAAGAGATCGAACACCGCTTGTGCCTGCTGTTGCCCACTTCCCGAAGCTATTTTTGGCACTCCCAAAAGCTGGCAGTTGCCATCTGAGCTGGACACTAAGACGGGAAGCCGGTCCACCTGCTCGTTGTTGGTAAGGTCTAGCAGAAGCTTTCTGTCCCAGTGCACCACCACTGGTCCGGGGAATCCTCTTTGGACCGATTCAGCCTGCTGCCTGCGATGATTCTCTCGGCTGCACTTCACAGAGGATCGGCTGAGTCAGTTCCTCGAGGTTTGGGCCAAGGTTGCGAGCTGTTTCCGATACAATGTAAAGCGCCATCCGGTCACTCACCCCGTCCTGTCTAAGGCTGAAGATAATTCTGAGTTGAAAATATTCTTGGTCTGGCGTGTTCTTTTTTCGGGGGGAGAAGGACAACCTCCAGTGGCTCCCTCAAGAAACTCGTCATCGGCAGAGCTTGAAGAAGCAAGTTCGGCTGTTTAGGATGTCGAGGCTTGCTCTTCGACTGCTTTCCTCTTTCGGACGTCTTCCTCTGCTTTCTGTTTTGCAACCTCCTGCTCCTTCTCAGCCAATTTTTTGTCGACGGAGCCCATTGTGCCACGCTGAACGGGCTCTCTCTGAGCGAGAAGGAAGTCGCGATCTTCTTGAAACTGGATATCTGGATAGCGTTTCCATGTGCAATGTCGAACAAATTGTTCAGCTTGCTTTTGAAAGAAGTCTCGTTTTGGATTTGTTTTGGATTTCGCCTTCCCTTGTTCTTTTTCAAAGCCTGGCACTCTTTGAACAAAACCAAAAGCTTCCCCAAACAGTGGTCCTTCCGGCGTGTTGGTATGCGGGCTCTCCCAAATTGAGAAAACTTCCTCCAGCACTTCTTCGGCGCTTTGTTTGGTGTCTTTCTTATACACAACATGATGCAAAAAAAATCTAAGACCTGGCCATTTGAAGGCAGTTTACTGCCTAAAATCTTTTGGTCCGGTTTGTCCAACGAGTAAAAACCACGTGTTTTTGACATGACCGTCACCGTAAGTAAATGTAACCAATATAAACCAATGTATGGTATACCAATATCTATTAAAATCTTATTTCATATAGCTATATTTAACACTCCAACCTGTGAAAGAGCAGAAAACGGCATTAATTAGCAGCTGTAATAGATCATAGTAATGAGTGACTCAGAGAAGAACATATAACCCCATGAACGACCACTAATTATGCACCGATGTGAGTGAAATTTTTCACAACTTATTTTCTGCTATAGTGACAGATTAGGCGGGTGGGAGCTGGAAAAATCGAAAGTTCGATTTTATGGACCACTCTTTTATATACTATATATATCCCGGAATTGTACTTCAGAAAGTTAGAAAGCCTATTTATGATCCTCCTCCTCCCGATGTGTAGGAAGAATTTAAAGAAAGCGGTTATTTAGTTGGAATTTTTTTCAATTTGTTTTCCTTTGTCGACGCTCTATTGCACCCCAGCCTTCACTTAAATTATTATTTTCGCGTATCCACGGATACTTTATATACATACTGGTACCGTGGATGTTGAATTAACCACCAAATTGATAAACAGTAGTTATTTTCGTGACCACAGAGCAGGAACAAAGCGTCTGTGTACTACGAGGTAGAAACACACACACACACACACATATATATATATATATATATATATATAAATTGGACAGTACTGGCCCCACTCCTGTTCATTATCATGCTAACATAGACAGTGGAGTAAACAGCAACAGTATAGTAACATCCTTTGCAGACGATACAAAGCTCAGCAAAAAAATCAGCGCTGTAAATGAAGTGGAGGCCTTGCAGAGGGACACGAACAAAATATACAAATGGTCAGAAGACAACATGACATTTAAAACCGAGAAATTTCAGCTCTTGAGATATGGTAGGAAAGAGGAACTTAAATAGACTGCATATTATGCTCCAGACAGGAAATTCAGAGAAGCACGAAAGTGATCGATCTGGGGGTAATAATGACCGATGATGCCAAACTCGAAACACAATTTAATCAGATAGCGATGAATAAAGCAAAAAAGAGTCGCGGGACAGGTACTAAGAACGTTCAGAAGAAGGGACCGGACAGTAATGATTCCCCTCCTAAAAACACTGATTATACCAAAACTTGAATACTGCTCAGTTTTGACATCCCCATACAAAAAGTAAGAAACTAATAAACTAGAAGAAACGCACACACATTTCACAGCCAAGATTGATGTTTGCAAAGAACTCTACTGGGAAAGACTACGTAAACTAAATCTGTACTCCCTGGAAAGAAGAGAGGTACACCATAATCTACATATGGAAAATGATCGAAAAACTGGTACCAAACTTAAAACTAAACCCAATTATCATTCAAACAACACTGTAAAATAGGAAAGGCAGAATGTGTAGTGTTCCCAAATTAAAGGCCCGACAAGGGACCTCCTCAACACTGAAGGAAAATAGCTTGGTTGTCAGGGAGCCAAGACTTTTTGACCAGCTTCCAAAGGGCCTCAGAAACGTTACAGGGGTCAAAGTTGAAGTCTTCAAGAGAAGACTAGATGCCTGGCTCAGGACGGTACCAAATGAGCAGGGTGTACCTGGCTATGTACGGTGGAGAGCGCAAGAAAGCAACTCGCTCCTCCACCAAGCCAGACCTAGAGGCGGGGCCACCAGCTTGACCTTCGTGTGGAGAGAGAGAGAGCAATTCACAGCACAGCAACGAGGTTAATTCAGTGGCGTGCATTCAGGGTAAGCTAGGTCAGCGCCGCCTACCCTAATAAAAATCTTATTAAAGACAGTACCGTATTTTTCAGAATAGTCAGTTACATACCCACTAGCTAGTTGTGAAGTTTATCATTAGCTACTATAATTATATATGTACATATACTGTAGTGCGTGTGCTTGCACGCAATACGCTTACCCTGTAGACGTACCCACCGCACGCCATTGAAATTGAATTATATATCAGACATGGGGTAATGGTAATAGTAATAGACTATTACAGGATTTTTCAAGTAATAGTAATAGACCATAATTTTTTGGCTATAATAGTAATAGAAGGCAAAGTAATAAATAATAGTCTATTACTTTTCTATTACAGTGGCAATGGACATATTATGTAAACAAAGAACTGAAAAAATTAACTAAATCTACTCTAAACTAAACTAAAATAACCATGTATGGGAACTGATAGTGGTAAATTTTTCCTTTAATAAAATAAAATTTATGAAGACCTACAATCTTTGAAATTATAATGATTTGGTTGAAACAAATATTTGTTAACAAACTGCTTCTAACTGCATTTAAATAGACAAAGATCCTTTTCAAATGAGTTAAGTACCCCACATACAAAAGTAATAGTAATAGACCCCATGTCTGATATATATATATATATATATATATGCTTCGGTGGTGGAGTGGTTAGCATCTGACTACGAATCCACCGGCCCCGGGTTCGATTCCAAGCAAAAGACGACGGCGCCCAGCTTACCCAGCTGTTCATCGACAAGAAAAGTAGGTTGGTAGATAAGCGAGTGAGTACCCTGGGTGGTCTAGTGGTTAAGACGCTGTGCTGCTGATCGGGAGGTCGTGAGATCGAGTTCGGGTAAGGACTTCGTAATTTCTGACTGGTGGTTCGGATTCAACGTTATAGCTGCAAGTCCAAGGTGGAGCAACAAGCTTGACCTTCGTCAGAATGAACAATTCTGGCGGAAGCAAAACCAAGGTTACATACTGGGTGTCCAAAAAGTCACTGCGCACCTGGTACAAACGGAATAGTACGTACTTAAGAGTTATAATAAATGCTGGAAATCCCTCCACGGTGCTGCTGGATGAGGTTTTCGGGAACAGAATAATATCCAAAGGACTTCGGCCTCTCTGGTCCCCAGATCTTACTTCCCCAAATTATTATGTGGGGAGATGAAAGGAGACGTCTAGAGAAACAACCCCGACAGTATCCCAGATTTGAAGAGTGCCATCAGGGACTACATTAGCAAAATTACAACCATATGTTGACGAGAAACAAGATTCAACGTGTTCGAGCATAGAGACCTGCACGGGTACGGGTAAGCCCGTGGGCCCGTGTCCGGCCCGTCCCACGGGCGGGTACGGGCGGGCCGAATCATGTTTATAAGAGTTAGCGGGCGGGCACGGGCGGGCAGAATCATGCTTATAAAAAGCATGCAACGCCGCAGCGGGTGAGGCAGCGAGGCAAGGCAGGAACTGGAGCCGCGGAGCGCATGCGCCATGCATGCGTGCGACATGCAAACGACAAACAACATCCATGCCTGTGTTTTGGTTGTTAATTATGAATTTTATTACCTCTGCCAAGGAAGTTATGTTTTCACTCGCAACGTATAAATAACGTATATATAACGACGTGCAAAAATAATGAGAAATAACTTAGAAATTAAACATTAGAAATTAGAGTATTCGTATCGTACGCCCGGCACCACGTGACCAAAGCCAACCTGACCAGCTGACCTTACCGAGGCTAAGTAGCCTATGTTTCCCTGCTGTATAGTCACAGTGTATAGCAAAACTAGAACTTATCGTACAGCGATACTGACCTAATTTCAATAATTACCATAATAACAATGAATATGAGAATAAGGACAATAGATAGTAATAATAGATTATTTTTTTTGGGTAATGGAAGAAATGCTATAGGTGGGTGATTTTCGCTTTTCGATACGTCTTACGCTTATGGTTTTGCAAATGAGATCCGAGTAAGATGCCGACCAGCGCGGCAGCGCTATTTACGATTGCATAATGTTTAACACATGTTAGCTACATTACATTGCCACAGTATATAATTGAATGCCAAACCTTTACCTATGTTGATTATACACTAGGCAACAAAGATTTTGTTACAGAAGACCAAATAGGTGCTCCTAGCTAATTTCGGTATGCTGATTTCAAATCTATAATTAGATGTTTTCTATCACGTCTAGATTTTGTGTAAAATGCAAATCACTTTTAGTAAAATTTTCTACCACGTCCAGATTTTGGTTTTAATCGGCTTAATGCCAGTAATATGAAACTTGCTTTTCAAGGTTAAAGCAATTTTTTTTGCCAACTATATACAAATTCGAACAATTTTGATAAATAAAATTTATCCCGAGTCGCTACGTGACAGTCAAGCAGAACGGTTGTTGAAGCTCTCTGCTGATGAGCAAGTGACAGGTTGTGGTGACTTGTGTGTTTTTATAGCATTTGTTTTGTACTACGGTGTGTATTTCTTTTTATTTTGCACATCGTAATAATTACTTTCTACGTTTTTTCAGATATTGTATGGTAATTCAAAATGGCATCAAATAGACGTGCTTGTGTAAATCACCCAGACAACTTCTGCTTTGTCTGTGGACAATATACACCTAAGCCACAACGTAGAAACATAACAACAAAGATTAAACTTGCCTACAAGTGTTATTTTGACTAAGTTAGGAGACCAACAGAGGGACTGGGCACCACATATTTGCTGTGCACAGTGCAATGCAATGTTAATAGCTTGGATGAATGGTAAAAGAAAAGCTATGCCGTTCTCAGTCCCCATGGTTTGGCGTGAGCCGAAAAATCACTTCAATGATTGTTATTTTTGTTTGACAAAGATTGCTGGTTTCACAAAGAAAAACAAATCAAAGATCACGTACCCAAACTGCGAATCAGCAATGAAACCAGTACCACATGATAAAACAAATCCACCACCAGTTCCACCAGCAACGATAACAGACAGCAGTTCATCTGAAGATTCTGCTAGTGATATAGAAACAGGGAAAGATGGCATATATGTTCCAGATGCAAATATTTCCCCACATTTGTTAAGTCAAGCGGAGTTAAATGACTTAGTGCGCGATTTGGAATTACCAAAAGAAAAGGCAGAGTTGCTTGGTTCAAGACTTCAAGAATTTAATCTTCTCCAACCAAACACCAAAGTTTCCCATTTCCGCCATCGCCATTTGCAGTTTTCATCATTTTACTTACAGGAAGAAAACGTTTGTTTCTGCCACGATATCAGTGGTCTGATGCAAGGGATTGGCTGTCGCTATGATCCAAAAGAATGGAGACTGTTCATTGACTCTAGTAAAGCTAGCCTTAAAGCTGTATTACTGCACAACGGCAATGAAAAACCTTCAATACCTGTAGCACATGCCACTGGCCTTAATGAGACTTATGAATCGATGAAACTGCTGCTAAGACTCATCAAATATAAGGACCACACATGGAATATTTGTGGCGACCTTAAAGTTGTATCATTACTTCTTGGGTTACAGTTGGGCTACACAAAGCATATGTGCTTTTTGTGTCTATGGAACAGCAGAGATGACAAGAACCACTACAAAAAACATGATTGGCCATCTAGAACTGAACATGTTGTTGGTAAATACAATGTGAAACACCCAGCACTTATTGACCCTCAGAAAGTACATCTTCCACCACTTCACATTAAACTTGGCCTTATGAAAAATTTCGTGAAGGGTATGGATCATCAAGGTAGTGGTTTCCAATATTTAAAGGATAAATTCAAAGGAATATTGACAGATGCTAAGCTAGAAGCTGGAGTTTTCACTGGACCACAGATCCGCAGTGTCATCCACGACTCATCGTTTCCATCTAACCTAAATGAGAATGAACTAGGAGCATGGACATCTTTCGTTGAAGTTGTCAAAAATTTTCTTGGAAACCACAAAGCTGAAAACCACCGTCAACTCGTAGAAAACATGCTTAAATCTTATGAAATAATGGGATGCAGAATGTCTTTGAAAATTCATTTTTTACATTCTCATCTTGACTTCTTCCCGGCCAACCTTGGGGCTGTAAGTGACGAGCATGGTGAGCGCTTCCACCAACAGATCTCAGTTATGGAAAACAGATACCAAGGTAATTTCAACCCAAATATGATGGGAGATTATTGTTGGTTCCTGCAGAAGGAGAGCTCGTCATCCTACAAGCGACAAAGGAAGAGGACACACCAAAGTTTCACTTAAGAACAGGAATTTGCCTTTCAGTAGTAACAACAAAATACTAACGCGCTTTGGGTGGATGGTTGGGCGCAGGGGTGGTAACTCCGCCAGCGGAATTCCGCTGTCTGTCTTAAGCCAGAATAAAGGAGGAAAGACATCCCTGTTCACTAATTATTTAAGTATGCTTAACATAAAACGTGGCACGGAAAAGTAGCTTAGACGGCTTTCGTAATAGAAGCGGGTGAGAAAAAAAAAATGAAAAATAGGGGTTTTCGGTTACACAAAATCTGGACGTGATAGAGAAATTTTGATATCAGATCTGAAATCAGCATCAGCGCTTTAGTAGGAATCAGTAGTTCACGTGTCTGTAACAAAAAAAAAGTTGAAATTTGTTGCCTAGTGTTATGCGTATTTAAAATATATATAAACATATTTTCTTTTCTAAAGTTTTTGATTTTGTTTGAACGATGATAAGAAATTTTTTTAACATAAGTATTTGCTGGAACTAACTGGCATTTTTTCAGCTATGCTACTATAATGCTAGCCTCTCTCGCCTCTGGCTGTAGTCGCTGTACCCTTTTGTACAAATAGAATTTGTTCGTGATGGTCTGACCATTTCTGCGTAATTAGTGCATACTGTACGACAAATACTTGTCTTAATTACCTTAATTGTTTATTAGTAGATGTGCTTTCTAGTTTCTATCCTATGCTTAGTATGTTATACATTTTATTAATTTAAAATTGTCCCCAAAATGCAACATCCTATCAGTGAAGCAGTGATTAATTCAAAACTGCGTTCGGGGGAATTAATTCTACGCGTCTAGGAGAATTTGTCTAAAACAATTCGTCTAAAATACAATTTGTCTAAAACAATGTCTAAAATAGTTTGTCTAAAATCAATTTGTCTAAAATACAATTTGTCTAAAAATAATTTGTCTAAACAAACAATTTAATATAATATGGCATACAAATTGTTGCCTGATGTACAATGCTATTTATTACTTGCCACGCCCCATCTTAAAAGGTTACCTCTTGTGCGGAATAGTACATCGAAATAGTTTGTCTAAAATAGTTTGTCTAAAAATAATTTGTCTAAAATACAATTTGACTAATAACTGAAGATAACTAGAAATGCATTTGTCTGCTTGATAAATTTGGAGTGAGGATGAAAAGATTGAAAATGGGTTGATTTTATTTCATAATATACCTAACCTAACCTAACCTAACCGGGTTATGGGTTCCGGGATAACTGATTTCGATGTACTATTCCGCACAAGAGGTAACCTTTTAAGATGGGGCGTGGCAAGTAATAAATAGCATTGTACATCAGGCAACAATTTGTATGCCATATTATATTAAATTGTTTGTTTAGACAAATTATTTTTAGACAAATTGTATTTTAGACAAATTGTTATTAGACAAATTGATTTTAGACAAACTATTTTAGACAAATTGATTTAGACAAATTGTATTTTAGACGAATTGTTTTAGACAAACTCGCCTGATTCGTAATTCTACAGCCAGTTTCAAACAGAAAAAGCAAAGTATGGGATAATTTTGACTTAGTTATTGATAAGAACAGTAAAAAGGAACAAGGATTTGTTCAATGTAAAAAGTGCAAAAAAAAAACTGACATAGTGGTTCTAAAGGAGGCACTTCCCATCTCTCTCGTCACAAATGTGGCACAAGTACTTCACAATCACAAAGCTTAGCTTCATTTTTCCAAAAGAAAGTACAAGTGACAATGAAGACCAAACAAGAAATGCTAGATGCATGTGTCAACTTTTGTGCTAAAGACATAAGACCATTTGAAACTTTAAAAGGTGAAGGCTTCCTAAATCTTGCACAAAAACGTATTGCAGTTGGCGCGTCTTATGGTAATATTGACGTAAATGAGGTTATTTCCCATCCAACCACTATTTCTAGGCATGTAGCTGAAACTGCAGTAACTGTACGTCAAAAGATTTATCTAAAGATCAAAGTAGTTATGAGTAATTCATGCTGTGCAGCCAGGCCCGGCCCTAGGGTTGCTGGCGCCCCGGGCAAGCTGAACTTCGGCGCCCTTATAAGTATAATTTTTAAAAATTTTCACAAGGAGGAAAAACTGCAAATGTAGGAATAAAGAGTTTATTACAATATACAAGCTAAAGAAAACAGTTCAAACACAGCATCAAAGTTTCAAATCCTTTCATTAATATAACTAGAAGAGAGAGACCGTATCTACATTACTGGCAATGATCTCCACACATTTCTGTTACAAACAAACACTGAGTCGAGGATGGTTGGGTGAGAGAAAGTCCGAAGGGTGCCGTTGATCTCCTAGAGATCTGTACTATGGCCTCTGCAGAACAGTGCAAGCCACAGAGGCCGTAGCACTTCGGCATTGGTCCTAGGGATGGACTTCTAGCTTCTGAAGCCTGCAACAAGTTACATGACTTACATTTATATATGACTTATAAATAAATCCATAATCAAACTCAATGTGATAGTTAATGAATGCTGACAAATTAGCATACTGTATTCATGGTACAAAGGAAAGAAAGTGAATTAAGAATTTAATAAGAATAAGTTAAAAACAATTAAAAGCAAACACAAAAAAGAGGCATTCAAATTGGTACAGAATCTGAACAAATTGAGAAGCATACTATATTCCGTTAAGTTCATGATGATAAAAACTGTAGACGTAACGAATTTTCTCCTAATAAATTAAAGAATATGAACAAAAGAACAGATGCTGAAAAACATACATTATCCTAACTAAAACATTTTTTTCCTCGACTTTAGATCTGCAAATGTTTTCATAGCACTTTCTATATCTATCTTTTTTACAAGCTCATTTTCTATTGACAAAATTGCCAAAGAATTTAATCTGTCTTGTGTCATGGACGACCGTAAATATGTCTTTATAAGCTTTAGTTTACTAAAGCTTCTCTCTCCCGTGGCCACAGCTATAGGTATCGTAAGCATTATTCTTAATGCAACCCACAGATTTGGCATGACATCCTGTAACTTACACTGGTATGCATCAATTTTGCTGTCAAGGGTTTTGTAAGTGATTCTTATAGAGTTTTTCCTGCTCATTTCGAATCTGCAATCCGTTTTTCTCAATCAGCTCAGGTTATCCGGCTATGGCCTCGTAAGTAAAATAGAATTTTTCGTGATTTTGTCAAGGCGGAATTGGAACAGTAACATCTATCATCACTTGTTTCACTTGTATAATATCTTTTTTTACTTTTCAGGCATATAGATAAAATATTTCATAATGAATAGAGCGTGCAAAGATCCCAATAGATTCTGCTACATATGTGGGACGGTTACCATGCCAAATAACCAGTCCCAAATCACTAAATTTGTGAAGACAATGTATAGAGCATACTTTGGAATTAAGCTAGGGGACCAGGACAAAAATTTCGCCCCTCATATGTGCTGCAAGACGTGCATTGAAAACTTGAGAAGATGGAGCAAAGGCAGAGCGAAATCTTTGCCTTTTGGAATTCCCATGATTTGGAGAGAAGGAAAGGATCACGTGACAGATTGCTATTTCTGCATGACAAACCACCAAGGTGGGCTTATAAATTTATTTTTCTTAAATATTTTGAAATCCTCGTATGAAACTTGACATAATATTCACCATAATGTAATATTCACCATATATAGCATAATATTCACCATAATGGTAATCATACATTTACATATACATATTGTTATAGAAAATACATTTACACATACATATTGTTATACAAGTTACATTTACATATACAATGATTGTATATTTTCTTTCTTTTTCATTCATATTGTCCCCGAAGGGACAATATGAATGAAAAAGAAAGAAAATATACAGACTCCATCGACCTATTTCATATCTTACAGACCGCAGCCTTCCCTCACGAGCCGCCACTGTCTGAATGCTTCTTCTATTTCATATGCAAGTTTTATATCCATGTTTCTGTGTTTCTATTTTCAAGAGTTAACAAGAAGAATAAACACATTGTTGTATACCCTGACATTCCTTCTGCTATGAGACCTGTACCCCATGGTCCTGGAATTCCAATACCCGACCCACCTCAAACCCTGGACTTCGATGATTCTGATGATGAATCAATGACCAATGCCAATGACCAGTCGTATATACCTCAAAATACAGCTTCAAATGAGCCGAGGCCTCTCAACCAGGCCAAACTTAATGATCTTACCAGGGATTTAGGACTTTCCAAATTAGCTGCCGAGATCTTGGGCTCACAACTTCGAGAGGACAACTTGCTGGCTCCGGGAACAACATTCTGTATAGGAAACGAGAGGAAGAATTCCGCAAGTTTTTTGCAGTGCACGAAAATACCTCTTCCTTAGTGTACTGCTGCAATGTTGAGGGGCTAATCGAATCCTTGGGCCTGCCATATAACGCATCAGAATGGAGGCTATTTATAGACTCGTCTAAACGAAGTTTGAAAGCAGTACTTCTCAACATTGGGAATAGGGTTGCATCAGTCCCTGTAGCACATTCCGTACAACTTACTGAGAGCTACGATAACATGAAAATTTTACTGGATGCTCTCGTATACGACCAACATAACTGGAGGATCTGTGGAGATTTGAAGGTAATACTAATATCATAAGTAAACTATTGCTATTGACTATGTTGTTTTTCCAAAGGTTATTTGAGAGCGTATAAGAACACTTAACTTCCCCACAGAAGTGATACAGTCCAATGCATAGATTTTTTTATCTGATAGAACAAATTCTCTAAATTCTTTAAATATTTTCATTTTTTTTCAGATTGTGGCATTTGTATTGGGAATGCAAGGGGGATACACGAAATACCCATGTTTCCTCTGCAAATGGGATAGCCGAGCGGATGAGAAGCACTATGCACAGCGTGAATGGGCGTGAATGCTGGGGTTTTTGATGGTCCTCAAATTCGAACTTTGATCAAGGATACTCAGTTCGAAAACGCAATGACTCCAACTGAGAAGAATGCCTGGCAGGCATTCAAATCAGTTGTCACTGATTTTCTTGGCAAGCGTAGAAGTCCAGAATACGAGTCCGTTGTCGAAAACTTGATGGAAGCTTTCAAAGCTCATGGGTCGCGCATGTCCATAAAAATGCACTTTTTGTGGTCCCACTTGGACTATTTTCCTGAAAATTGCGGGATTATAGTGAGGAACAGGGTGAACGATTTCACCAAGATATCAAAATAATGGAAGAGAGGTACCAGGGAAACTGGGATATCAATATGCTGGCGGACTATTGCTGGTGTTTGAAGCGAGACGTGCCTGAAGAAAAACACAGACGGAAAGCAAAAAAAAACTTCATTCCTTCCTCAATAAACTTTTTTCCATATTCATTGTATGAATAAAAGTATTTATTCACACAATGTTTTCATTTTTCACGAGTGTTCTTATAATATTACTCATATCTACAGTGTTTAAGCTAAAAAAATCAATAAATTTGGGGATAAAATTGGACTTATAATAAATGGCCAATAGAGAAAAAACCTGACCTGATTGAGGAAAACCAATGTCATTTTCGAATTCAGCATGGTCGAATTATATAATATGAGTTGAAAAAACCCTCACAGCAGACAAAAAAATTTCATATGCATACCAGTGTTATTACTGTTGATGAATCTAACGGCTTCTATCGGAAGCTTTACATCTCCAGGAAATAATTCTTTTGCAATATCTAGTTCAGTCAAGAGATCACATCCGTTAATATCACTATTTTCTTGGTACCTTAACTTATCCTCCAAACCTTGACATGCTAATCTCAGTAGTGGAAATTTCCTTTGTCAATTGTTTTTCACAGTTTGGTCACCATAACAGAAAGAATTAATAATCAGATTCTCGAAAATATTACTCCACTCAAGGAATTTTAACATTTTGGTTTTTTAGTTCATTTTATTTATTACTTTCACATTTTTCTCTTTCTATTTGGAAGATCCCAAACACATGACGTGGCGCCCCGGGCAACTGCCCGAGTTGCCGGTACCTTCAGCCGGCCCTGTGTGCAGCTACAACAGACTTGTGGACAGATGATTATAAAAAGATTTCGTATATTTCAATGACTGTTCATTATATTGATGATGATTGAACACTGGTAAATAAAGTTATGTTTACGTCCAGTTTTCATGAGGAACGTAAAACTGGTGAAAACATAAAAAAGGAAATAACAAGATGATTTGCAAAGCTAGGCTTTGAAGATGACTTAGTGCAGAAACTAACTTTCGTAACAGACCAAGGAGCAAACATAGTAAAAGCGTTGCAGAATTATAACAGACTTAGTTGCTTATCTCACATTATAAATACAATTCTTCGTCATACATTCAATGAAGATTATTTGGAAAAATATGCCCCAGAAATTCAAAAGGTTATACTGCAGTCGAAAGCTCTTGTCACTTTCTTGAAACAAAGTGGATTAGTAAGCAAATTGAGACATACTGTTCGTCAAGAAGTAGAAACAAGATGGAATTCGAAGCTTGCTATGCTAGAGTCGATTCTAGATCAATATAGTAGCATCGAGGATTTGATGGAAGAAAGAAATTTGAACCACTTAGAGAACATTTCAAAAGGCAGTCTTGAAGAGTTAGTATGTTTTCTGAAGCCATTTAAAGGTGCCAGTGATACGCTAGAAAGTGAAAAATCTCCAACTCTACAGCTAATATTGCTTTATCACTTGAAACTTCTTAAACATTTGAACGTTTCTGAAAATGACACAATAAATATAAAAACCTTGAAAGAACGTGCAAAAGAATTTCTTCATGCTAAATATAAAGTGTTGCCTATTCATAAAATTTCTCTATTTCTATGGCCTAAATTTCGTCAGCTTAGAATGCTAACAAGTATTCGTGAGCAAATTCATGTTGACCTTATGGACAATGAGAAAGTAACTGATGAGCCTGAAAGAGCTTGTTCATCTCCGAAAAGAGTAAAGACTTCAGAATTTGATGAATGGGAAGACATACGATGTCATAATGAGGAATCCCAAAGTTCGGTTTCTTGTAAAGAACTTGAGCAGTACATGAGCTACAAAATTGATGAGGAAAGTGATGTTCTTCAGTTTTGGAAAACTCACGAATCAATGTTCCCATTGCTTGCTAAACTGGCTAGGAAATACTTAAATATTCCTGCATCCAGTGCATCCAGCGAAAGGAACTTTAGTACTGCGGGAATTACACTTGCACAGAGGAGAACTAATTTAAAAAGAAAATGTCGACGATCTTTTGTTTCTGCATTGCAATTTGGAATTTTAAAACCTCCATCAATTCAATTCAGTGAGTACAAAATTAAATAATTTTACTATCTATTTAATTTTCATAGGTATATTTTTGAAAGAAGTACTTAAGTAATTATCAACAAAAATAGTACTGGTCGTGCATATCTTAAACTTAAATACACAGGTTGGTTTAGGTTCCAAAACAAAATAAATCACGAGCCGCGGGTACGGGCGGGCCCCAAAGCATGAAAAAAATTACGGGCCGGGTACGGGCAGGCCCTAAAACATGAAAAAAAAATTACAGGCCGGGTACGGGCGGGTTATATAAAAAGATTACGGGTACGGGCGGGTTATATAAAAAGATTACGGGTACGGGCGGGTGCGGGCCGCAAAATATCGGCCCGTACAGGTCTCTATTCGAGCATGTATGGAGGCATGTTGTAATAAATTTATATCCAGCATTTATTATAACTCGCAAGTACGTACTATTCCGTTTGTACCAGGTGCACAGCGACTTTTCAGACACCCGGTATATCAATGCAGCGACTCAGAGGTCCAAACTGCCTCTGAATGTGCTTTGCATTTGCTCAATAGTGCAAATGGAGTGAAATCACACTCATAATCTCTCCTTGTGAACGAGTATTAAGCTTTTATTATTATTTCAGATATTTCTTGTAGTTCATAGTTGGTGTGCTACATTGCAGACATGGGGTCATTACAAGGTTTATCATTATCACCAGAAATTTTTCATCATCATTACCATTACCGCTTTTTTGTTTCATTATTACAAGCCCTTCATTATCATTGTAATGATCATTACAATACTGAATATACTGAATAAGCGCTCCACCGGTGCACTAGAGGCAGGGATGCAAAGATGCTTGGCAGCAAGAACAGATACATCAGGATACAGATGTACATTGTCCCTCCACCACCATGTCAGGGGATTGCAGTCCTCATCAATGCAGGGCTGGTCAAGGTAGCTGTCCACTTGGCTGACAATAGGGTTCTGAGAAGCTGTAGAGGGAGCTGGAGCAGCCATAAAATTGAACAACTTGCACTGCTTTGGTACTGGATGGGACTGGGAGGAATCGGAAGCCGCATATATATATATAATATTATATATATATATATATATATATATATATATATATATATATATATATATATATATATTCGCCTGTCTGTCTGTCCTTTATGCAAGCGCAAACCGTTTGACCTAGAGCTACCAAATTTGGCACGAGAACCTCTTACGAGATGAAGAATGTTAATAAATTAAATAATTAAAATTACTGGGCCCGAAGGTCCCATCACCGCGATTAAACTACAGAAAAGAACGCAGCCGTGACGTGAAAATTTTGAGCTTCACATGGTGTCAAGATTTCTGAATCTTAACATTTTCATGACTAATTATTTGGTCAACTATATAAAAGAACAGTCATGAAAATCTTGAGCTTCACATATAATTATTTTTTAGGACGACCTCAAACCGTTTGACCTAGAGCTACCAAATTTGGCACGGGAACCCCTTATGGGATGAAGAATGTCAACACAGAGTCGGTCAGCCTGTTTGTTGGTGCGAATAGTTACAGGAAGTTAATTTGGCAATGTTTTTTAGCAGTTTTTGAAAATCCCAACAACTTTACCATGCCACCAAAGAAACGGGCAAGTTTGGGCAGATCTACATCAGCAGCCAGAAAAAATAAAGAAGCCCGGAAGCATGAAAGCTCACAAGAAAGACAATCACGCCTTGAAGTTGACCGTGAACGACATGCAACAGCAATGTGAAATTTATCCCGGGCAACGCCGGGTACCTCAGCTAGCGTGTGCTGCTACGTAGAATGTGTAGCAGCAAAAATTGAAAAATTAAATATGGTACTAATTGTAATGTACAGACCCCCAAACACGCCAACCTCAAAATTTTCAGATTCCATTCCAGAGGTAAGAAACTTAGTAAAAGATCTACACTCTCCAACCCCAAATATTTTTCTCTGTGGTGATTTTAATTTTCCATTCATGAAATATAAAAGGATAGGAAAAAATATATGTATCCACCAGGACAAGGGGGGCACACGAGAAGACCAGGAGCAGGTAAAAATGCTACTAGCTTTAGCTGATGAATTTATGTTAACGCAAGAAATAACAGAAAACACAAGAAAAAACAACTGCCTAGATTTGGTATTCACAAACAACAGTAATCTAATTGATAATGTAGAAATCTCCCCAACTATGATATCAGACCACAATATCATTGAAATAACAACTAATATAAAGGCAACAGGAAAGGAAAGAACACGCACAACAGAACGAAGCAAATTCGAAATTTTTAATTTTCACTCCAAAGCTATAAACTGGGAAGATGTGACATCCAGCATGGAAGTAATAGATTGGAAAACCATTTTCGAGGACAAGACAACGGAAGAGATGCTAATGACGTTAGAGGAGAAGACGTTAGAAATTGTGGAAAAACATGTCCCAAAGATACAACAAAGAGGAAAGAGAAGCAGGTTCGAAAGACAAAAGAGGGCATTGTTCCGAAAGAGAAAAAGAGTGACTGCAAAATTAAGTAATTGTAAAGATAACAACATCAGAAAAATATTAAATGATAAACTACAAAGTATCGATGTCGTCATACAGGAACAAATCGAGAAGCATACAGAAAAAGAAGATGACGCTATAGAAGCGATAAAGGTTAACTCAAAGTACTTCTATAATTTCGCAAAAAGAAAGTCGAAAAACCAAGCGACTATCGGACCTTTAAAAAATGAGAACAGTGATTTATCTGATGATCTAACAGAAGTATCTGAAATATTAAAAGCTCAGTATGAATCATCTTTCAGTATCCCAAAAACTGACAAATTGATTTGCGATAGAAACGCGCTCTTTGAAGAAGAACCACAAGGGGAAAGTATAACGGATTTTGACTTTACGACGGCTGATATTACACAAGCCATAGGGAAACTAAAAACACACTCAGCGGCAGGACCGGATAAATGGAATGCCACACTGATCAAAAACTGCAAGAATGCAATCGCTGAGCCCCTATACTGGATATGGAGACGATCATTAGACACGGGAGAAATACCGGGCATCCTGAAGAGCGCGAACATAGTCCCAATATATAAAGGAGGAGATCGATCCGAGGCCAAAAACTATAGGCCAGTGTCGCTTACATCTCATCTCACTAAAATATTTGAAAGAATAGTTAGACAGAAAATCTATGACTTTTTGGAAACTCAGAAAAAAATCAATGATAACCAACACGGGTTTCGATCAGGCAGATCATGCCTATCACAACTAATGGAACACTACAACAACATTATTGATTCACTTGAAAGTAATGAAAACTATGATGTACTATACACAGACTTTGCTAAAGCGTTCGACAAGTGTGACCACGGAATCATAATACATAAACTGAAATATATGGGAATAACAGGAAAAGTAGGGAAATGGATATATAATTTCCTTAGTGAGCGGAGGCAAGTCGTTACAGTACAAGGAGTATCTTCATCAGAATCAGAGGTTCTCAGCTCAGTACCACAAGGAACAGTATTAGCTCCACTACTCTTCATAATCATGCTAACTGACATAGATGAGGACGTTACCAGAGACAGCACAGTAACATCCTTTGCGGATGACACAAAGATCAGTAGAAAAATAAGAAACCCAGAAGACATAGGATCTCTACAAACCGACAAACAAAATCTACAAGTGGACTGAAGACAACAATATGAAGTTTAACACCGAGAAATTTCAGCTATGACGGTACGGAAAAAGAGAAGACCTAAAGTGCATGGAATATTATACCCCAAATGGACAGGAAATTCATAGAAATTCCAGAGAAAAAGATTTAGGGGTTGTAATGACAGATGATGCGAAATTTGAAACACAAAATAAGATAGCAGTAAACAGAGCAAAGAGAATAACGGGTCAGATATTGAGAACCTTTAAACGAAGGGATAGGAATGTAATGATTCCTCTACTAAAAACCCTGATCATACCCAAATTAGAATACTGCTCGGTCCTAACTTCCCCATATAAAAAAGAAGACATTAGACAGCAGGAGGGGATCCAAAGAAGCTTCACAGCCAAGATCAATGGGTGCAAAGAACTAAATTACTGGGAAAGGTTACGAGAACTAGACCTATATTCACTGGAAAGGAGGAGAGAGAGATACACCATTATTTACACTTGGAAAATAATGGAGAAACTAGTCCCTAATCTTACTCTGAATCCCATAACTCCCCAAACAACGATGGAAAGTAGAAGCGGTAGACTGTGTCGTATTCCCAAATTGAAGGCGAGACAGGGAACATCCTTAACCCTGAAAGAAAATAGTTTTGTAGTGAGAGGACCAAAACTGTTTAATCAGTTGCCCAAAGACCTAAGAAACACGAAGGGAGTTGCAGTGGAAATCTTCAAAAGAAGACTAGACGCCTGGCTCAGAACAATCCCCGATGAGCCGGGCGTACCTGGCTATGTGAGGTGGAGAGCGCAAGAATCCAACTCGCTACTTCACCAGGCCAACTCGAGAGGAGGGGCGACAAGCTTGACCTTCGCGAAATGAGAAATCATCGCGCGGAACCTTTGTAAGGTTGTAAGGTAAGGTGTATATATATATATATATACATATATATATATATATATATATATATATATATATATACATATATATATATATATATATATATATATATATATATATAATATATATATATATACATATATATATACACACACAGGGTGTTTCAAGAAGAAAGGTCAATACTTCGGGAGGTGATAGTATCGGTCATTGTGAGAAAAAACGTTCATATGAACACGTGTCTAATTCTGAATGGTTACGGAGATAGAGCTGTTTGAATCTACAAATACAAAAGCATTGTTAATGGTAATCAAGAAAGAGAAACCAATTACTGTTTCTAACATTTATGTTTAAACATTGGCATTTTGAATGGTATCAGATACAGAAATGACAAATTTGTTACAGTTTACAATACGTTTTCGAAAATCCCACCGTCAACCTCAATGCACTTTGCAACTCGTGGGCGAAGATCGCCTGTTGTTCGTCTGAGCTGATCTTGACGTTCCTTTATGCGGGCAGCAGCATCCAAAATGCGCGCGAGCAATTCGTCTCGTGTATCCACCTTTCTTTTGTAAACTTGACTTTTCATCCACCCCCCACAAACAATAATCTAACGGAGAGAGGTCTGGGGACCTTGGTGGCCATTGAATGGAACCACCGCGGCCGATCCATCGACCAGGGAAAGTTTGATTTAGGTATTGCATCATCAGACGGGTAGAACGTGGAGGAGCTCCGTCATGCTGAAAGTACATACCAGCGCGTGTAGCCAAAGGAACATCCTCCAATAGTCCTGGCAATTCATTTTGTAGAAATTCTAGGTAACTTTGTCCTGTAAGACGATTCTCTAAAGTAACAGGACCAATCAGCTGATCATCGATGATACCGCACCACACATTGGCAGAGAAGCGATGTTGAAAATTTATTTCCACAGTGGCATTTGGATTTTCGTCTGACCACCGATGAGTTACGAGTGTTGTTGATACCGTCACGGGTGAAAGTAACTTCATCGGTGAATGTTTTTCACTTCATCCACATCTTGTTGACTTTCACGTTCGGATGAAACATGAGCGCTGGGAAGTATACCAATCTCACGCAATGTGTTGAAAACCCTGGTAAACACTCTTCGATCCGGAATTCTGCGGTTCGGAAACCGTCGACGGTATTCTGCAACAGCAGCTGTTGTACTTCCATCGCAAAAACCGTAGACATACACCATATCTGCATATTCGGCATGTGTGAAGGTGTGTGGCATTCTTAACACTGCTTCAAACACCAAACAATGTCACTCACAACAGTCAACTGTCGATTGGCTTATGTTACATGCTTACACTACAGCTTACATGGTTCAAGGTTATACGGGAGGGAAGGGGGAGGAAGAGCTGCGCGCGCATCAGATTCAAACGGCTCTACCTCCGTAACCATTCAGAATTATAGACATGTTCATATGAACTTTTTTTCTCACAATGACCAATACTATCACCTCCCGAAGTATTGACCTTTCCTCCTGAAACACCCTGTGTGTGTGTGTGTGTGTGTGTGTGTATAGAAATTACACTGTAATGAAAATGTAATGATGTGCAATGATTCATTACAGACCTTTCATTAACATTATCATTACCATTATTGCCTCGAAATTTCTTTCATCATCATTACATTACACGAGATTTGTTATTAATTATAATTAATTTCCATTACAATGATAATGACCCCATATCTGCTACATTGTACTTTGGTTCTTTGTTTTCCTTAGTAGCTACAAAAGGTACAGAAATGTTCTTTATCGCTTCCACAGCTTCTTCATGCTCTATATGTTTTTCTATCGACGCCCTTATGTCATCATCGATATGCTGAAGTTTTTCTCTGATCAATTTCTAAGTGTTGTTTTCTCTGCACTTGTTTACTTTCATGACTACTCATCTTTCATGGAAGTGTTCGCTGCTTCTCTCTCTCAAATGTTACTTTATTTTCTCTTGCTTCGTTTTTCCAATTTGTTTCTTCTCTTTTATCTTAACATCTATTCAAATGTTCAACCATTAAAAATTATTTGTCACTCATTTTCAGGTTATTCAGCTTTTGTGGCTTTAGAGTTCAGGTTCAAGAATTTAAATTTACTTAATACTTTTGATATGACACACACACACATATTTTATATATATATATATATATATATATATATATATATATATATATATATATGATGAATAAAACCACGAAGGAAAGGAAACACAAAATGGTGCTCAAGCGCTTTCGTCTAATGACATCCTCAGGAACACTGAAGTACATAAAAAGGTTAAGCCTATATATAGGTTACAGAAAGAAAAAAAGAAAAAATAACATACATACACACACACACACATATATATATATATATATATATTAGGGTGACACTTATTTTCGAAAGTTTGAATTTTTATCGGGACGGGCGCGTTTCTGGTTCCATTTTGTCAAAAAATATCGTGTGTAAAATATTTTTGAAATAAAACAATATTTAGAACTGCCTCAATACGGTCAAAGTTTGTATATTTTCTCGAAAAGTAGAAATTTTAGATCATGATGTTCTATGCCTCTAGCAAATAAAATATCACTTCTAGTTTGTTCAAGCTACTAATCTTGACCTAAAACATATAACTGGACTTCATACTTTCAACTCTAGGTCCCCCTCAACTCGAGTATTAGCCCCTCAAGGGGGGGGGGTATCATGGGCGCCCATCTCCCTCTCATTGTTGCCTACTTTGCAGAGGTCACGGTGGACTTGCGGGCGGTTGGGAAGTCACAGCGGTGCTTCTCGACCACTTGTAAGAGGAACTGCCTTTGGTCTTCACTCTTGGTAAGGGCCAGGTTGAAAGACTGCATCAACGCCACCCCGCGCTCCGCGAAGTCATTGACAACTTGAAGGGCCTGGACTCGGCGGGATGCGGCGATGAAGGCTGGGTCCGTCCGCCACTCCTCCGGATCCTTGAGCAGGAAGGCGGTGCTGATGTCCAGAACCTTGAAGAACTCCTTTGATGTAGTCGTTGTGAACTTGGCCAATGTATTGTTGGCGATTGAGGCGGTGGACAGGTCCACATTGATACGCCGCGGGGGATCCTCCGATCCTTCCTCTTCTTCCATCGCTTTAATCATCTCCCGCTTTGTCGCCAAGTCGATACCCTCGTCGAAGATGGCCAGGGTGACGAGGCGCTCGCTCAAGTACCATAGGTGCCTGGCGAAGACTGTCGCCGTCGCCTTGGCCACCGCTGAGTCCGGATAATAGACGAGGGCCTTGAGCAGCGCGAGGTCCGCGGCTGGGGCCGTTGCCGGGAGCGGCGCTTTGTACCAGGCCGTCACGTAGATGGACACGGCGAAGATGGTGAATCGCCGGATTCCAGCCGCTTCGCCTGACGACATCTGAAACTGTTCCCGGAACAGGAACAGTTTGATGGCATAGATGACTTTTGCCATCCAGCGCGCGCGATGGAAGGCGCCGGGACGAGCGAACCGGGCACCCCGCTTGTTCGGACCGCCCAGCACAATTACAGAGAGCTCCAGAAGTTCCCTGTAGTCATCACGTGGATGTTGACCGTCGAGGAGGCGGCTGAATTCGATCAGCAGGTCGTCGCGGGCGTCCTTCAGGTGCTGCGGCATGGTTCCATCCTCGAAGGGCTTCGCTTTGGTTTGATCGATGAAGTCCCACTGGGCGGCGAATCGTTTGAACAGGAGGATGTCAGGACCAGTAGAGGGACCGAGGCACGCCGTGAATGCCTTCTCGCACACCAGTTCGTGGATGTGGTGGCGGCAAGCCAAATGAAGCACTGTCTTCTCGAGTTTCTGCTCAATGATATAGCAAGCTCCTCCTGAGAGTCCTGTGTTTGAGGCGGTGGTGTCAAAAGAGAGGGCACAGATCCGTCCCTTGATGTCCCAATCCTCGAGGGCAGAGAGGACGGCTTCCGCCATGGCGCGGCCGGTGCCGTCGGGGAGGCTGGGCACAGCCAGAAGCTTGTCGACGTTCTCCCCAGACACCAGAACTGGAAGGCGATCTTCAGCAGGGCCTCCGTCAGCCGCTGGTACGATTTTCCCGTCCCAGTGAACGGTCAGCGGCACAGTAGGATGGAAGGCTGCCTTCATTTCCGCTGCTGCCATAGCACGGAACTTTGCTCGGTCGCGGCGGGAGGATTCGCGGTTCAAGACCAGCTCCTCAGGGTCGTGGCCCAAGCTCCTCGCAGCCGCCGACAGCAAAAAAACACCTTCTCGGTCGGTAAGTTTCGTCCGATCCATCGCTGCGGAGAGATCAGGGGTGATCATCTTTTTCGACGCGCGGAATCGCTTGGGTGGTAAAGGGGTCGTAGATGCTTCTGCATTCGACGTGGACGGGCCCGGGAGAGAGAGCTCTTCCTCTTCTTCTCGGCGACGACGCCGTGTCGGTGACCGAGTCGGGCTGCTTGCACCTGAGCTGGAGCTCGATGCCAGTTCGACGAGTTCTTCTCGGCTCTCTCTGTTCGCCCTTTCATCATCTTGCCGGCGGCTCCTTTCCGCTTCCTGTCTCCTCGCACGCTCCTCCTCAGTGTGCAGCGTCATGTCACGTGTGGAGGAGATGCGGCCGCGCCGCACCTCGGCCCTTTGTCCCGTCAGGAACTCCCTGTCCTCTTCGATTGTGATCATCGACATCGCCTGTTCGTGTGCGATGTCGAAGAGGCGGTCAAGGGATGAGAGGAACTCGGCCTCGTTCCTGATTTGGGTCACAGTGCGCCGTTTCGAGTTCTTGTTCAGAGCCCGCCACTTCTCGTACATTCGGAGAACCTTGTCCCTTGCGCGTTGGTCTTTCTGCGTAGGAATACGGGACCGCTCCCAGAATTCCTTGACTGCGGTCACTGTCTCAGCGGCTGCTTCCTTGATCGGCTTCTTGACGTCAAGGTGAAGGTGGAAAAAGTACTGAAGCGCCTGCTTTCCCGTAGGCAGCATGCTTCCTGTGATGCTGTGGTCCACGGTCCCCAGGAGATAGACTGCTGTTTTAGATCTTGTTGCCGAAGCCATCACGTCGTTTCAGAACTCACTGAAAAAGAGAATGAAACACTGTTAGTGTTGGCAAAACTCGTCCCAACCCATTTTCTACTTAGAATAACATGTTCTTTCGCCTGTATCAATATTTGGATAAACTCGTGTTACACCCTGTATAATACCTCATTTTAGTCTTCTGTACACCAGTGCGGAAGACTAAACCAACGACTCTGACCGTCCGTCTGTCTGTCTGTTATCATTTTTCAACTCAGAAACTACAGCAGCTATCGAAACGAAAACTGACATGATAACAGAACGCCATGAGTACTTTTCGACAAAAAGTATAAACTTTGACCTCGTTGAGGCAGTTCTAATTATTATTTTATTTCAAAAATATTTTACACACAGTTTTTAGACGGAATGACACCAGAAATGCGCCCGTCCTGATAGAAATTCCCAAAACATGAAAAACACCCCAAATAAGTGGCACCCTAATATATATATATACATACATATCTATATATACAAATACATACATACATACATACATATATATACAATAAACAGAGAAGTAAAAATAAAAATTAAAAATTAAAACCTTAGGATTACCAGAGGCGTACAGATTTGTAAGGAAAAATATCGATTTTTAGCACAAGATCAAATGATTATAAAAATACAAATTTATACTGGAACTCTGCCGGGTTTTAACACAATGCTGCCTATGGTCAGGTTTCGATATATATAAAAAAAATAATGCAAATTAAAAGTTAATAAAGTAGAAGACAAGTTTACCAAAGATTTAATGTTTTACACTTCTTATCTAAATCTGTTTTAAGGAATTCAACATAACAGGATCGAGTTGAAAAAGACCTTTGCTTATGTTGAAGTTATTTGAAAGTTGGATAATGGCAGACTCAAGAATATTTCTATTAACAATGTTGCTTGAATGGAATAAAACTGACGCATTATTCCAATCAATACAGTGGGCTAACTCTGACAAATGGACAAAAAGGCACTGGACAACTGTCCTGTTCTAACGGAATATTGATGCTGTTTTATACGTGTGTGCAAATCCTTTCCCGTCTGACCTATGTAAAAGGAATCACATTGTTTACAACCAATTTTATAGATAATGCTGAATTATTGGTAGGGCTATTTTTTACTATGATATTTTTCACAATATTGTTATATGAAAATACTACATTAATATCCAAAAGTTTAAGTACATTAGCAATGCCTAAAAAGCCCGGGAAAAATGGAAGTACTAAAATATTTTTTGACAAAGTACGAGTGTTAATATTGACACGATAGAAAGTTCGTTTTGCCTTGTTGAGACAAGATTCCATTCAAGCAACATTGTTAATAGAAATATTCTTGAGTCTGCCATTATCCAACTTTCAAATAACTTCAACATAAGCAAAGGTCTTTTTCAACTCGATCCTGTTATGTTGAATTCCTTTAAAACAGATTTAGATAAGAAGTGTAAAACATTAAATCTTTGGTAAACTTGTCTTCTACTTTATTAACTTTTAATTTGCATTTTATTTTTTTATATATATCGAAACCTGACCATAGGCAGCAATGTGTTAAAACCCGGCAGAGTTCCAGTATAAATTTGTATTTTTATAATCCATTTGATCTTGTGCTAAAAATCGATTAACTTTTAATTTGCATTTTATTTTTTTTATATATATCGAAACCTGACCATAGGCAGCATTGTGTTAAAACCCGGCAGAGTTCCAGTATAAATTTGTATTTTTATAATCCATTTGATCTTGTGCTAAAAATCGATATTTTTCCTTACAAATCTGTACGCCTCACTGGTAATCCTTTAAGGTTTTAATTTTTAATTTTTTATTATTTTTACTTCTCTGTTTATTGTATATATATGTATGTATGTATGTATGTATTTGTATATATAGATATGTATGTGTATATATATATATGTGTGTGTGTGTATGTATGTTATTTATTTTTTCTTTTTGTAACCTATATATAGGCTTAACCTTTTTATGTACTTCAGTGTTCCTGAGGATGTCATTAGACGAAAGCGCTTGAGCACCATTTTGTGTTTCCTTTCCTTCGTGGTTTTATTCATCATAAATATTTTTCACGTGTTACCTTCGTGAAATAATTTTCATATATATATATATGTGTCCTATGACTCCGGTCTCATTAAGAAATTTATTTTAAATTAAATACATTTACAAAAGTAATACATTAGAACTAAAACAAATTGTTCAAATTGACGTCTTGTTTTGGAACTTTTTTTTTCTGTTGCAGGTAGAATAACACGCAACGGCTAATATGGAAGCGAGTTAGGCTTCTGAGGAAACGACCCCTGCCTTTTCCTGATGAGTGTAACTTACTTCCATACAAGCCATTGTGTGTTATACTACCTACGACAAAAGACAGGTCCCAAAACAAGATATCAATTTGAACATTTGCTTTATCAGGTCATCCCATAAGTAATGTCGTTTTTTAGATCGGAATTTGAAGGACAAGAAAAAACTCAACTGAAACTTTTTAATCTAGTATATATTTTCCATCGGAATCAATGACACTCTGCCAACGTCCTACAAGCTTTTCAATGCTATGTTTATAAAATTCAGGCGGTTTTGAGGCAAAAAACGTACAAAGACTGGTGTGCAGGTCATCTAAAGAAGTATACTGTTTCTCGTCAAGATAGTTTTGCAGACTCCTGAAGAGATGATAATCTGAAGGCGCAAGGTCTGGAGAATATGGAGGATGTGGAAGTTTTTCCCACCCAAGCTCCTCAATTTTTGCGGAAGTGATCCGAGCGGTATGAGGACGTGCGTTGTCGTGGTGGAACACGATTCCTTTCCGATTAACCAAAGGTGGTCTCTTTTCTTTTAGTGCAGTGTTCAATCAATCCAGTTGTTGACAGTAAACTTGAGCGGTGATTGTTTGATTGTGTGGTAATGTTTCAAAGTGTATTACACCACCTTTATCCCACCAAACACTAAGCAACACCTTCCGAGGGTGGTTCTCCGGCACAAACCCACTGTCGACGGCGCTTAACATTCTGGTACAGTATCCACTTTTCATCACCAGTCACTAAACGGTGCAAAAACGGATCTTGGAGTTCACGGGAATGAAGAGCTGTGCTAATGTTTACCCGCACCCTCAGATTGTCGACCGACAATTCATGTGGCACCCATTTTCCTAACTTAGGCACTTTCCCGAGTTGTTGCAAATGTCGATGGATGGTGGACGGGGATGAATTGAGTTTCTGGGCCAATTCTTCGACGGTTGTTGAACAGTCTTCTTCGAGTGCGGCTAACAGCAGCTCATCATCAAACTCAGCAGGGCGTCCAGAACGTGCTGCATCTGTCAAACAGTAGTCACCATTCCTAAACTTTTGAAACCATCTTTGACATTTCCTCACATGCAGAATATCGTTGCCATAAACGTCTAAAATGTTTCGCGTTGCTTCAGTAGCACTATTCCCTTTTTTGAACCCGTAAAGCATTATATGCCTGATATGCTCTTCTGATACCGCCATGCTTATGAGGGGTTCACATAAAGCAAAACACACGTCTTCACTGGTGAAGGTCTGTAAAGTATGTAGCGAAACACGATAGATCTCCTCTTAGATATAACCTTCAGAAAATTTATGCTTAAACCGAGTAGGACTAGTTTAAACTTAATCTATCGTAAAAAACGACATTACTTACGGGATGACCTGATAGTTCTAATGTATTACTTTTGTAAATGTATTTAATTTAAAATAAATTTTCTAATGAAACCGGCAATATGGGACACCCTGTATATAATCTTGGCGCCTCGAGTTTATCATAAAATTGCTGAAAGCAGCCGCGTTAGTTTTTAGTCAGGAGCTCGCAGACATTTAAGCATTTCCACGCTTTCACAAAGAATCTGTCCGTCTCTCTCTGTCTCTGGTCGCTTATCGTCGACCAGAAGAAGACAGCACACACCAAGCGTTTCCGTGACGACGTCACACTATACCCCCGAGGCATCCATGATGATCCAGCTCAAGCTACCTCTTTCAGTGGCATACTGACGTTCCGCCACGTAACAACCCATCGTAACTGGCCCTTTTCGCCCGGGTATATTTTGCGCGATTCCCCTTTTCAACCGTAAACACTCAAATTCACTTCGCGCGCATTCTCGTAATTAAATCTAATACGCTATTTTGCTCAATTATAATTCAATCAATTAAATCTAATTAAACTCATTTATTCCGTGAATTGGCATTCGCTCAATTGTAACGTTATTCACTACACAAAATTAATTTTAATGTTTATTTTGACTTTCCATCTATCGTTTGGTTTATTAAAAGGAAGAAAACTCTGTAAATTAATCTTCTTTATTTAATGATATTCATTATTTTGATCGAAAAATCTCGTGATCAAGTCTCGAGCAAACATTTATTTAATCTAATAATTACGTTCCCCATAAGGCCTACAGTCAACAGGCCTATATACAGGGTGTACACAAATTCTCTCAAATAAAAAATATTAGGAAACGAGGTAGACATACCGTTTTTGCGCCATCTGTGAGAGAAAGTAATAAAGTTTCACGTAACATCAAACACATTCTACATGGGTACCATTTGTCACACGTAAGACGTCCAAACGGTATTCTATCTCCATCCACGTACGCTGCAATATTTCAACATCAACTCTCGCAACAGCAGCGGCAATTCTGGTCTTTAAATCGTCGATGTTGGCCACTGGAGTTGTGTACACGGTCTTTTACATAATCCCATAGAAAAAAAAGTCACAGGGTGTTACGTCTGGTGATCTGGCCGGCCAAGAGGTGGGGCCCCCCCACGGCCAATCCACCAATTTGGGAAATGCATGTTAAAGGAATTTCGTACCAATTTTGTAATTTGTGTACACCCTGTACAATAATCTGACATCTGACAACTATCACGTGAAACTATTACTTTCTCTCAGAGATAGCGCAAAAACGGTGTGTGTACCTCGTTTCCTAATATTTTTATTTGAGAGAAGTTGTAAAGATAATTTGTGTACACCCTGTATATTTCAGTTTCTATTTCTGCCCGGAATCGTGTAAAATCTGTTATTCGACTCGCCAAAAATTCCTTCATCAGACAAAAAAGTGAAAACCTATCCAATTCTAATTCTTCTCGCTCTTTCTGACATCTAGCTAAGAACCGCTTCAACAACTTTACTTCCTTTTCTTTCCCTCCTCTTTTCCATTCCGACGGCTCAGTTGCCGTCTCTTCTCCAGACAAAGCTGAACTCTTCGCTCTAACTTTCGCCTCCAACTCAATCATGGATAATCCTGGTGCTGTTCCTCCAACCCAATCACGGATAATCCTGGTGATTTTTCCTCCATCTCCTTCCCCCTCTGACTTCATTGTCTGAAATTATAATCTCTTCTAACAAGTTCTTTCTGCCCTATCTGGGCTCAACTCTAGAAAGACGTACGGTCGTGGTGTTCTTCCTGTTGTTCTTAAAAAACTGTGCTTCAGTGCTAACACCCTGCCTAGGCAAACTCTTTCATCTTTCTCTCTCATCTGGTACTTTTCCTTCCTCCTGAAAGTTCGCTTACATTCAGCCTGTCCCAAAGGGTGACTGCTCTCAACCCTCAAACTATCATCCAATTGCTTTGATTACTTGCCTCTCTAAAGTTTTTTAATCTAGCTTTAACAGGAAAATTCTTATTCAGATCTTCAGTATGGGTTCCGCAATGGACGCTCTACTGGCGATCTTCTCGCGTATCTCTCCGACTCTTGGCTATCCTCCTTTCGGGATTTCGGTGAAACTTTTGCAATTGCGCTTGACATATCAAAAGCTTTTGATAGTCTGGCACAAATCTTTAATTTCGAAACTGCCCTCCTTCGGTTTCTATCCTTCTATCTATGCCATCATCTCTAATTTCCTTTCTGGTCGATCTATACTTGCGGTTGTAGATGGCCACTGTTCTTCTTCTAAAGCTATCGACAGTGGTGTTCCTCAGGGTTCTGCCCTGTTACCCACTCTTTTCCTTTTATTTATTAATGACCTTTTAATTCGCACTTCCTGTCCTATTCACTCCTATGCCGATGATTCCACTCTTCACTGCTCCACCTGCTTCCGAAAGCGTCCCTCTCAACTAGGGTGGCCATTTAAAAAGCAGCACACTGTGTATGTGGCCGTACGTTAACATATATATATATTATATATATATGTTAATGTACGGCCACATACGCAGTGTCCTCCTTTTTGGAAATGGCCACCCTAAGGACAGTGTGCTGAAAAGGCGGACTGTCCGCCTAAAGCCGAACGTCTGGCCACCCTACTCTCAACACTCACTCCATGATTCGCGTAGGACGGCTATGGGACACCTAACCTCTGATCTTTCTGCTATATCTGATTGGAGCAGAGAAAACCTTGTGACTTTCAATGCCTCAAACACACAGCTCCTCCATCTGTCTTCTCGTCACAATCTTCCACACGACTATCCCCTTACCTTCAACAACACAACTTAATCCTTCCTCTTCCCTTAACATTCTTGGCGTTTCCTTTTCTCGTGATCTTTCCTGGAAACATAACATATATTCCTCTTTCCAAAACAGCTTCTAAGAGGTCATGTGTGCTGTACCGCCTCCGCAGTTTCTTTACCCCAACTCATTTGCTGTTTCTGTACAGGGGTCTTGTCCGTCCTTTTATGGAGTATGCTTCTCATGTGTGGGGTGGTTCAACCCACACAGCCGTACTTGACTGGGTGGAATCAACGGCTTTTCGTCTCATCAATTCCTCGCCTTTTACTGATCGTCTTCAACCCCTCTCTCTTCGCCCCAATGTTGCCCTACTCTCTCTTTACTATCGCTATTACAACGGACACAGCTCTTCTGAATTCTCTAACTGCATACCACCACCTTTAAGGAAAGCACGCAGCATCAGACTTTCTACATTTTCTCATTCTTCTTCTGTCCAACTCTCTAACGCAAGAATTAATCGGTATTTTCAATCTTTCATCTACTCAACCGGTCAACTCTGGAACAATCTTCCTCAGTCCATCTTTCCCCCCGTCTATGACCTCCAATCTTTCAAACGCAGTGTCTAGGCATCTCCACATCATCCTCCTTCTCGGGGGTCATCAGCAATTGTCGGTAAAAAAAAAAAAATAGCTTTAGAAACTTTCTCATTTTGGTGATTGTAAAAGTTGGTTTTTTTTTGTTTTTTATTCTTTTTTGTTTAAGGGTGAAAATTCAATGTAAACATACGAGATCTGCTTCACTTATTGCATGTCAAAAGCTTTATTAGCTCAGAAAATACATCACCTAAGGAAAATCCTCTGAGGCATTTTTAGTTTAATTTTTTCTTACAGAAAGGCGGACCTTAATTACAGCAAAGTTGAAGTTGACCAATAAGAAACCAAAATTTATTTAATTGTCATGTACTGGAAATGTTCTGATAGGTTATTTAGATAGTGAAGGGAGTTAATCTTGAAGTGTGACTTAGAGATAATAGTTAGTTGTAGTCATACCTCTCCAAAGATGAAGTGTTGTTAAATCAGTCCTCAAAATTTGTGGCACCTTTGTTATTCGAATAATTTAAATCACGTTGTTTCACCGTTTCATACTTTGTTTCAACAGTTTAATTTGTGGTTCAAACCTCATCCTGTAAACGTAGTCGTCGGCAAGAAAAACTCTGAAAATAATCCCCAAAAGTGTCCGCATTTTTTTTTTTAATTTTGTTCATATGTCCAAATTCTAACTTACAAGCTTGCCGAGCTTATTGTACTTTCTTCGGGAATAATGTTATAATATTTATGTTGAGTAAATATCTTTCGTCGATTTTGTTTATCGATGAAATCTGCAGAGTTCATGCAGGACTTCAAAAGTCTGTGAAGAAAATAAATTTGGCGAAATTTTTTTTTTTTCCCGAAACATCTGCGGAACTCACGCGGAACTTTTGCGACCAAATTTCTGTACTTTTTGTAAGTAAACTCTTATTTAAGGAATTTAAATTAAGTGCTATTTCTAGAGTAACATATAAAACCCCTCTGTATAAACCCTTTGAGACTTTATCCAAGTAATTGAAAACATCTTTTGTTTGAACAAAAATTTGAATTAATGTTCCATTGAGTGAAATTTTTTGATTTTGTGAAATAAAATTTATATGAGGGATTATGTTGTTTCTATACTAACTTGCAATCCTCTCGTAAGATGAGGATAAATTTACATTGTAAGTTCGAAATTAAAATTGGGCTTCACGTAAACCGAGAAAATTGTTCGTATAAAATTGAAAATAAATAAACGAACCCGCGCGCGCAAATAAGTACAATCAAAAAGTAGTTGCACTACACTATATATATATATATATATATACAAAAATGTATGTCAGTGTTCAAGTTTTTATAAGCTTTCTTTTTAATGAACAGGATTCCTCTATTCTTATTCAGGTTCACTGACCACGAAGAGGAACTAAATTTCAAAAACAGTTCCAACTAATTCAAGAAAAACTGAGGTACAAAATAAAACTCATCTAAGGTATCTACGTAGAATACTTACAGTACGATTGCCTTACTTTCGTTTCCAACGTAATTAATGTTTTAGTTTATAAATCAAATTCCGTAAGAAAAATCAGTAAAACGTTTCTCTAATCAACATTTCTCGAAGAAAAAAAAAAAGTTGAAACGCTTTCATTAAGAGTGAAAAGAAAAAATTAAAAAGTATTATGAGTAAAATAATGGTTGAGTTGTTTAACCGACTTTATAATAGCAAAAAATGGTCATGTGACGGAGGGAACCTATGGATTTATCTAGGGTCCGAACTAGGGATGTACCGATATATCAGTATCGGTGATATCGGCCGATATTTCAAAAGTACGATTTTTTCCAAAATTATGAAAAAAAGACTATTTAGAGCAGTGATGCACAAACCCTGGCCCGCGGGCCAAATGTGGCCCCCACGGGTCTTTTCAATTCACATTTTTCACATGAAAAGGGTAGCTACCCAAAGAAAAATCTGAAATATTACCCCTGGTTATAAAAATGCATATTTATAAAAAATAGAATATCTATATATCTGGCCCCTACATATAAAACAGATGGTTGGTTTGGCCCTCACATCAAAAAAGTTTGTGCACCACTGATTTAGAGGATGAAATTTCCAATATTTTATTGTTTTATCACTTCACACAACTCGGGGGTGTTTTTTTTTTTTTTTTTTTTTTTTTTTTTTACAAGGATTAAGTTCTCGTAAAAATAGCAGCTGCTCTGTATGTTCAGGAGAGAGCCGATTTCTAGCAGCACTGGCAATGTTTCCTCCAATATGGTACTGAACATGCGTTCGCTCGCAAATGTTGTTGATGGTGCTCCCAAATAGCTTTGAGCTAAGTTCGCCAAAGTTGGCAAAGTGCTGCTGTGCAACTTCCAACTGAGAGGGTCCTCAAATCTACCAATTTTTGGTAGAAAATAAACAGAAAATAAATTATGAATATGTTATAAAAATATGACAAACTAATAAACCCTAGTTGGATATCATATCGGTTATCGGCCAATAATTTTTAATTATCGGTATCGGTTAAAAAGCGATATCGGTAAATCGCTAGTCCGAACCACGGGTCGCTACAGACCCAACGTCGTTTAACTTCGCTCATCTAACGGGAATCGGTGTTGCGACTCCTCTTACGCGTGCACCACCTTAAAACTAATACTCAAGTTATTATTTAAGTTTAAAATGGTCCTTCCCAATACGACGACAATGACGACCGAACATTTTGATGAACGGAAATGTTAATATAAACAAAGTCATTTTTTTATTAGAACCTCACCGAGGAATGCGATTCATCGAAGCCATTATGGAATGCAGAAGCCTCAAGAGATGGTGTCGCAACAAACGGGGACTAAAATGGATCCTTTATCTCATCCTTTAGTTGCTTTCGATGAAATTTATAAATACGGTCGTATTTGTCCATGTTACAACGGCAATAACATAACTACATCCGTCCATCAAAAGCCGACATTACTTGCTCTTATACGTTTTCACTAATTAAGTATCGAAATGCAAAAGGGTATCGCTAAGAAGTACAGGTTTTTCATGTTTTCGCTTTTATTATACGTTTAAGAACGGATGAACACTGAACAGTATTCACATTATATGCCTAAGCCTAAAACCACAAAGGATTTAAGCATTATAAATGAACTAGGCCTACCAAGAACAAATGCTCCTGAATATGAACACATACAAGCTATATATATATTACACGAGTATATCAGACATGGAGCTGAAGCCGGCTTTTGTAGGCTTCGGCTGCGAGATTTGGTTATTTGTATAGTTTGAGTGGTTTTATTTTTATTTAACTATTTTAATTTTTTATTATTAGTAATACTATCATAACCAAAAATAGTTAACCTATACTAATTTAGAATAGGTTAACTATGGAACTCTTCTTCTAGTCCCGGTTCTATAAGATTCGGCTTCGTGATTTTCTAAAGGCTTCGGCTTCAACTCCATGTCTGATTATATATACACAGGGTGTTTCATAACATGTGGGACGCACTTTCAGGATGGATTCAGGACCTGAAAATAATGAAAAAAGTTCATATAAACATATGCCCGAAATAGCTTTGTTTCCGAGTTACAGCCCGTTGTGTGTTCCAGCAAGTATCCGCCTTACCTTTAAAGGAAGTGCTCAAAATGACCGCCTTGCGCTTGAATACACGTCTGAACACGCCTCGTCACAGACTGCCTGACGCGCTCAAACATTCGAGGTATTGCTCGGATTTTCTGGCATCCTTGTTCTAGACGTTGGCGAAGCATTTCAACGTTGTCAATGGATGTCACGTAAACGATGGATTTCAGATGACGTCACAGATAAAAACCGAGTGGATTCAGGTACCGGGAGCGAGCAGGCCACGCAATGGGTCCTCCACGGTTTATCCATTTATCAGGGAAATAAATGATCATCCAAATAGTCTCTGGCTACTCGACTAAAATGAGGTGGGGGGGGGGGGGGCGTCATGCATAAACCACATACGACGTCGGACACGAAGAAGATCTTCATCTAGTAAATCGCTTAAATCATTCCTTAAAAAACTGGAATAGAATTCTCCTGTTAATCTTCCAGCAAAACAAAAGGACCGATTAAGTTGTCGGCAATAAGTCCTGCCGATACATTGATACTAAATTGTTGTTGGTGCCTTGACTGGATGACGGCATGCGGATTCTCTTCGGCCCAGTGATGAGTGTTGTGAAAATTGATCACGCCATTTCTTGTGAAGGCAGCCTTATCAGAAAACAACACGGAGGATAGAAAAAGAGGATCGCGAGCACACTTTTGAAGAAACCAAGTACACAAAGCCTCTCGTGGTGGGAAATCAGCTTCAGTAAGGCCTTGTACTCTCTGAATGTGATATGGGTAAAACTGTTGTTCCCGTAAAATTCTCCACACAGTTGTGCATCTTACACCCTCTGCTGCTGCTATCCTTCGGGTGCTGACAACAGGATGCTCCTCCACGCGATTCAGGACCCGCTCCTCCAACTCAACAGTTCTGGCGTTGATTGGTCTACCACCATCTGAAACTCGCTTGTTGAATGATCCTGTATCACCAAGAAGCTCGTCTATTCTCTAAAAGTTCTTCTTATCTGGCAGACGGCGATTTGGAAACCTTTCTGCATACAGACGTCTTGCTGCGCCGCATTACACTCGGCAAGTCTATACATGAGATGCATGTCTGCCATTTCTCTGTTTGAATAAGCCTCCATTCTCACTTCAAATGCACACAATCACTGAATAGCACAAAAACTTAAGTTTTTTTTCACTGGACTGCACTTAATCACGATAAGAAGTTAAGAATACGAACAGTGAAACACCGCGATGCACCTCTGACTGACTGACTGACTGACTGACTGACTGACTGACTGATGGCTCTACCTCAACGATATTGAAACAGGTCATAGAGTGTACGAAACATTACAATCGGCAAGGCCATACATGAAATAAGTCTCGTACACACTCGCAAACATTGTCGGCAAGCAGTGTTTGTAAACAGTTTGAAGAAAGAATTGCTGGAACACAAAACGGGCTGTAACTCGGAAACAGCGATTTCTGGCATATGTTTATATAAACTTTTTTCATTATTTTCAGGTCCTGAATCCATCCTGAAAGTGCGTCCCACATGTTATGAAATACCCTGTATATGTATATACAAAGTTTCCACTAGTGTTCGAATCCACAACCTCTTAAATAGGTGACAGCGCTAGCCACTACACTACGATAAAATATAGTGGCTCGCACCCTCACTTTCTATTCAAGAGAATGTCGGTTTGAACCTTGGTGAGGGCAGTTTTTTCATCTTGAAAAGTGATGCGGATTCGTGAGTGATTTTCCATATATACAGGCCCTATGTTACAGTAAGATTGTGAAACGTGATTTCACTCAAGGACTTTAGGTTAGTAGGTAACTTCCTGAAGTCCCCGAGTGAAATATTAATTACGGAAAATTTCAGATTTCATGAAATCACTAGTTTCACAATCTTGCTGTAATATACAGGGTGATGCACAAATGTGTTTCATAAATCGCAGGGTGTATTCTCGAGACAAAAGTAAAGAAAGAAGACCATATAAACATAGGTCGAGAAACTCTTACGTTTCGAGCTATAGCACGCGACAGAAAAATGACAGATTTTTTTTTTTTACATTTTATGCAAATACACGTTGTGATACATTTGCTTCATTAAAGTAAATGTTCGAAATTCGTTCCTACTTCTTGAATGCATGCCTCAGCACGTCGCAAAATGGGAAAGAGGAGAGATAGTTAAAGGGTGAAAATGAGAGTATGAACAAGTGAGGGAATGGTGGGGTTAGCGGTAGTTTACGAGAGAGAGAGAGAGAGAGAGAGAGAGAGAGAGAGAGAGAGAGAGAGAGAGAGAGAGAGAGAGAGAGAGAGAGAGAGATATGCATTCAAGTAGGAAAGAATTTCGAACATTTACTTGTTTAAAAAACAAAAAAAATCAAAATTAAAATTTTTTTAAATAAGCAGATTAAAATGGAATAATACAATAAAACTTGCTTAAAATGTTATCGTCATGTCTATCAATATAGATATTCATATTTTAAAATACTGAAATACGAAAGCTACAAAAAGAATTAATAATAGCAAGTTAAAAACTTAAACATTATCACGTAATAATAGCGAGATTAAATGCTGAAACGTAATCGTTTAGAACGAGTTTGGTTTTCCGAATATATTACAAAGATTCTAAAATGTTGTTCACTTCTTTGTTTAAAAGGACGACCCCCTTTCCTTTGGGAGGGGAGGGTCATTTTAAACAAAGTGAACCATGTTCTATCAGATTCGCCAAAATTTAAAAAAATAGAAGATCCTCTAATTTTGTCCCTTATATACTCGAAGATAAATGAGAGATATTCCTTAAGAAGCTTCTTGATCAAAATAAAATTTCTAAAGAGCTTTATAATAATTTACATTCATCGGGATCTGCTCCAGGCATTCTTTGATCTTCCAAAAGTTCGCTAGAATAATATTCCCATACACCCTATTCTTTTCGCATCCACTACACATAATTAGAAACTTGCCACATTTTTAACTAACCAAACAACTAACAAATACACTGTCCTTAATTCCTATGATTTTGTTAAAGATATACTTTCTGTCAATAACGCCAACTTTTCCATGAGCAGTTTCCAGTCGCGCATTACGTCCTCTATCAGAGTTAATAGACGTTCAAAATCTTCAATAAGAGAGCACTGTTCTGCCGTAGAATATTCCATTGACCTTTCCTCCTCTTTTCAAATTATAAACACGGTTAATAGGAAACAACTTGCCGACCTCCACATTTCGCAATCTTTATATATTCGGAAAAGCAAACCCGTTCTGAACGATTACGTTTCAGCACTTAATCTCGCTGCTATTACATGATAATGTTTCATTTTTTAACTTGTTATTATTAATTCTTTTTATAGCTTTCGTATTTCAGTATTTTAAAATATGAATATCTATAATGATGTACATGACGATAACATTTTAAGCAAGTTTTAGTGTATTATTCCATTTTAATCTGCCTATTTTTAAAATTTTAATTTTGTAAATTTTGTTTTTCAAACAAATCAAAGTTTGTAACAGTGTAAAATTTAGTTTTTAGAGCACTGAAAATGGGAATGTATTTCCGAAACGTCTGCGTGTACTTTGCACATTTTTTAAATGAGAACGTTATATGCCTGGGTTTATATATATATATATATATATATATATATATAGCTTTTGTAAAATTGGAAGAGGGTGTAAAAAAAAAAAAAACCAGATGGCTGAATGAACGAAGTTATAATAATGGCGGCAAAACAATTTTTAACAGTTATGTCGTTCGACAACCGCAAGAGAGAGCAGACACAGGTTAAACAAACCGACAAACGAACGTAGACTCTCTCTTTCCAATCTGAACATTGTGACGTCATATTTTTGAAACTTGAAAACAAATGTGAAGTCCCATCCAGACACGCGCAGGGCCGTAGCCAGACCAAATCAGTGGGAGGGGCGGAGAAATTGACAGGGGGGACAATGAAAAAATGTAATGTCATTTTTTGTGAATATCGAAATATACTGCAAAAAACATAATTACATAAACGTTATTTTATCACTTCACCTATTCCTCTTAGAACCAAAATACAAAAAAAATTCTCGAATAACAATACTGTTTATAAAGTGCTGTTTTTTCCCAGGGGGGGGCATATTTTCCAGGGGGGGGCATATTTTCCAGGGGGGGCATATTTTCCAGGGTGGGCTTTGCCCCCCCCCTTGGCTACGGGCATGGACACGCGTCGTAGCAAAGGAAAAATGTGATAATCACGATGAGAGGTGGCGACGGATTTGCGGGTTTCGGTCCCTTCCCAGAAGTGATTCCTCAGGCAAGATACCGTTTGGAAGCGGAGGTCGCGCTCCTTTTCTCTCTGACGCGGAAATGAACGCAACACGAAACGCCAATGGAAAGCGTCGTTGGTCCGAACTCGCCTTCCCATTTAGGGCCTAGGCTAATAACATACCGATTTATTTTTCTCTCTATTTAACAGTTAACCCGCAAATTAGATTTACACAAAAACTGCTGTGCAAGAATCGCTTTTGAAATAAATATTTTGTAACACTCGTTTCTTCGCAAGTCATGAATGAAAGGCAGGCTAATGGGATCACCACAATGAAGGCGATGCCCGTTTTTAATAAAGAAATCCCATCCCCTACACAACTAAATTTAGCCTTAAAATAATGGTTACACAGCATAAAACCTGGAACAGGATGCGCCCACTGCTTCACTATTCCATTTGACCTACTTGCTTTCTTCGCTTTCCATCAGTGGGCCTATTATCTAAGTATAAGTTTATCTTTCTTTGGCTGGTAACTTTCGTAAAACAAAGTTTTTGTTTAAGACACAATAAGCCATTTGCAACGCATCATGGCATATTAAACAAACTACTGTACTAGCTATTTACTGTATGTAGGTCTTCATGTTTGTTCCAGAAAACATCAAGGAACAAAGCCAAGTGTTTTGCATCTCCAGCTGTTACAAGAACATGATAGGAAACGTCATCTGGAGCATAACTGGAAACCTCGAGAAATCATTAACTATGAATTAGGCCTCAGGAAAATAAAGCAGCTTTAGATCATTTAAGCTTGGACGCGATAGGCTACTGCTGTAATGCAATCAGCAGATCGATTTCCACCAAATTATATACCTATACCCTATGGCCTATATAATAAAGGGAGCCTCGTTAGTACACTGACCCTCTATAAACTTAGCAATAACGTTAAAGTTCCTGGTATCGTGAATGGGTATATGGGCGGAACAGTGTTTTGTGTAAAACATTTCCTCCCACTAATACTTAAAATTAAGCCGTTGACGTGTATCTCGAGCATTGAGAATATATATGTTACAGGGAATCTGTGTAACTAGGGATTTCCTGAAATCCCTAAAGTGTTCAGGGATTTCATGCAAGGTTAAGTAGTGATATTTTCGTTAGTTTTAACGAAAATATCACAACTTAACCAATCATCAAGGGCGTACAGTTGACCTAACCGGGCACTCAATAATTTTCTCGTAGGTTTAACGAAAACATCACGACTTAACCTTACATGAAATCCTCAACATTTTAGGGATTTCATGAAATCCCTAGTTACACAGATTCCCTGTAACATATATAGCTACATATACTGGGCTGAAATGTTGATACAAATTGCAATTTACTATAATGTTAAGCACTTCCAACATTCTAAAACCTTAGGCCTATAAACCTCTCAAGGTACAACCATATACTGTATAAAATGTCCGGTATTAAGAGGCCCAAAACAAAACCTTCCCTATATAATATCAGAATGTCTTGTACCACACAGCCAACATACCCAATAACATTATTTAGAGATGTAGGTTTTACGTGTCATTAGTAAATTAATAGGCCATAATAATAAATAGGTTCATATATGTATACTTTTTAGCTAAACCCATAACCACCAATAACATCAACTTAGCCATGATCTACGATAGCTATTTGTTATACACTTCACCGTGCAATGAGAGCAGGTCAGACTATTTATAAATGAACTTAATATTTAAAAATCAATCTCTTCTCTAGGCCTATTACATCTTGGTAGCAGACAACAATTGATGGGCCTATATTGAAACTAGGCCTAACTCATTCAAACTTTTAAAAGTGAAATATTGATTTAGTTCGCTTAAGAAAAATGTATGTATAGTTACAGTATTTAATAAATGGCCTATGACCCTTACTCATTGAGAGAAAATATTGATAAATTTACTCTGAGTTTTGGAAAGTTGTTTTCTAAATTACTTCTCCAAAACAGTATAAAACTCTCACTCTAAATTAAATAAGAATGTACAACTACTAAATGTGACAGATACCTAAGACCTACAGCACTATGGTATAACAATTAGATAAACCTATAAATACCATAATAAAATGACAGTGCAAAGTAAACTACAGAACAGTAAGTTTGGTAAACTATCCTGTAGTATACTTCTACAACTTAAGATGAAGCGGCACATTTTTAATGTATGCTCCATTTCATACTTAAATACAGCTAAGGATATAGAAATTAACAGTGACTGCCAACTTGTAAGCTAGGCATTAGCTACTTACTTATGGTGGACTATTAGGCCACAATAAATGAAAAACGGATACCCTTCCACTTTACCACCACAATGCTGAGCCAACAGAAACAATTTAGTCTGAGAATTTTGTTCAGAAATTCAAGCCAACCAAAGGACTGGATCCTGGAACCCTCAGACTGCAAATTCAATGTTCTACCACTGAACCAAACTAATAGTTAATTTTTACAGTTCTCTAGGACTATGTATCAAGAAATAGACAAAAAATAAAATAAAACAAACTTCCCAAATACGTGAGTATTAACCTACAACATGACAAAATTAGAAGTATCAAAACAGCACTCAGAAAGGCATCTGGAAATGGGTAGGGCCTAAGTGCCAAATAAGTGCTCAATTTGGCATGCATTTGGTAAATTTAAGAAAACAAGCAGATAGACTAGGCATGGGTGTAAACCTACAATGTTATCTTGAAAATATATAAAACTGAATGATGGACAGGGCTTATTGCACTGTTCTTAGGTAGGTTTCAGTTTTAAGTTGTGTATGTTTAAAGCAATTGGAGAAAATTTCACCCCTAATTCATTGCACTAATAAAAAAGAACCCTGTGCCAGTGCATATTTTCTGGTATTTGTTTATATACTATTTAGGAATATTTCAGAAGGGGTAAATTCATATACAACACAGTAATAGTATTTATAATAAAATTCATTTGAGAATAATCATTAATAGTTTACTATGTCACCAATTATGGTTTGTGGGTGGGACTATATCCCCATACAGTACTTTTTAATAGCAATGTAACAGTAAACTTCTGCACTGAAAACGGGTGACAATCAAACAAAGATATATAGGCCTATATACCCAAGTTTTTAAACTGACCAATTATGGACCAGTACCTATACATTTCTGACCAATCAAAGGGTTATCAAACTTTTAAGACTTTCTTCTCCTGTTAGATATGAATGTACGATGATCCTAATAAGCATGACATTACATTAATAATATTTTTATGCACAATCAACATCTTTAATGCTAAAGAAAGAAATTAATATTCTTTGCTTATAGGAAATGAAGATAAATATATTGGTAGGAAGTCTATATAAGGAATAAAGTAGGCTTATATATATGTGGTAAATATTCATTTTAGCACATGACCTGAACTTTGGCATGAAAATTTGTTTTTCTGGTGTATTTCACTGTGTTTTGTGCAAATGAGCGGTTGTGGAGATATGATAACCCCCCAATTCTATGATTTTGAAGTAGAGGGAAACTGTGGAGTAAAAGAGGGTGTGCTCCTAGCCATAGTGGCACTATCAAACCTAAAAAACCCAACCTAACCTAGGACTAACACTATGCTCCTAGCCAAGGGCTTTGCCCCCTGGATGCCCCTGTGGGGATATTTGAAGGTCTGAAGTGCACAAATAACAATGAAATACACCAGAAAAACCAATTTTCATGTCAAAAACCATGTAGCTAAACTGTTGTAATAGGAGAGGTCACAACCAGTACACACAAGAGCCATGAGAAATTTGAATTTGGAGCTCAATATCATTTTCTTCCTGAAAAATGCATCTATGCATGCGCAAAGAAACTCACACAATCCTCCCACATGTCATGATTAACAACCCAAACAATTTCAAATGATTGTAATCAATCTAAAAATTGCTTATATCTCCATTAATATCAATTTGCACAAGAAATACCATAGAAGAAAATAGATTCAGATTTAAATTCTACATAAGAAAAACCTATTGTCATCCCAAAGTCATGTGCTAAAATGAATATTAACCCTATATGTTAAGTAACAAATTCACTACTAAGCATAAAGAGCTCGCTTTGAGAGATTTAAAAATTTAAAAAGGCCCAATAGAACTTCAGCCACTATTAAAATTTTGCATGATACAATAACAGTGTGTGGTAAGAAACTATTTCCTTAATAAGGAAGTACTTTAGCTTAGCTACCTATGCTTCCTAAAAATTTTTTTATATAGGCCTATAGGGGCAAACACAGTCAAAAATCAAAGCCACTTGAATACTTCAGGACTATTGCAAGAAAGCCATCTGTCTTGCCTGCCATGACTTTATGGTATTTTCACATTACTTTCCAAATGACTAGAGAGATTCCACCTTCAAGTTTCTAATACTTTCCTCTAAACCCAGATTGTTATTGAAATAGTTTGATCCAGTAAACAATTAGACTAGCAGGCACTTATTCCTTTCACCCCCATTTCTGAAAACAGTGCTCTGCATATAAAATTTCAAAAGACAATATTTTAATAAATAAATCTTCATTTGCATACCATACCTTTTTCTCCATATGAACTCGGATAAACAGTAATTTTTGTTGTTGTTGTTGTTGTTGTTATTAATGTTTATTTGTTGCCTGCTTAGACCTAGTTTAGTCTGAATATTATTGTTGTAGTGTGAGAATGCCCAGTTAGGTCAACTGTACACCCTTGATGACTTCTTGTGCAAATGAGCGGTTGTGGAGATATGATGACTTAACCTAACCAATCATCAAGGGTGTACAGTTGACCTAACTGGGCATTCAATTAACCAGGGGCCACACAGCCCCCAGCGCAGGACCACAACTTGTTTCTATTTAAATACAAAAAATGCTTATTTTTGTAAAAGTGATGCAGGGGGAAAAGGAACAAGTACCAACTAGCCTCCTAAAAACCATGAGCTCATACCCTCTTAGTGCTTTATGGGTGAAAATCCTTTAACTGTTATTTGAACAAAAAGTACTGCAGCTAATTTCCAAATATAGTATAATATAATTAGCTATATAACCTATAGTATTGGTATTCTTTACAAACTTTTATATTACTGTATTGTCATAAAACTGTAGTAATATTTTTACATATTTGAATATATCTAAGTACCGTAAAATGAAGACTATATAGGTAATATATATTAGGCTACCATACCTACTGGACACTACAATTGTATTTCCTTTAAGGACCTAAGGATTACAATTATCCAACTCCATCCCTCAAATTCTAGCTGTAAGTCTATAACCTAGTTATATAGGACTATTCTGAAAGCCTACTGTGCCTAAACTAGGGAAGAACTTGGGCTAAAATCTTTTGAATACCAAACTGAAAAGCTTAACAGAAATTCAACAAATCTGATGCACCACTTCTCAGACTAACATTGGTTTCAGTGCTGCTAGTCATTTTTTACTCTTTAAATTAATAGTACTATTAGATCAGGCATTTGTATTACCATACTTTTTCCTGTTTTCTGTAGGATTTAAAGTTGCTTTACCCATTTTTGAGAATCTCTGCAACACTCAGTATGAGAAGTTTGGCAGAAATGTCACAACAATAATAAAAAGGAAGGAGGGACTCCAAATCCTATTAAAAAAAAAAAGGGAAATGTAACAAATGCTCCATCTAATACTACTACTAATCTAAAAAGTGACTACCAGGTGTGAAACATTAATTTTGAAAAAAATTATTCCCTAAATCTGCCAAACTTCCTATATGTACTGGTACTTGTCTAAATATAGTAAATGTCTAAGATTTAGCTATAGTCTAAAACAAATTATTATTATTAAGGTATGATATACCGGTAACTTTACTAATTCTTAGTGACTTAAACAAAGGCTAACTGAAAAAAGGAAATTTTGTATCTGTTCACTCATTCCTAATAGAGGAACTGTGATCATGGGGTAAAGCAGTTAAAAGTTGTCATTCCTTTCTTTCTTTCATGCAATTTAACTTAGCAATACAGAAAGACCGAGAAATAAATAGCTTGTAATACTGATAATTCATTTTAAAATTACTTTAAACCTATAGGGCCACCAGCTTCACCTCTGTGTAAAGAGAGACCAACACCACACAGAACTGCAATGAGGTTAACAAGGTTATATTTTAAATACAGTACTTTAAAAATCTTGATATGGCCTACTCTTAGTAGGTACCAAAACTTTAAATCTGGATGAAAGATATGGGCCTAATTAATATGGGATAAATCACAATATACTCATGTTTATCTATCAAATTCTGCAAACTGGTGGTGGTTATATGCAGGTAATTAGTACCTTAAAAAACTTAAGGAATGTTCCTCTGCCAGTCAACCCATAGCTCTATATCAGGGTATACACACTGTGACTCTGACTAGGCATTAGTTTTCAATATAGGGCTCCTGGCTCCTATTTAGTTGGATACAGTATAGCTACAGTTATGATGAAAGTTCACCTTCGAAAATATAAATTTGGCAAAACTTTACTATCCAGACAGTGCTTCCAGACAGAATCCATAACAGCCTTGTAAGAGCTTACATTAAATTCAGTTATATTAAAACTAAATAAGGTTGATTACAGTTGGTTAGATTAGTAATTAGGAGTCTATGGACTGTCGGTTAATGTGTTTTAAATGACATGGGCTGGACCTGTAAATCAAAACAACTTTTTATGAGGTATTTTTTTGTGCAAATGCATATATTAATGGTGAAAATTATGATACTAATAATATAAACTTATATATATAAATACACTAATTTTTGGTCTGACAAGTATAATTTTGGGCTATTTTTTCACTACTCTGCAACTTAATTAGTTTGTTGGTTTCTGTTCTGGCTATTTTTTTTTCCTAATTGGATTCAGTTTGGTGGTGTTTGTGATAAAATTATGACATGCCATTTGTGTGGTTTTGACTTTGAGAACTTGATTCGTCATGTGCCCTAGATCAGTGGTTCCCAACCGGTTTTGGCTTATGGCCCCCTTAGGAACCTTATTTTTTCCTGTGGCCCCCATAAGCATTATTTTCAGTAGGTAATATGCAGATTTAACTCTATTTTACAAAATAACATTTTCCTGTGGCCCCCTTCAAATGTGCCATGGCCCCCAGGGAGCCATATGGCCCCCGGTTGGGAAACACTGCCCTAGATGAAGACAAAGCATTGGATGTTTTTATCAATTATGGGCCCAGGGTTGGCAAAAACCCAGCAAAAAACCAGTTGGGTTTTTGCCAACCCTGATTATGGCATTATTCTCTCATCCTTAACTTGCCCAAAATGTGACAGTGAGTGCCTAATACGAAAAGATCAGAAGATATTTAGGTGAAATAACCAATATTGCCCAGTTAGGTCAACTGAATGCCCAGTTAGGTCAACTGAATGCCCAGTTAGGTCAACTGAATGCCCAGTTAGGTCAACTGAATGCCCAGTTAGGTCAACTGAATGCCCAGTTAGGTCAACTGAATGCCCAGTTAGGTCAACTGAATGCCCAGTTAGGTCAACTGAATGCCCAGTTAGGTCAACTGAATGCCCAGTTAGGTCAACTGAATGCCGTTAGGTCAACTGAATGCCCAGTTAGGTCAACTGAATGCCCAGTTAGGTCAACTGAATGCCCAGTTAGGTCAACTGAATGCCCAGTTAGGTCAACTGTACGCCCCTGATGCTTGGTTAGGTTGTTGTGATATTTTTATTAGTTTAAACAAAAATGACAAGAGCAAACTTTTCTGGTTAATTTTGAGGTATTCACCTTTGATGATAGAAACTAGAAGCACAACTCCCTAAAGATTGGAGATCAATGGGCCCATTAAATCATTCAGAATTCATTTGGTCACAAAATAATTTTTGGTTTAATTTGACTATCTCAAAGAATGCTCATTTTGTTACACTTGAAATCAATATTATAATCCAAAAAATTTAATATGCACATGTAATGTTTTGTTTATAGCTATTATACATTCATGAATTGTTTCAGGTCAATGATTCATCTCATGAATGAACTGGTTGAAGCTTTCCATTCTACTAACAGTTATGAGAGGAAACTCAAAATATTAACATTATCTCCATTTACCATATCAAAAACTATAAATCTATTTCAGACAACTGAATATTTAGTTAAGAAAAGCAGAAATATAAAACAAAGACTTGGAATTATTCCTGAAATTGAACCCATGTCAAAAAGAAACGTAATAACTAAAGGTACCGTACTGAAGATTCTGTTCAGAAATTTTTTGAATCAGATGAAATTAGTCATTTGTTCCCAGGTACAAAAGACTGCCTGAGTATCAGAAATGAAAGTGCGTATAAAGAATCTGTGTAGAAAAGACTGGTGTTAATGAATCTGAAAGAAGCTTTGGTTCTTTTGCATTATCCTCCCAACACTAATTTTTTTATATAATGTTGGTTTGGTTTTGGTACTTTATTTTCCTTCCATTATAAAAAAAAATTAGTTTTGAGGTTAGGTTAGGTTAGTTAAAAGTGTTTTGCTAATGTACTTTATTTTCCTTCCATTATAAAAAAAAAATTAGTGTTAGGAGGATAATACAAAAGTACCGAAGCTTTTAATCTCTATAAAAATAATCCAGGTAGTCCCCAAATTGGCTTCTCTAGTTTTGCCAGCCTTCGCCCCAGACATTTTGTTTTAGCTGGAGCTGCTGGTACCCATTCTGTGTGTATGTATGTACATACCACCAGAATGCCAAAATACAATTCTCAGCTTTGGGTGTCAAAGGGTTGGAATACACAACTCTTATGGAGAAAGCAGTGTGTGATGTCAACAACAGGAATTGCATGATGCAAATATGTAATCTCTGTCCAAAAGAACAAGGTATTAAGAATTTTTTGCTCACTTTTCAAACTGTTAACGATCCTGAATGTGAGGAAATAAAATATAAACAACGGGTTACTACAGATCAATGCAATATGGTTCAAGAAACAGAATCTGTAGATAATTTTATAAATCCATTAGCTAAACACAAAACTTGTCAAATTGACACGTCATCACTTTATAGCAAAGAATCAGAGTACATTTCTAAAAAACTTGAAGAATAATTTAAATAGCCATACAGCTGTAGTTCTTGGTGACTTTTCAGAAAGCTACTCATTTGTAGTACAGGATGCAGCCCAAGGTTTTCATTGGGAAAATACCCAATGCACAGTGCATCCCTTTGTGCTATATTATAAGGAACCAGAAAGTAATGAAACAAAACATTCAAGTTATTGTTTTTTATCTACAAATACAAAACATAACACTACAATGGTATACACTTTTTTAAATACACTCATACCTATTATTAGAAAATCCCACCTTCATATAAAAAAATTACATTATTTTACTGATGGATGTGCAGGACAATATAAAAATTGTTTCAACTTTGTTAACATTTGTAAACATGAAGGAGATTTTGGGCTGGAATGTGAGTGGCATTTCTTTGCCACAAGCCATGGTAAGAGCGCTTGTGATTGGATTGAGGGTACAGTGAAAAGATCTGTAGCCAGAGTGAGTATGCAGAGAACATTCGCAAATCAAATATTAACACCAGACATGTTTGAATTTTGTTCAAATAATATAAGTGACAGCATAAATTTTTTTAATAAATTCTGAAGAAATTGAAGCTATGGAAAAATTTTTAAGTGACAGATATGAAAAAAGTACGCGGCTAACAGGAACACACAAATTTCACAGATTTGTACCTATTAATGGAAATAACATAAAAGCATTTGAATTATCTTCTGATGAAGTTGGTGAGGTGAGGATTATAAGCAAAGCTTTTCTGGGTGAAGATAATGTTGAAGTTAATCCGAAAATAGGAGAGTACATAGTTTGTACTTACAATGATCAGAAATGGTTGGGATTTGTACATTCCTATAATGAGGAATTTGATTACTTTGAGGTTAGCTTTTTGCACCCATCAGGATATAGTGTTTACTATTACTTTCAACAAATTAGAGATACATGCCACATATCAAGAGATAAAATTTTAGGTTTATTAAGCACACCAACTTTAAAAGCCAGGAACAATGCATATTCAATATGTTTTCCCAGAAAATGAGTTGAAAAAACTTGTGTAATTATGAATCAACTTGATGTAATATGTGTGTTCAATTTGTATTTTTGCTGTTTATTTTCATCCATGTGAATATATCATTTGTAGTTCTCTATTTTAGTCTGCAGGCGTAAAAATGTCAAAATTTCACAATGTACATTTTTTCAATAATTTTTAAAATATCTTGCAACTTCATACCCACATTTTTTATTGTTTGTATCTTTTAACAATTAATGGAAGTTTAATAAATTAATTATTTTTTTTATTTCACTGCCTAGTGGGGATGGGGGTCAAAAATAAAAAAGGGGGGAAAATTTTCATTATTGTTCTACACATTTGAATGTGGTATCATTTAATAGATCTCTTCATGCTGATTCTAAAAATGTATAGTTTTATAGGTCTACGGTAAGATGTTTGGGAGTTATTGCCCATTAAAGTAGGTAGTAAAGTGGGGGCCCCCAAGATTTTGGGGTCCCATATCTCAAAAACTATGGGTCATAGAACTTTTTTATTTGAACCAGTGAAATCAGCACCCAGAAGAACCCCATATGTCAATTTTCATTAAAATCCAGGTCAGAGTGATGACAAATTTTTTAATTTTTGGGTGGTTTGTCCTGGAATGCCCCTGATACTTTATCACCAATTATCCAAAAACATATTGAAGTTGGTACAATAATATGTTCTAATCAATGGCGTGCTTATTATCATCTCACTGACTTTGGTTTCGAATATTTTACAGTGAACCATACCCAAGAATTCATTAATAGTGAGACTGGTGCCAACACACAGACTATAGAATCACTTTGGCGATTGCTTAAGCGCAAGTTATCACCTGGTATTCAAAAACCAACATCAATATGCATATTTGCGAATTTTTGTGGTGCTGTCATGCTACAATCAACAATTTGGGCCCTTTTGAATTTTTAATAGACTGTACCAAATAATTTATAATCCTAATGTTCAATAAAATCATATTTTGTGTGGGGGGCAATATGGAACTGGCCCCAAAAATTCCCCAAACTAAGTTTGGCAGAGCTTTACCACATCTGCCAGTATAAGAAGTTTGGCAAAAGTGAGTTTCTAAAAAGAGGAGTGAAGCAACTCCAAATCCGATGTAAAACAGGTAAAGTGACACTCTTGCATCTGATAATACTATTAATCTGAAAAGTTGCTCCTTCAGACCTGAAACTAATATTTTAGTTTGAAAATTGATGCACCAGATCTGGTAAATTTCTCAACTTGGATCTTTAACTTACAAAGTTAAAAACCGGCCAAAATGGTCAGCCTATACAGCTGTATAATAGAAACAGCAAAACTAGTAATGCGCATCTGTAATTTTTAGTGAAATTCCAGATGCAGTTCAGATCCATAGGCCCTAATTACTAACCTAACTGGATCTTTTCTTTTATAGCACCCCCAATTTCTTTTCAATTAGTAACAATTTTGACACAGACAAATATCACAACCTAACCGATCTTCAAGGGCATACAGTTGACCTAACCGAGCATTCTGTTGACGATTGGTTGGGTTGTCGATATTTTATTACTAACTGAAAAGAAAAAATTGGGGTACTATAAAGGAAAAGATCCACCTAACCTAAGTCTGGGCCTACTAGCCTAAGTCAGGCCAATTCAACTTCAGCCTAGGCTATTTATTTTCCATTTGGATTTGCATGTAGTCCAACCCGTTCTTAAACATGAAGCTTGAGGCTTCTAGTCTGGTTCCAGTACAATCTAGAAATAGAGGTTACCTGGCCTAGTCTTTTACTAAATTTCCCTAAGCAGTATGGTGAACCCGGTGAGAAATATATTATATATATATATATACTTACCAATTCTGTGCGCGACACTAAACGTTGTTTAAATATGTAATTATGACTTAATCTAAGTCTGGGCCTACACCATTGCAGTGGCACCATAGTAGCCAGATCAATCTCAGACTGATTGATCATTAAATTATTAAAAGTAAATAATCCTTGGTAATTTATTTTACATTTAATTATACTAAATTTTCTTAGCATATTTCCAAATTCTCTGATGGTACTGCCCATCATAGGCTAATAATAATTTATGAAACAGTTAAACAATTTTCTTAACTCATTTTTTACCCGGCACTTTTCATTCAGTCAGTAACCGCCGATTTTACGAACACAGATAAACCATGCAGACAACCTACATGCTGTGAGAGTCGTTCAAACACTGAAAGCTTGTAGTCAAAGGCAACACTTAAATTGTTTGAATACGGTACATAAACTCATTAACATTTTCTGAGTACAGTAGGCTTAACTCTCGGCCTACCATATCACTGAACTCTGAATAGTAGTAAGTGGGTGGTAGGTGAAAAAGAATATTATAGACAGAGATATAATTAAGATTCATTTATAACGTGAATAGGGGGAATCTTGTATATAGTTAGAGTTCTTGCATACATTCGAACTAAAGCAAAACAATGGATGATGATACAATTAAAATCAATTTATGTCTAGCAAAGAATGGGAACTTTGTAAATAGCTGGGAGTAAATACTTAGGTCATGTACATGGGCATTAGGGTGGCCCACTTTTCAATTTTTTTTGAAAAGTATAGGTGATCGTGGTTTTTCCCATTATTTGGCACTATACTAGCACATTAGTACCATTTTTACAAAAATTGATCAATATTTAGGGGTCTCGCAGTGACCTTGAAATTACTAGTTTTTTTCTAAAAATGCGCACTTTTTAACTTTTTACTGAATCAAGATAAATCATTAAGTAGGGATGTTTTCTGAATCCTCTTAATGAGAGAAGTCGTTTGGTGTGCCTGCCAATGTCATACGACTAACGGTTTAAAGGTTGTGCCTGTATACAGGTAATACCAATGTGCTAGTATAGTGCCAAATAATGGGAAAAACCACGATCACCTATACTTTTCAAAAAAATGAGTCACCATACCCGGGCGGAATGTATAATGTATATAGGTAATTAGAAAATGCACTATGCCTGTGCCAGGTACCTAACCCTATTTCTTTTTTTGCAGATCATAACATTTTGAAATTCTGTCTGAGTTCCTCATCCTTTGTCATGGACAAATCGATGGCAACCATAACTGCAAGAACTCTTGCAGCTACAAATAGAGAGTCATCAAAAGGAAAGACGAAAATAACATCGCTCCCTTCTCTAAGATCGGCCTCGGAAATTTTTTTAGTTGGCCAACCGTCGTCCTCCATCAGTGGTAGCAAATTGCCAACAACACGACAGGTTTTGCAATACTTCTTCAGTGTTATCCAGTACACTGCTAACAGGAAAGACGCATTCAAAGAAACCGTAAACAACGTCTTAAAGTTTTGGAACATGGCCCGCATTAAAACAATCACAAAGCTCAACTGCGAACGGAAGCTAGAGGCATTGTGGAAAGAGTGGCACTTACTCCAAAAGAGCAGAAAACGAGAAACTGACGCCGGAGGAAAACGGCAGAAGTTTTCGGACAGTGTGGACAAGCTGTGGGATATCGGAGCATCTGACGCTGTCGAAGATATAAAGAAGAATCGACTGCTGTCCGACAAGGACAAGAAAGAAGACATTGACTTCTACCTCGATCAACGTGGTCCTCGGGTGGCAACGATGAGCGGGAACGATAAAGTTTTCGCTGTAAAAAGAAAGCTACAGGAAGGAAGAAAACATCCTCGCCAGGAGCCGCAAACCTCAAAGTGTGCATACGAAACCGGAGATGAGGCCATGGAGAATGATGATACTGGCATCAGGGGCGTCCGCAGGATTTTTCGCAAGGGGGGGCAAAACTAACTTATTACGTATTTCTTTATTAGGTAGAAAAAAAATGCACTGCGACCACTACGAGTAAAAACCGTCATCTCTCCTTATCATAGCCTGCTTTCGGTGCTAAATTTATGTACTTAGTAATACTAAGTACATAAATTTAGCACCGAAAGCAGGCTATGATAAGGGGAGATGACGGTTTTTACTCGTAGTGGTCGCAGTGCATTTTTTTTTCTACCAGTCAAGTCCATTTTTTATATGTTATATGATACTATGATTAACTATAATCGTGTAAGTTTCAGTGAAATTGACCAAAAGGTTTTCGAGAGAAAAAAATAAATAAAACACTCAAGATAATGATCTTTGCAAATAATTCCATTATTATATCTTTCAGTATAGTTTATTTAACACTTCTAAGTTCAACGACACGGCACTTCGGTAAAGTAAAGGTAAAGTAAACGACATTTCCTTGAATGTGGAAACACTGACTGAGCTGCAGTAGAATTATAGAAGTCGTTGCGTGGGCAAACACAAATTTCCAAGGGAGGGCAACTGCCCCCTCTTGCCCCCCCCCCTCCGGACGCCCATGACTGGCATGTCAGGAGAGTCGGAGGCAGAACTAGCGTTCCCCCTGCCAAAAGAGCCAAGTGTGTGTGTCAATCTTCCTCGCCGCATCCTAATGCACCTGCTGTCATGGAAGTGGCTGATCGTTTCCGCATGTCCAATAATCAGGTGCGTATTGTGTATAGTATTCATCGATAGCGTCACCTCCCTGTACCCAAAGACTTCACATACGAGAACGTCTCAGTCGACGAGATGACGCTACTCCCCGACCTGATCGACGAGTCCTCCTGGTTCTTATTTGCAGGTCTGAAGATGTATGGGTCTTCGTGGCTCACCCTGCCAACTGATAAGTGGGACGAGAACGAGGACTTTTGTCGTCTGAACTCTGAAGGATGTGATCTCTAATCTCCAGGTCACCAATGACGTCGCTGAAAGAGGAGTCCAACTGATACAAGACTATGCGAACACGGTCACAAAGGACGAGGCACAGCTGCAGGATCTTCTGCAAGTGGTGGAAAAGAACCGGAAAGAGCTCGGCGACTTCAAGAAGTCATCACTCGCCACGATGACATAGCACAGAGGGACAACGTTGCAGCCAGTGACGTGTGATAGTGGTCAATACAATGCAAAAGTAATTGATAGTGGTTTTTCCCATTATTTGGCACTATACTAGCACATTGGTATTACCTGTATACAGGCACAACTTTTAAACCGTTAGTCGTATGACATTGGAAGGCACACCAAACGACTTCTCTCATCAAGAGGATTCAGAAAACATCCCTACTTAATGATTTATATTGATTCAGTAAAAAGTTAAAAAGTACGCATTTTAAAAAAAAAAACTCGTAATTTCAAGGTCGATGCGAGACCCCTAAATATTGATCAATTTTTGTAAAAATGGTACCAATGTGCTAGTATAGTGCCAAATAATGGGAAAAACTACGATAACCTATACTTTAAAAAAAAAATTGAAAAGTGAGCCACCCTAATGGGCATCCGGAGGGGGGGCAAGAGGGGGCAGTTGCCCTCCCTTGGAAATTTGTGTTTGCCCACGCAACGACTTCTATAATTCTACTGCAGCTCAGTCAGTGTTTCCACATTCAAGGAAATGTCGTTTACTTTACCTTTACTTTACCGAAGGTCCGTGTCGTTGAACTTAGAAGTGTTAAATAAACTATACTGAAAGTGAAAGATATAGTAATGGAATTATTTGCAAAGATCATTATATTGAGTGTTTTATTTATTTTTTTCTCTCGAAAACCTTTTGGTCAATTTCACTGAAACTTACACGATTATAGTTAATCATAGTATCATATAACATATAAAAAATGGACTTGACTGGTAGAAAAAAAATGCACTGCGACCACTACGAGTAAAAACCGTCGGTATTATTCTACTATTACACCCGTCTAACGTCCAGCAATTATTATATGTTCATTAAGTAGATTTTTAATTCTAAGACACTTTTCTTCTATAGCGTTTCCGTCGCAAATGCTTCGTTTTCGAGATATAAACATTGTTTTGGTGTGTATCTAGTGTGTGTTTGTAATTTCGTTTGTGTGTTCGTACGTTCGTTTGTGTGTTCGTACTTTCGTTTGTGTGTTCGTTTGTGTGTTCGTTACATGTCTGCCCAATCACTGTGCTCCATCCATTTCGAATTTGAATTACTTTCCTCAGTGACGTGCACAGACTTTCAGAAGGGCAGGGGCTCAGTTGAAAAAAGGGCACTCCGCTAACAGTTTTAAAAATAAAATCCGCAATGCCATTGTTAGAAAATCTAGAAGAGGAAGAACCATTGTTGTCCCAAGGCGATATGATGACTAAGCTGATTGATGCAGCATTGCTTGTATATATTAAGTTAAGGTGTATATATATCCATCTCATAATTGTAAGGTTAGTGAAAAATTCACTTAATTTAGAGCTAGCATTTTTGGGCTCTTGTGGCATCAGTGTTTGGGACTCTGGTGGCATCATTTTGGGGCGCTGCGCGTCCTTTCTACTCGTTTGTGGGATGTCGTACGTACAGGGTGTGGTCTGATAGAGAGCTCTCTTGCAATTCAGTTTGGTTGTTTAGATACAAGATTGTTGCATCGTGCAATAGTCCAGGTTGCGTGGTTGTTGCAAGGTTGAGAAAGAAGACCATAAATAGTACCCCTTTTGTTTTTATATTAAATTCATGTAACTAAGGTCTAAGGTAGGCCCGCATCGAGTCAGTAACCCTGAGGTAGGACCTAATAGGATCTCAAATCCGTAAGTTTTAATTTTAGCTTAACTTGGGCTGTAGGTAGAACTGGCCCTTTAGAATTTGGCCGTTCACGGCTCAGCTGGGATTTTGAACCCAACAAATAAATAAAATAACAGCCATATAGGCTATATATATGTATACACACACAAAGAAAAATTTTAAAATTGTATGTGGTAAATATTCTTAAATTCCATTAAATTCAATGCATTATTTTTGTATATAAAGCTGAGTAAAGAAAATAAATGAAAATTTGTTGTAAAAAGGCATGTTTTTATTGCAAGATTGCATCGTTTTATTGCATCGTTTTATAATAAATAATCTAGGTATTTTTATTCACTTTTAATGAAAATTGTATTGTTTTTAAAAATCAATTTCATATTAAAAATGAAAAGGTTATGATATGTTGTTTAATAAATCATTTATTAATTTAATGAAATTCATGCCAGTACTAAAACCCCAAATCCATCGTTTGACACACTGGTGTACTGATGGGCCTAGCCTAGTAGGGGACGTGGACGTTTTTACCAACTTTACGAGTAATGTCATACAATATTTTTTGGAGTAATGTCACACTGCTTTGGATTCCAACTTACCATAATTATCAGTGAGAAATCACTAGTTAGCTTAGGTTAACGTAAAATAAACAAACAGTAAACAATACACCCACATACCCGAGAGACGCAATCAACAGTGAACAGCTGCAGTCATTGTTACCACTAGGGACGCCCTCCCTGATTGACAGAATAATAGTAACGGTATGTTAAGTTTATTATTCTAATAAAAAAATCATAGATCAAAGTAATTCCAGTTTTGAAAATCTGTTGAAGTAGCAGTAACTAAATAAAAATATAACTAATTAATTCAAATTTATGTCGAATCAATATATTTATGAATTTTGACTAAAAGGGCACTTTTGATAAGAAGAAAAAGGGCAGGGGCTCAAGCACCCCAAGCCCCCCCCCCCTGTGCACGTGCCTGACTTTCCTACCGGAATGGAACACTCATTCCACTCATTCAGAAGTACATTAGGCCTGGCTCTGTGATTTATAGTGATTCCTGGGCTGCCTACAAGACTATAAGTGATTTAGGTTAGGATAGGTTAGGTTAGGTCAATTTTGAAGGTGAAATTTATGTTTTTCCTATGGTTTTTGAGGTTTTAAACGAATCTGACCTTCAAAACTGTCGGAAATGACTCGTTTTCGATTGCCGGCTGGGGGGGAGGGGGTTATCTCAAAAACGAGTCATTTCCGACGGTTTTGAAGGTCAGATTCGTTCAAAACACATCAAAAACCATAGGAAAAACATAAATTTCACCTCGAAAGGGAGACGGATGTAATACTGTACATTTACCAAACCGTCATCTCCCCTTATCATAGCCTGCTTTCAGAGCTAAATTTATGTACTTAGTAATACTAAGTACATAAATTTAGTACCGAAAGCAGGCTATGATAAGGGGAGATGACGGTTTTTACTCGTAGTGGTCGCAGTGCATTTTTTTTCCTACCTAATAAAGAACTAATAAGAACTAAGAACTAATAAGTTAGTTTTGCCCCCCCCTTGCGAAAAATCCTGCGGACGCCCCTGGTCATGTATCAGGTCATCCCATAAGTAATGTCGTTTTTTACGATAGATTAAGTTTAAACTAGTCCTACTCGGTTTAAGCATAAATTTTCCGAAGGTTATATCTAAGAGGAGATCTATCGTGTTTCGCTACATACTTTACAGACCTTGACCACTGAAGACGCGTGTTTTGCTTTATGTGAACCCCTCATAAACATGGCGGTATCAGAAGAGCATATCAGGCATATAATGCTTTACGAGTTCAAAAAAGGGAATAGTGCTACTGAAGCAATGCGAAACATTCAGGACGTTTATGGCAACGATATTCTGCATGTGAGGAAATGTCAAAGATGGTTTCAAAAGTTAAGGAATGGTGACTGCTGTTTGACAGATGCAGCACGCTCTGGACACCCTGCTGAGTTTGATAATGACCTGCTGTTAGCCGCACTTGAAGAAGACTGTTCAACAACTGTCGAAGAATTGGCCCAGAAACTCAATTTATCCCTGTCCACCATCCATCGACATTTGCAACAACTCGGGAAAGTGTCTAAGTTAGGAAAATGGGTGCCACATGAATTGTCGGTCGACAATCTGAGAGTGCGGGTAAACATTAGCACAGCTCTTCATTCCCGTGAACTCCAAGATCCGTTTTTGCACCGTTTAGTGACTGGTGATGAAAAGTGGATACTGTACCAGAATGTTAAGCGCTGTCGACAGTGGGTTTGTGCCGGAGAACCAGCGACACCACAGCAAAAATCAAATCTTCACCCTCGGAAGGTGTTGCTTAGTGTTTGGTGGGATAAAGGTGGTGTAATACACTGAAACCTTACCACACAACCAAACAATCACCGCTCAAGTCTACTGTCAACAACTGGATCGATTGAACACTGCACTAAAGAAAAGAGACCTTTGGTTAATCGGAAAGGAATCGTGTTCCACCACGACAACGCACGTCCTCATACCGCTCGGATCACTTCTGCAAAAATTGAGGAGCTTGGGTGGGAAAAACTTCCACATCCTCCATATTCTCCAGACCTTGCGCCTTCAGATTATCAATCCTTCAGGAGTCTGCAAAACTATCTTGACGAGAAACAGTATACTTCTTTAGATGACCTGCACACCAGTCTTTGTACGTTTTTTGCCCCAAAACCGCCTGAATTTTATAAACATGGCATTGAAAAGCATGTAGGACGTTGGCAGAGTGTCATTGATTCCGATTGAAAATATATACTAGATTGAAAAGTTTCAGTCAAGTTTATTTTGTCCTTCAAATTCCGATCTAAAAAACGATATTACTTATGGGATGACCTAATAATTAATCACTCACGAGCTGCGAGATGAACTTGATATTGAGAGGCAGCGTAAAAAGCTGTATGTACAAGCTAACATGCTAGTAAGGAAATTTGGTATGTGTTCAGAATCAGTTACAAACTTATCTTTTTAGAACTTACTGCACTGCACTGTATACATCCCATCTGTGGTGGAACTATACAAAAACTGCTATGAATAAACTCTCTGTTGCTTATAATAATATTTTTCGTATGCTATGTAGGGAACCAAAATGGTGCAGTGCAAGTTTTATGTTTACTACGCGCAACCTACCTACCAGCCAAATGTTAATCCGGAAGAATATATATAATTTCATTACTATGGTCCAAAGCAGCTCTAATGTGTTATTGTGCAATGTCCTATCTTCAGATACTGTGTACCTCTCACCTATATGGCAGTCTTGGTTCAGACAACTGCTGGTTTACAATACCTTATTTTTGTAATGTAGCAAAGATTATATATATAATATATATATATATAATATATATATATATATATAATATATATATAATATATATATATATATTGTATGTTGAGTTAAATGGCTATGCTGGCCTTATTTTTGTACTTGTATGTTAAGTGGCTATGTTAGCCTTATTTTTGTATTACGTTCAGTGTATAATACGTAAGATTGTACTTGTTTCTTGTATGTTAGGTTAAATGGCTATGGATTGTGAATGATCGGCAACAAAGATGTTTTGTTTGTTGTATAATTAATAATTAATTTAAGATATAGTTTCCACAAAATCATATCCGAACTCAGCTTCCCATAATTCATCAGCATTTTCATTAGACTCTTTTATTTTCATAATTTCTCTGATTTTTTCATTAAGCTACAATTATTTTCTCCTACGTATACAAATGATCTTTTTCAGTTAATGATGTCTCGTGTAATAACAATATCCATAAAATTGCAAGATAATTAATCAAACAGTAGGCCAGTATGCTAGGTTATGTGGCTCTGTTGGCCCTATTTTTGTATTAACTTCAGTGTATAATACATAAGATTGTAGTTGTATATTAGGTTAAGTGGCTATGGATTGTGAATGATCCGCAATAAAGATTTTTTTTGTTTTGTTTTTGTTTCGTTTACCTCCGATCACCTCTTTCTCGATTTATGGTAGATTCATCGCCAAGACGAAACTACCCAATTGACAATCGGGACGAAACTACACAAGACCTAAATAGCCTTACAGTCGTGATATTTTCGTTAAAACTAACGAAAATATCACGACTTAACCTAACCAATCGTCAAGGGCGTACAGTTGACCTAACTGGAAAAGATCGTCCCGACCGTCAATTGGATAGTTTCGTCCTGGCGACGAATCTACCCAAGACCCTCTTTCGCTATCTTCCAGCTCGGGCCCTGCGTGCTTCGACACCTCATGCATCCACTCTCCCAGGCCCTGTCTGAGGAGAAACCTTGTAAATAGCTGCGGTTCTTTGTACAGTATATAAGAGTATTTAACGTGGTTGATTCTTATTTCGGACATGGATATCCTAGAAAGGCCCTGGTAGTTTTGAGTTATCCTTGTATATATATATATATATATATATATATATATATATATATATATTATATATATATATATATATAATCTACTATAGTCCGAATAAGTAATTCCCAACCTGAATAATTTCAAGAACCAGCTGGACAGATTCTTGTGCAAAGTCCCTACCAACCATGCGTGGCTGGCTACGAGGGCAGGAGGCGATCAGAGAGCAATTCCCTCCTTCACCAAGTCCCGCAAATGAGGCGGGATGCTGCAGAGGGGGTCAACCGCAGGTCGATCCTGAACCGTCGTTTCAAACTCAACAAAGTAAACAAAAGTAAGTAAGTAATATATATATACATATATATATATATATATATAATATATATCTATATATATATATATATGTACTGTACAGTATATATATATATATATATATTATATATATATTAATATATATATATGGTGTGTGTGTATCGTTAAATTCCGTATGTTGGTCTTTCTTCATATGAAGGTCAAACTGGTGGCCCTGCCTCTAGGCCTGGCTTGGTGGAGGAGCGAGTTGCTCTCTTGCGCTCTCCACTGTACATAGCCAGGTACACCTGGCTCTTCCTTTGGAAGATGGTTAAAAAGTCTTGGTCCCATGACAACCAAGCTATTTTCCTTCAGTGTTGAGGAGGTCCCTTGTCGGGCCTTTAATTTGGGAACATTACACATTCTGCCTTTCCTATTTTCCAGCGTTGTTTGGATGGTAATTGGGTTTAGTTTGAGGTTTGGCACCAGTTTTTCGATCACTTTCCATATGTAGATTATGGTGTAGGCCCTACCTCTCTCTTGTTCTTCCCAGGGAGTACAGATTTAGTTTATGTTGTCTTTCCCAGTAGTTGAGTTCTTTGCAGACATCAATCTTGTATGTGAAATGTCGCTGCGTTTCTTCTAGTTTATTAATTTCTTCCTTTTTATATAAGGACGTCAAAAGTGAGCAGTATTCAAGTTTTGGTATGATCAGTGTTCTCAGCAGGGGAATCATTATTGTCTTGTCCCTCCTTTCGAACGTTCTTAGTACCCGTCCCGCGACTCTTTTTGCTTTGTTTATTGCAATCTGATTTTGTGTCTCGAATTTGGCATCATCGGTCATTATTACCCCCAAGTCGACCGCTTTCGTGCTTCGCTGAATTTCCTGTCCATCTGAAGCATAATATGCAGTCTGTTTAAATTCCTCATTTCTACCATATCTCAAGAGCTGAAATTTCTCGGTGTCTTCTGACCATTTGTATATTTCGGTCGTGTGCGTCTGCAAGGCCTCCACCTCATTTGCACTGCTGATTTTTCTACTGATTTTTTAATCGTCCGCGAAGGATGTTACTATACTGTTGCTGCTTACTCCACTGTCAGGCCCGTTCCTAAGAGATCTCCCGCCCTCAGGCAAAAAATAAAATGCCGCCCTTTGTATAGAAAGAAGTAAATAAAAAACAACGTTATTATAATTTTATTTTTACTAATGCAATATAAAATATTTATAAAAACAGTTAAAAATCTACTTTTCTTGCTTTTTTTGCTGCAACATCTTTAACAATATCTTCCAGATTGAGATTATAAGCCATTTCGGCTTCAATAGATAAAATCGAGTCCTACTAGTCTTTCTTCAAAAAATAATCCTATACCAATTAAAAAAATACATGAAAAAGTGAAAAAAAAAAAAAAAAATGAAAAAGTGAAATTTTTTTTAAAATTAAAAAAAAAGTTACACATTGTCAGGAAAATATATGAAAAAGTTAAAATAAATAATAAAGTGCAAATATGCAATTGCAATGTTGACCAATTGTTGTAAGGTGCCAGCCCCTTCCCCTTGGGGGTAATGGGGGAAGGGTGGGAGTAAATGGGGAGAGGGGTGGGAAGTAATGGGGGAGATGGTGGGGTTAATGGGGGAGAAGGTGGGGTTAATGGGGAGGGGGGTTAGCCCCCCAAGTTTCATAAAGGGGGGTAAGGAGGTTTGGGGGGAGAGGGAGAATGACCTCCCCTAAAGGGGTAACCCAGGCACCGAAGGTGCCCTCGCCGTAGACGAGTTTGCGAAGCACAAGCAGTGCCCGTAGGGCAGTGAGAACGAAGGCTCTGCTTGTAGAATATAAATAAAATAGAGATGAAATGGCTAAATTCTTACTTTGTGCATGAAAAGTATACTTAAAGAAGTATACTTAAAGAAATATCAATAAATTGCAAGACACTGAACAAATTGAAACCTCACGCGCTTTTTAACACACTTGGAAAATGAATTATTTAGTTCTCGTTCTGAACATCGATTATGAAGTGAGATGAAGTGCATTTTCAAGTGGTGAGATATTTTCAAGTGGAAAAATCCGGTATGACAAAAATGAAAATTGTAGGTTACATTTTTGCAAACAAAACAGCTAAACTATATGTTGAATGAGTCCCATTATACAAAAGATGCCCAATATGTTCAATACAACAGTAACATCGCATATAATTTCAACACAACACAGTATAAAAGTTTTTTGACGAATGTTTTTCTCAAAGAGACTTTTATTTTTAACTTAAACAGATTCTTCCTTGGCTTCTTGAAATACAGGAATCTTTTTAGGTAGATTTACACTATATACAATATAAGTACACTGCACCTCCCAAGAATGTCAAAATAACTATTTCACTCGCAATCACCCGAATAGCTAACCATCTATTTCGAAAACAAGACCTTATATACCAAGAAGAAAATCAAGAAATCGTTTGCTATTGGGCATTTGTGGATGCTCTGAATGTATCCTAAATTTCAACCAATCGTATATGAGAGCTCAGAAAAGGTCCACAATTCAAAAACTTTCCCAAATCGATATATCTATATCTCAGGAATTAGCTTATTTTCAGAAATTGCAGATAAACACATTTCAAGGATTCATGACTTTTTGGAAATATAACATAAACAATAGAAAAAATGTTCGAAAACAGAATAGTGTATAAACAATCTGATAATAGAGAAAGTATAATTAAAAACATTTAATATAGAAAACTGTAAAATTTGACCAAAAAAATTTTTTTTTGCCAATTTTGTGCCGCCCCTAGATTGTGCCGCCCTCAGGCGTTGTCTGACTTGCCTAACGCCTCGGGGCGGCCCTGTTCACTGTCTATGTCTGTGAGCATGATAATGAACAGGAGTGGGGCCAGTAGTGTACCTTGTGGTACTGAGCTGCGTACTTCCGATTCTGATGATGATATACCTTGAATTTTGACGACCTGTTTGTTCTCTGAGGAAGTTGTAGACCCATTTTCCCACTTTGCCTGTTATTCCCATATGTTTCATTTTATGTGCTATTATACCATGATCGCATTTGTCGAAAGCTTTAGCAAAATCCGTGTATATGACATCGTAGTTGTCATTGCCTTCCAGTGCATCTAGGATATTGTTATAGTGCTCTATTAATTGTGATAGGCATGATCTACCTGATCGGAATCCATACTGATTTTCGTTGACTCTCTCTAGTGTCTCCAAGAAGTCATAGATTTTCTCTCTAACTATTCTTTCAAATATTTTGGTGAGGTGGGACGTCAATGACAGTGGTCTATAGTTCTTTGCTCGAGATCTATCCCCTCCTTTATATATAGCGACAATGTTCGCTCTTTTCAAGATGCTCGATATTTCCCTAGTGTCTAGGGATCTTTTCCATATCCAATATAAGGGTGTAGCTATTTCATTTTTACAGTTTTCAATCAGTAGTGCGTTCGGACCTACAGCTGAATGTGATTTAATTTGTCCTATAGCTCTCGTACATCTTCTGGGGTAAAATCAAAATCTGTTATACATTCTCCTTGCAGAAGAATCCATCAATGTTAGGTATCGCTTTGTCACTTTTTGGGGTACTGAAGACTGAAGATAGATATCATATCTATATAGGTTAACTGCTTTTTTTCTAGAAAGAAAGGTTCTGGAACTCTGCTATAAATTTCCTACAACCTTTGCTTTTTTATGAAGGAAGGAGGGGCCAAGGGCAAATGCCTGCAAAAACGCTTCCCCCATAGAAGAAGAAGAGAGCCAAAATGAAGGTCTGGGATTTTCGAGATGCTAGACATTCTGCGTTTGAAAGATGGGAGGTCATAGACAGGAGGAAAGATGGATTGAGGAAGATTGTTCCAGAGTTGACCGGTTGAGTAGATGAAAGATTGAAAATACCGATTAACTCTTGCATTAGAGAGTTGGACAGAAAAGGAATGAGAAAGTGTAGAAAGTCTGGTGCTGCGTGCTCTCTTTAAAGGAGGGGGCATGCAATTAGAGAGTTTAGAAGAGCAGTGTCCGTTGTAATAGCAATAGTAAAGAGAGAGTGAGGCAACATTGGGGCGAAGAGAGAGGGGGTGAAGACAGTCAGCAAAAGGCAAGGAATTGATGAGACGAAAAGCCGTTGATTCCACCCAATCAAGTACGGCTGGATGGGTTGAACCACCTCACACATGAGAAACTTCGGAGGCGGTACAGCACACCTAACCTCTTAGAAGCTGTTTTGGAAAGAGAATATATGTGATCTTTCCAGGAAAGATCACGAGAAAAGGAAACGCCAAGAATGTTAAGAGAAGAGGAAGGATTGAGTTGTGTGTTGTTGAAGGTAAGGGGATAGTCGTGTGGAAGATTGTGACGAGTAGACAGATGGAGGAACTGAGTGTTTGAGGCATTGAAAGCCACAAGGTTTTCTCTGCTCCAATCAGATATCGCAGAAAGATCAGAGGTTAGGTGTCCCATAGCCGTCTCACGCGAATCATGGAGTGACTGTTGAGAGGGACGCTTTCGGAAGCAGGTGGAGCAGTGAAGAGTGGAATCATCGGCATAGGAGTGAATAGGACAGGCAGTGAAAAGTGTTAATCTTTATCAGTAAAAATAAATATTAGCTATGATATTGTTATTATTATATTATTATAATTATACTGTAATATAGTCTGCTTGTACCTTGTGGGGAATGGACGTGTTCTGTCTCTCTCTGTATTAACACACAAATAAGAAGGGAATAATCTACTCGGCGGTTTATTCTGTTTACACCCGAAAGTGTATAAGTATCAGTGAATTCGTGCATATAAATTATAAAGTGAAATTCATTAAAATTAAGGAAGTGCAATACAGTTTACATAAATTATTACCAGTTTAACGTATATATTTAAACCGTAATACGGTTGGCATTCGAGAAATTTTGAAACAAGGCAGATAAAAAGTCATAAAACGCAAAGGTCAGAAAACCCTCGTGACCATCAAAGGGAAAGAAAAGAGAAAGAAAGGAAAAAAAATTGTGTGCATTTCTTTTATGATAATTAATGGCTAAATTTTCATTTAATTTTCATTAAATTTTCATTAAATCTGCAATTTGTGTAATCTGGAAACAACTGAAAATGCAGCAATAAAATGCGATTTCTGTCAAAAACTGCACGACTTTATCTGCATGAATTGGAATGATAGGAAAATATCTCTCGTCTCGAACGCGAAACAGATCGTGGGAATCAAATTTCTATGTGACGCATGTACACATACTGTAAACTCCTTTGCGGTATTTAAAGAAATGGAGAAAGAAAATTCGAGTGTTACAAAAAAGGAGGGGATAATGGGGAAACAAGAGTCCGGAAATGTCCCATTGAAAATTTGGGTGGATAAGAAAGGTAATAACGAATAACAATATAATACGGAATGAAGACATAGATAAAAGAAGAAATAAGTAAAAGTTGCGAGGTAGTAAAACTGCCCAACGAGCAAAATGATAAAAAGATAAAAACTAAAAACGTAGGAAATAAACAGCCAAAGAAAAATAATGATAATATCAAAATTAAGAACATAGAAAATAGTCAGATAACAAGAAGTAGAAGCGTAGAAAATAGTGTCTGTAAATACTACGCAAAAGGGTACTGCAGATGTCGGGATGGGCAATGCATCTATGCACATCCCACATTATGTAGCACACTACACAAGAGAATATTGCAAGTTTGAAAAAAGTGCAAGTTCCACCATCTTACTGTTTGCAACACCTATGCAAGATACGGGAGGTGCAAATACGGACAAAAATGCTGTTACCACCACCATCAAAGGAACCCGACAGGTGAGCAGACGAAACCAGCAGCAAAGAGGGCTACCAATGTTTTAGATGTAGCCCACACAATTCAACTACTGAATACCATCCAACAAATACAAAGCCAACTGACAAATACAGGGATCCGAGACCCGTACAAAAGGCATACAGAAAGACATTACATGCGATATCGGGACAACGGTTATCAAAACAGATAAAGAAAGGAAAATTTTCGGAGGATCACAAGGCAACGAAACCGGTACCACCATTGGAAAATGAATCGGAAACACAAGGATGTACAAACGAAAGGGAAAAAATAAAAATAATCCTAGCCAACATTCACGGCCTTAAATCAAACCATTCCCCGAACAAAATTTTATACCTGAAAGGACTCATGCAAGAAACCGGAGCAGATTTTGCATGCCTCACGGAAACCTATCTAAAGGACTGCCAGGCGAACTGTGAAAACTGTGAGTTCTGTATTGACAAAAAAGAAATACAAATTGACAACTATAACATCCTCCGAGCCAACAGGACAGTGAAACGTAAAGGAGGATGTGTTATTTACACACGCGAAAGGCATATGGCAGAAATAACTATAAGTACCTCAAACAGCTACGTAGAATGTGCAGCAGCAAAAGTTGAAAAATTAAATATGGTACTAATTGTAATGTACAGACCCCGAACATGCCAACCTCAAAATTCTCAGATTCCATTACAGAGGTAAGAAACTGAATAAAAGATCTACACTCTTCAACCCCAAATATTTTTCTCTGTGGTGATTTTAATTTTCCATTCATGAAATTTAAAAGGATAGGAAAAAATATATGTATACACCAGGACAAGAGGGGCACACGGGAAGACCAGGCGCAGCTAAAGATGTTACTAGCTCTAGCTGATGAATGTATGTTAACACAAGAAATAACAGAAAACAAGAAAAAACAACTGCCTAGATTTGGTATTCACAAACAACAGCAACCTAATTGATAATGTAGAAATATCCCCAACTATAATATCAGATCACAACATTATTGAAATAACAACCAATATAAAAGCAACACGAAAGGAAAGAACACAAACAACAAAAAGAAGCAAATTCGAAATTTTTAATTTTCACTCCAAAGCTATAAACTAGGAAGGTGCTGCATCCAGCATGGAAGTAATAGATTGGAAAACCATCTTCGAGGCCAAGACAATAGAAGAGATATAGAAGAGATGCTAATGATCTTCGAGGAGAAGACACTGGAAATTGTGGAAAGACATGTCCCAAAAATACAACAAAGAGGACAGAGAAGCTGGCTTGAGAGACAAAAGAGGTCATTGTTTCGAAAGAGAAAAAGAGTGACTGCAAAATTAAGTAAGTGTAAAGATAACAACATCAGAAAAATATTAAATGATAAAGTGCAGAGTATCGATTGCGTCATACAGGAAATAATTAAGAAACATACAGAAAAAGAAGAAGGTGACGCTACAGAGGCGATAATGGTTAACTCAAAGTACTTCTATAATTTTGCAAAAAGGAAGTCGAAAAACCATGCGACTATCGGACCTTTGAAAAACGAAGACAGTGCTTTATCAAATGATCTAAACGAAGTATCTGAAATACTAAGAGTTCAGTAGCATGGGCGCAAAATGGACGAGTGCAAGAATGTTGCAATGCAATGTTGGCCAATGGTGAAAGAGGTTATGCAACAAAGGGGGAGGGGTTATGCAACAATGGAGGGGGTTATGCAATGAAGGGGAAGGGGTTATGCAACAAATCAATGCTGCAAAGGGTGGAGGGGAGGGAGCTTTGGGGGAGAAGGGAGGATGACTCCCCAAAGGGGTAACCTCAACCTAAGAGAGAGAAGGTGGGATGTCCTCACCGCCCAAAAGGAAACCTAACCTAAGCCTTAACCTAAGAAGGAGAGAGGAGAGAGAGAGAGTTCTTTATTCCACCGGAGTCCGTCGCATAATGAGAGTCCAGGGGCCCAGCATCTGTTATATAGAGGGATTGTGAGTTGGCAGATACCACCATTTATTTGAATTTATTTAGATGAGTTGCCACTTATTTATTTATTTATTAAAGGCAAGAGTGACTTTCTCCTTAAATTTGTTCAGCAAGAGAAATAATTATTTAAAGTTTTAAACGAATCCCAATATTAACAATAAAAGAAATACAATTAAACCGAATTAAATAAAACACCATTACATCATTCTGTTTATTTAGACGAATTATTGGAATCAATTTCACGAAATATATAGAAAATAAATATGCAATACTATACAAACGATGGAATATATATGATCAAAAAATTAATAATAATATAAGAAATACGAATGAGGAATATATATATATATATATATATATATATATATATATATATATATATATAAAAAAAAATTACTCTAAAGCCAAACCGAAAGTATCTATTTAATTTTGACAACCCTTTCTATATATCTTCTATATTTTTCATAAAAAAAATCCGCGAAATCAAGAAGAGGATTCCTTTATTCCTTTATTTTCAATTAAAATTATTTCGTACCTTCACGCTAGTATATTTAATTAACAATAAAAGAAAAATGTACACAAAATAACAATACACACTTTAAACGCTATATATATATATATTATATATATATATATATATATATATATATATATATATATCTCTTATTCATGATGTAATGAACTTGTACATTTAAAAGAAAAATCTTACAAACATACTGAATAATTATTTAAAAACTAAAAATTTTAATTCATACAACATTTTAAATCTCTAGACTTGTCAGCGATCCTTTAACTTTTTTTTTTATTCCAAGGCAGAAGAATAGCGGTATAACACACGAAACACAGGTGAAGTGTCCGGCAAAAAGGTGAACCTTTGCGGTTAACCTGACCTACATATCGTCTCACTTCACTTCAAATATTGTATTGATTATTGCCATTATTACTGAAGTTAAAAACAACTTAAATGTATGTACATAAGCATCACGTGATTGTTTTCCATGAACAAATTATTTATAGGCTAAATTAGCCTTTGATTAAGTAATGAATTTCCTTATCATATTCCCATATGCAACAAATATATATATATATATACAGGGTGGGGCACGGGAACCAAGTGTTTTTGGAATAATCAGGAAAATGATATTTATTTTTGTAAAGAAAATATATTGGTAGAACAACATTCGTAAGAACATAGCATTTCATGTCATAATAATCATGTACCGAAAATTATATCTGGCATATGATGTCCTTGGCCGTCGACGCATTGTTGAAGGCGTTTACGAAAATTGGCCTCCACTCTTCCCAGCAGGTCTCTGTTGATTTGGATGATTTGTTGACGGATCGCTTCCTTCAATGCATCTAATGTACGGGGCTTGTCCTCGTAGACACGTGACTTGAGGTACCCCCATAGAAAGAAGTCACATGTGGACAAGTCAGGGGACCGAGGGGGCCATGCAATGTCACCAAATCTCGAAATGAGATGGTTGGGAAACAGGGGGCGAAGAACAGCCATTGACGCTCTGGCGGTGTGTGGCGTGGCCCCATCTTGCTGAAACCACAAATGTCGACGAGCAATACGCCTTCTTCGTAACTCAGGGATGAAAAAGGTGTTCACCATCTCAATGTAACGCCCAGATGTTATGGTAACGGTAACCCCATTTTGTTCGAAGAAATAGGGACCGATGACGCCAAACTTTCCCACCACGCACCAAACTGTAACCTTAGGGCTATGCAGCGGTTTTTCATGGAGTTGTCGCGGATTTTCAGCAGCCCAATACCGACAGTTTTGATTGTTGACGGCCCCATTAAGGTGGAAATGGGCTTCATCACTCATTACCACCATCATGTTTTCATTCTGCTCATAAAGTGCAAGCATTTCCTGTGCAAAATTCAGTCGTTGGGGGCAATCGTTTACATTCAATTCCTGCACCATCGCTAACTTGTATGGGTGAAAATGTAATTCTTCATGCAAAATCCGTCTAACAGTACGATTGCTGATTCCGAGTGCAGCTGAATGTCTCCGAGCAGAGCGGCCTGGGCTTTGCAACATCGCTTGTCTGACCCTTTCAACGTTCTCTGGAGTACGCACAGTGCGTTGCGGCCCCTTCGGTTTTGTTTTCATTATTGAGCCTCCTGTTCGAAGATTGTTAACCCAACGTAAGATTGTGTCACGAGCGGGAACAGAGTCATTTCGATGAATGTTGAATCTGCGGCGAAACACACGCTGAACTGCTGTCACTGACTCGCCACTCCTAACAAAATGATCATACGCGAACATGCGGTGTTCTAACGTCCACTGCTCCATGATAGCACCTGAAAGATAAAGGTGAGTGTTAGTTAAAGTTAAATGCTATGAACCCAGGAATGGAATGCTACCTACCGCACGCCCCTTCCATTCCTAATGGCCGATTACTAGCTATTCAAAAAACACTTGATTCCCGTGCCCCACCCTATATATATATATATATATATATATATATATATATATATATATATATATATATATATATATAGGGTGGTGCAAATTACAATAGTAATAATAAACTAAATCGGTTTTCCTTCTCCCCGAATTGTTCATTTTGACTACGATCAAGGTAGTCACCCGCCTTAGACCTACAGTTTAACGTTGAATCCGAACTACGCTCCAGCACAGGCGGGCAGAAATTACAATGCCATTGCACGGACTCGAGCTCTCAACCTCCGATCAGCACCCCAGCGTCTTAACCTCTAGGATACCTAGGGTGCCCATTTATCTACCAACCCAACCAGACATTCATTTTCACGAACTAAACACAATTTAATCACACTCCTACGCGAGAATTGGCAAGTAGAAAGTCAAGCCGAATAGATTAATCAAACTCTGGAAAGTTGAGGATCGAATAGTATGACCACAAATAATAATAATGCAAAATATTGTCGTGAGAGAGATTACAAGTGGCAAATGTTTATCAATGTTGCAAGGGGGTGAGGGATATTGCATGAAAGGGTGGGTTCCAAAATGGGAAAACCGAGAATAGTATGGGCGCAAATAATATTGCAAATATTTGAAACCATCGTGGTAGAGATTGCAAGTGGCAATACACCTTGAGATGTGATCATTAAATCTACGGAGAGAAGATAAAGACACCGTTAGTCGACCAATCAGGACGTCCAAAGCGTGGACCCGTTATATCTGTGTTACGATTGGTACACAAAATTTAACATAGCCCCGCCCAGTTACATTGACAACCAATCATCAAACTTACGAACCGCCTATTAGCCTTTTGCGGGTGGTGCTTGGGGATCATGCATATAAAAGGAAATACTTTCAGTTGGGTCACAGTAATTATTTTCACCAGTGAATAAACATTCCCTCGGTCATGAATCAAGAACTTTACAGTTAACCGGATTTATATCAAGTTGGAGACACTGCAGCGGTGTCTACAATTAATCTTTTTAACGCAACCGACCGGAACACATTATTTCCAACGCAAACCGTTGATTATATTTGCAATGACGCTCCTTACGATCCGACGCAAGAGACTGCCGTAGAAATGTAAGTAATTATGTGCCTGTAATTTTATTTTTTGTAGCCAATTATTCGCGAACTGGTTATTTATTTAGTGTGCCTGTCATTAGGAGAAAGAGCACTGTTCTGGATTATTTCATCACATATATGGAGGGTTGTGGTAATTCACCTCATCACATTAAAAATGCTTCATTTAAATAGTAGGTATCCGCAATTATAGATTAGTTTACAATTAATATTATGCTAAAATCCTGTTTTGATTCGTTGAATATTTTTTATAGCAATCTTTTGCAAGTTTTAAATAATTTTATAATTTCCATAATAAATATTATTTGGCATTTTCTCTTAAAGGAACTTCTCTGAACGGTTCGAAGATATCTTCACATTGTAATACTCTTACTATATGTATACTCTGCATATGTTTTAAGCAATTGGGTTTTTATTAAAAAAGAATCAGTATGAACTAATTATTTATCCTTTCTCTTTAAAGGCCCGATGAGTATTTGACTCGTGTTATACAATCTTTTCGTTTTAAAGAAACGCATGTCGTGGACTTGAATACGGAGGTAGAAGTTTCACCGAGCAGTCAACCCAGCGATTGTCATATCATTAACGAAATAATGTAAGTTTTTTCTTGTTTCGATCTTTTATTTCGGGGAAGAAGGCACAATGTATTTTCAAAATAAATTTATTAAATGAAAGAAATCATGTTTTTAGTACAATAACCATCTTAAGCTACAGAATATACAAACTAACATTATTGGATACAAATATATTATATACACACACGAACAAAACATCATACTATACAATGAGTACACACAATCGGAAAACGGCTATTTATCTGTCTGCATATCACTTCGTCGATTCGTTGTGACACGGGTCGAATAATTTAAAAAAATTTATAAATTCCTTATCACGTGACATATGCATGAGAAATGAAAGGCAGTACATCCCACAAGTATTACTAAAATATCCTTGTAGACGGAGGGATTCCATACAATTATTCCATACAATAACAGGGTCACTCCAGGGTTGAGTGCCGAGTGAATCAAAATAGTATATGCTGTCCCTATTTTTAAAATAGATTGCAAACCGATGAATCCCTTCACTACCAATAACATCTGTGTTCACAATAAGACTACTGCAATCTCTTGTAGTTGGCAATTTCAATGTTTCATTCTTCGCAAACACACCGATAAATTTGGAACGTGTGATTCGTTCACTATTCATTACTCTCTGAAGTGTATTCGTGTCAATTTTAAAAGTCAGTGACAACGCTCCTAAATCTGTTTACTTCTATTAGGGCTTGTGACTCGAGGTATACTAGTACACTAATAGACACGTCTATTGGCTTGGCGAATTCCAATCTGACTGAGATGTTTCTACTCTGTTGTGGACTTAAGTGTGCATTTACACTAGCAGATAAGTCAGGTGTGATGTCAAACGGATAAAGGTTAAATTGATCGATGAATTCTTTCTGCGTTACCCCAATCACGAGCTCATCACAATCACCTGCAATATGGGCCAGATTACTATATGCTCTCGCGCAAAGCGGGAATACAGCGTCTGATGAGTAGTCCGTATCCAATGTTCCTCCCAACGCAACGCCATTAACGTATAGTTATATTTTTAAGGCCAAAATTCTCGAATTTAAAGGCATTCTTTTTATATTTTCCATTCACCGAATTGTGTTCCTGCATTCCAATTAATATCCTTTTAGGTAGATTTCCCAGGGCGATGTTTTCTATTTGTTTCGATGCCAACCCTGCTGGCACCGTGTATAGTTTGATCTGTACTCTGTTAATTGGGTATTTTACTGTGGCGTGTAGTAAATTTTTCTCAATTTCTATTTGTTTTGGTGAACTTAATTTCACTCGCCGTACGCGGAGGTATGTCTCCATAATGTGAATCACAACGGGTTTTGCTCCCTCTTCTTGATCAGCATCCAGATTTAAACAGATCTCAGGATTCGTGCGGGTGAGCTTTATTTTCATATCCACCCCATTCACAAGCAACTTCTCCTGGAATGTGAAGTCTGTATGCAGGCGTCCAAAACACTCATATATCTTCTTTTTAGAATTTTTAAATTTGTCCTTTATACTACTTTCATCTTTAGCTTGATAATAGCCTTTGGCACTTAAAAAGGTATCCTTCGCTTCTTTGGAAAAGTTGAGGACATTTTCCAGATAGACTCGTAGGTGATAGTACCCCGTTCCTGCCGATATGTTGACCTGATTTAAATATATGTCACACTGGTTGAATATGGAGTGCAGAAAGTTTGTTTCAGGGTATACAGCATATTTGTCATCGCAGTCCGTTCCATTAGTACATAGTTTAGCGTACATGTGCACACAACTTGGGTCAAAAGCGTAAGGGCCTGAGCTGGGTATCACGAATTTTATAGGGGCACTCAGGGAACTAATTGTGTTTAAAGGGTTAATTGTAATAAAGTCACTGTGTTCAATAGAAACTTGAGTTGGGGCATGTCAAAGAGGGACAGCTCCGATTTACAACATTGTGAACTACACGGATGGATGAAGCGTACCATGACGAGTTCGAAATAGTGTCTCCTCTCTCGACAAGTAGTAAACAAACTATGATCCATGAAATCAATGTCCTTAGCTTATATCAGTAAAAAAAATGGTCAACCATAGGTTTCATTCGCTTCGAAAACTTCTTGTTTAATATCCTTTTACGCTTAATGCCACGTGGTGGTAATCCCTTCTTCCGACCAGTCCTCTTCTTCTTCCCACCACCACGCATTTTTCTCATTGCATCCTTGACGATTTCGTCCCGTTTACGTTTTAAGTGTTTTTTTTAGAGCTTCTTTAGGTTTAACTCCAGCCAATATGTCTTCTGCCGTGTTAAGGCCTGATTGTAGCGCTTTCCTCCTGAGGTATCTGGCACCCCTCTTCAGCAAAGGGACAGCCGCACGTAGTATGGTTGAAAAAATGGATCCAAGTCCACTACCACGCTGGTATCTCACACCTCGATAGACTGTGAAAGACTTTCTGCCCATTATAACTCAGTGCGTCGAAAGTGCAGCTTCACTGTTAAGCTTCCATCACCGAATGGGGAATTTTTTCCCTCAATCGTTCTTATATATATTGAGATATTGGTTATTAGATTAGTTGCGACATTCACATAATGGAGCCTGTCATATGTAATACTCAAACTCTTCCCTCTATGGTTGGGAGTGTGAGCAATGCATAGCATGCGTGTCTGGATATCCCCAACAAACTGGTGCTCCACTATATTGCTGTAAATATAGCACATGTCTGGGGTGTATAGCCAGCAACCAATTTCTCCAATTTCATCTGATACATTAGGCTGGACAAGTCATGTTGTACCTCGTGAAAGGTATCTCTTTGGAAGGCTGATCGATATCGCCCCTAGGTTATAATTTTGAACAGCCTTTTGTCTTTAATATTTCTGTTAGCCTTTGATTTTAGGATTAGAGTATGTGCAGGGTTTTCTTTGTTTACGATTTCGTATACTAAATCAGCCGTAAGATTTGAGTTTTTTAAACTTACGTTTAAGTCTCTCACAACATCCTCAGCCGCACCATAACGGCCCGGACCTAGTGTTACTACTGTACTGTAATACCGTGCATCCTCAGTCCGGGCGATACGTATAGTTTCATCCCGAGTTACCCCGGCTTTTTCACACTCATCAAGGTCTCTAAGAATCGTAAAAACGGTATCTTTATAATCAATATTTAAAAAGAGGGTGTCCAGCTGAATTTCGCATATCCCCACCTCATACGAATCACGACCCAATTCAATGGGTCCATGGAGTTCTGTTACAAAGTTGGCCAGAGTGTTGTTAGGGTGTACAGACAGGGACGAGGAGGACGTTAGTATGACGAAGAAATGGTTAGGCGCCATGTTGCATACTATTTAAGCTTCATTATTGCAGCAGCTTTTATATAGGTGTTGAAGCTTTCTGGGTACCCTAGCCATTTCACCAGGTACATTTTTCTCTTTCCTGAACCTTTGCTTCCTAAAATTTTCTCAATTTTAAACACATTTTTTCCTAAATTAAATGTCACTTTCTGCAACTCCTCGCGGTAAAAGCCTCCTGCGATTTCTTCCCCATTCAAATCTTCAACGTAATACACATTATCTCACCTTTAGGTCTCATAGCCTAACTTTAAAAATCTCACGTGTCCAGCCTTGCTCAAATCCCTTCGCGAATTTATTTCCCGAACGCGACAGCCTTACATAATCATTGATTTTGAAACGCGCAGAGTGTGGTGGTGGTGTTCCATCTCTTCTCACATCTGGGCGCGTACCTCTTTCTAAAATCTCGTTAGGTGTTGTCCCAATCGTGCGATGGTGTGAGCGGTTGTAGGATGAGGCCAATGATTCCAGAATGTCTAGAAATCTGTATGTGTTTTTATGTGTAAAATAGCGGTGCATGCGTTCCTTTATGGTACGTTGAACTCTTTCAGCTAAAGAGCCTTATGTATAGAATTGGTAGTGTAGTAGCTGATATTAAACTCTGTCAACATGTTCTGAAAAGCTCGGCCTATAAATTCTTTCCCCATATCCGTACAAAAATAGCCAGGAACCCTGTTTTCTTTCAACAACGTTTTGGTGGCTTTAGCAACTGTTTCAGGCGATTTATTTTTCAGAGGAATTAGCCACAGATATCTAGAGAATACATCTATTATGAATAGGATGTAGCGCTAACCATCGTTATACACTGAATATCCTTGCATGTCTGTTAAATCTGCTTGCCAAATAGAGTCAGTCGAAGCAGCTGTTGTCTTGGCTGTTTTAAACTTTTTTCTCACGGGCTTATGAAGTGTATAAGCGTCCTGCTCCCGCAGAAACCTCTCAATATCTTTTTTTCCTACTCCATCATTGTAAACACTTCTGTACAGTCTATCTACGCCTCCGTAGGAGGCTGGGCTAGAAATGTCATAATAACGTCTTCTTAATATGTTAGCCATTTGCGTAGTTTAGAAGCACGTGGGTAGAGTTGACCATTGTTTAGCCCCCTTTTTCTCCTCTTTAGATGTGTTATGGCCGGGGGTGATGGCGTTTTCAATTGTGGCATGTGCGATGGATGTTCCAAGTCTTTTAACCTGTTCAGATTTCCTATCATTGCTTTGGGGATATTTATCTGTTGTAGTCTTGCTTTAATATGCTTCCATCTTGATGGTGAGGGCCTATCCCATTTTCTCACTAGATCATGGACGATGTCTACGGTATTCGATCCCTGTACCTTTGCTTCTTCCACAATGATCTCACCTGTATCGGTCCATTGTATGTTGGATCCTCATTCAATAGATTATAAAGACTTAAACCTTTATTCCTCAATGTATGTAGGAGGGTGCTTTTAAATATATGCTCGATATGTTGTGTGGCCGACCCATTAATCTTTGGTTGGTCAGCTCTATCGTCGGACACAGGCCCTATGTCACCATGCCCATCGTTGTCCGTGCTGTGCATAATAACCACGGGGATCTCTGTCGGATTCTTATATTTTCGTACTCGTGAAGAAATTTCTGCAGAGCTTCTTGGTACAAGATTCTTTTCTCATCAGGTGTTTTTTCACTGTTTAATAGGGATAACAATTCGCTTTCCATTCTTTTAAGCCTGCTTTTACGGGGTTCTAGAACCGTGTCTGGATTCTTTGAACTTTGCAGTGAAGCATACACCTCGTGTGGAATCACTACCACTTTCTTCATTATATTAATCTAGTCAGTAAAGGACCCAAAACTGAAAATAAGATGTGGATGAATGACCCTCCTCTTTGTACAATAATTCGTTTTTTCTTCCCCACAGTTTGACTTTTACGAGTGAGTGCATGTATTATGTTCTTGTAACGGTGTAGCCAGTGGCGGTTCCTCATATGGGCAATATGGGCAGCCGCACAGGGCGGCATTTGTGGAGGGGCGGCATGAGCCCCTGCAAAAAAAATAAAAATAAAAATAAGAATAAATAAATAAAGAAATAAATAAAAATAAAAAATAAAATAAAATAAATAATAAAAGATCAATAAATATATTTTTATTAATAAAAAACCATCTATTGCATTTTCCATAAACCTTCCCATAAAAGACCTAAACAATCCAAAATGCTTCCAGATTAATATTATTGGGAATAAAGGCCCATACTTTAACATATGTAATGTTATTTTTCTGGGTTTGGTTAAATAGTGAAATGTATATTATGAAGCATCTGATGAGCCCTTGATTGATGCTTTGAAGAAGCTGGAGGTGACATTTTTCAATGCAGTGGTTGATGCTGCAACATCAGCCATTCAGGAAAGATTTTCCACGTTGGAAATTGTGGGAGAGAAGTTTGGAGTGCTGACACATTTCCAAAATCTCACATTTGAGGAGCTGACAGAACAATGTGTGAACCTTAGTACTACACTACACTTTAAGGGACAATCTGACTTGGATGGCAGAGAGCTTGCACAGGAGCTGAAGAACTTGCCTGACTTGCCATCAAAGACCATATCCTTGCTTGAACTGCTGACATTTATCCATGAAAGGGAGCTCTCTGAAATATATCCAAATTTGTGGACTGCTCTCAGAATTGGTCTTACTCTTCCAGTCACTGTTGCTGAAGCAGAGAGGAGCTTTTCAAAGCTGAAGCTCATCAAATCCTACCTGAGGTCAACTATGTCACAGGAACGCCTTACCGGTCTGGCCATCATCAGTATAAATCATACAATTGCTGAGCAGATTTCATATGATGATTTAATTCATGACTTTGCATCAAGGAAGGTAAGAAGAGTCAGGCTTTAGATGGCAGTTGTGCTGTGGTGCAATTTATTTTGTTTCTTGTTCAAAGTGTAGCATAATAATTACCCTCTCTTAAGTGTCTTATTCTATTTATGTGATAGAGCATTTGTACAATTTAGAAATTTGATTCTCTAGTTTATTTATGGCAGTTGTGCAATTTAATTTGTATTTTTCCTGTTCATAGTATCATAATTACATTCTCTTAAGTGAGTTATTCTATTTACGTGATGAAGGATTTGTAAAATTCAGAAATTTGAGTCTTTGTTTTGGTTCTGAAGTTCCAACAATTAGTCCAATAAAAAGTTATTTTGTGAAAGAGTTATGTCTGTCCTTTATTTTGGGGGGATTCGAATGTGTGTGTGTTGGCGAACAGGGGGGGGGCGCTGAAGGTGAGGTTCGCCCAGGGCGTCATGTAAGCTAGGACCGCCACTGGGTGTAGCCGAGCCTTCTGAGGGGGTTTCATTGATACATTGCAATTTATAACGTTAAGACAGATTTCACAGATGCATTTTAAAGAGTCGGAGTCGATATTTTTAGCAAACATCTGTTGCATTGCCCAGAGCAATCGATGACAGATTTTTATTAATTCAAGGTATTTCTTTAGCCGCTTTGTCATTCTGGAATATACACCGTTTCAGGCTCGTTTGGAAATATATTCGTTCTTAGAAGCATCCTAAACGTGTTTCGCGGAAGGTCGCAAAGCAAATATCCGTAACGCGGGCTTGTAGCTTCTTTATAAACTTCCAAAAACTCCTTACGCTGATTCGGGAACATTTGATTGGCTAATACCCGAATTTATGATACATCTCTACGTTGCGCGAATAAGACTAGATGTTGTGTATATAACGACACATCGCGCATGTATCTTTGAAAAATAGATTCTGATTGATGAAGAACATGCTTATGTTAAGATGGTGGGAGAATACTTTAAATGTCTTGGCAAACGTTTTATCCATCTCCAACATGAGATCGTCAATTACAATGACTGTGTGTTTATTTTCCTTTAACGAATTAACGTCATATACACCTTTGTGGAACAAAATATCATCTTGGTACTCGTTGAACACTGATTGATACGTCGAATAGCACCCTATAACTTTATGCACAAATTTTGAGAAGATCTCTCCCTTTTCTTTAATGATTTTAAGCATAAACACAGTTTTACCACATCCTGTAGGGCCAGATATAATACATGTGGATGGGCTCATGAACCTGAATTTTTCTACAGAATCCATTTCTAACACGTCACACTCTTAAGTGGGTCATTTATAAAATATAATAAATATTTAAGTGATGATCCTTATATTCTACAGCCTTGTTTTTCTCTTCTCCCATTGAACCGTGAATGACGATGAGGTACAGCATCCCATCATCGATATTACAGATGACCCCGACGACAGTGTAGTTATTGTCACAGACTCCATCCTCACTGCCGAGCCCACACCAACGATACCTGTAGCACGCGACAATTCAAAACGGAAGCATGATGAAGAACCCTCCACGTCAGGTATAAAGCGTGCCAGGATTGCGTCGGTTGTTAGACCCCAGTAATAGAGCCCCAACCCTCTACGTCTTACGGCACAACAATAGTACCTTCCTCAAACATATCCCCTTATTCCTGTTCAATTCCGGGTACATCATCCACATCAGCAGCAGCAGCTTCTCGTTCTGTAGAGGATGGCATAACATTCGAGTTGGTGCGCACCGCTACCCCCACCCCAGGGGGGTATATAGAGTATATATTAGGCCATATAATGCAGGCCTCTCAAAGTAGTATAGCCTTCAATATGAACAACATCGTAAATATTGACCGTGTATTCCGTGTTGCGGGTCATAGTGCCACACCTTATACTCTTAACTTCAATTCTCAGGCTATTTATAGACTGCATATAAACGCCGATCGTGGTTGCGGCTTTATAGCGGTTAGTCTTGGCCCGTATGTTTACTGTACTAAATACGCGGGTCAAAAACATTTGGTTGCCTACGGTAGTGGAGTGTGCCCGTAAACTAGCTATAGACTGTAAACATGAGTTTGACTGTAATATGGGCCCTGAAGAGCTGAGAAGGGTAGAACAGGAAATGAATGTTCGTATAGTTGTACTTGGAATGGATGATCGTCGTAGGACTGTGTATGTTTTTAAAAGCAGTGTAAGAGATCGTAGTGAGGTTGTGGCTAAAGGCCTGCGTGAGTATTTAACAGAATTTAGAGATGAGTATCGTATGCTAAGCGAAAAGGAAAAATATGGTCATATGTTTTTCTCAAATAGTGCGTCGGAGTGTGAATAAAATGTGTTTAGTTCGTGAAATTCCCCATGAACGAAAATGTCTGGTGCGTATTCTCGGGAGTGGGATTGATAACACATTAAAACCAGTATTGCTTCATGTATCGGAAAATTTCTCAAAACACCTACCCAGTATAATGAGATACAAGTATTCACGTTGGAACAACGCCGTACACGTTTCATCAGCTTATGGTGTGACTCACTCCTCCCGTCGAGCCGATCAGCTCGCCCGTGGCTCTTAGTCATCTCAGAGATTGAACCGACTGGACGTGCACTCCTCGAATACGATGGAACTTCCTTTGAGCAACATTCTCAATACCATGTACGATGTGCCCGTGACGAAGTCATTGCATGTGTTCAGGCGTAAAACTAGTGCCATTAACTATGTACTGGAAATGACTTGTAGACAAACAAACTCTAGTAAACGGAATGTTGTTTATTTAAGTGTTGAGGAGATGAATAGAATCTTCGTGGTAGTTGAGAAGTGGAGTGAGGATTGTTATAAAATTCCTGCAGGTGTAGGTACAAGAAGAGAGCAGATTAGTGATACCCCCTCATATGCCATTGTTTGTACGTTGTGTATAAATAACGATCAGCCATGCATTGATATACGACTGATGTGGAAGAATGCTTCTGATAATAACGTTCTTGTCCCTACGCGAAACCGTTTCATCCTCGACAGAATATTTGAAATCGTCGGTTTCCGCAAGCTGAAGCCTATATTAGACGCGCGTATTACGGATATGCTTTATTTTGATACGGTTCTTGAATACGCATACACCGCTCTGCTCGACGGGTTTACCGAGTGTAGGACTGGACAAGGCGAGAATGGTCTAGAGCTGGATGTCTATTTAAAAGGTTTAGACTCTTTGAAATATCATGAACTTTAGTACAAAGCACTTGAGCGGTACAGAGCTGAGCTACCTATACCGTTCATCCTGAGAACTATTTCTTTATATAATGAGCAGCTGTCGTTACGACTTAGAAGATTATTTCAACTGCCGCTATGCAGTGTGAAGAAGAGTTTACGACTGAAAAGCTCGGGTCGGTAAGAATAAACCCTCGATTGGAAAGGAGTGTTTATAAACTTGTATTTAATAATGATGTTGTGGCTAACGATGACCTCTTTGTGCGTGCTTTTGAATGTATTCTAACCGTGTTTAAAGATAACTTGCCAACCGAATGTAAAGTGGGCACAAAAATAGTATTGAACGATATGAAGGCCATTTACATCGAGTATAGGTATCCCTATAACTTGAGCGGTGAAATAATGTTAAATCGTATTTACTGCGTAGTGCAAAGCAATAATGATGTGACTGTAGACTCGATTACGTGCGACTTTAGTGTTTTAGTTAAGCGCAGTAGAACAAACTGAATGTATTTTGATGTACATTTATTTTCAATATATTTAATTATTTAATATAATTGTGTATATATATATATATATATATATATATATTATATATATATATATATATATATATGTATTTCTCCTGTACTGTTATATTGGTGGTTCTACTTCATCGTTTTGTATTATATATATTTTTTATTATATATATATATATTTCTTGTTCGTATTTCTTATACTATTATTTTTTATTTTATTTTTTTTATCATATATATTCCATCGTTTGTATAGGATTGTATATTTATTTTCTATATATTTCCTAAAATTTATTCCAATAATTCGTCCAAATAAACAGAATGATGTAATGTTGTTTTATTTAATTCTTTTGGTTGTATATATAAACGATATTATTATTTAATTATATGGATACCAAATGGCTGGTTACGCCTTCCAAACCGACTGACAGATTTCTAAGCCAACTGTCAAAAATATATGCATTAATTAAATAAATAGCGCTATCTGGCAACTCAATCCTAATAATGTACACCTGAACACACTATTTACGCTTTCTAAGCCAGATTAAGCCTTCTAAACCGACTGACGGATTTCTAAGCCAACTGTGAAGAATACGAGGTATGATCAAAAAGTTCGGTAAATAGTCCTGTAACTAATGAACGCGTGTTACTAGTTGATGTCAGTGTGTATGGCTGATGACGTCACCTTGGCCACTTGCCAGATGCCAACAAACACCATTCAACTACGCACAAGTGCGCCGTGTCATTGCTTTGTGTGAGAGCGTTTTTGTGGCGTCTGGCGATTTTGAAGAAAATGTCGAAATTTGAGCAACGTGCAAACATCAAATTTTGTTTTAAACAAAGTAAGACGGCTACAGAAACGCACAGAATGCTTGCAACTGTCTACGGAGATGAAGTTGTTACAAACAAGCGGACGGACGACCACTTCTTTTATCATCTTCCAAAGACTCATTTCCTTCTCGAAACCTTCCAAACCACTTGCAAACAGTCTTGTTTGTAACAACTTCATCTTCGTAGACAGCTGCAAGCATTCTGTGCGTTTCTGTAGCCGTCTTACCAAATTTAAAACAAAATTGCACGTTGCTCAAATTTCGACATTTTCTACAAAATCGCCAGACACCACAAAAACGCCCTCACACAAAGCAATGACACGGCGCACTGGTGCGTAGTTGAATGGTGTTTGTTGGCATCTGGAAAGTGGCCAAGGTTACGTCGTCGGCCATGCACACTGACATCAACTAATGACACGCGTTCATTAGTTGCGGGACTATTTACCGAACTTTTTGATCACACCTCGTATATGGTTTAATTAAATAAATAGCGCAATCTGGCAACTCAACCCTAATAATGTAAATCTGAACAAGCCATTTACGTCTTCTAAGTCAGATTAAGCCTTCTACGCCAACTGGCTGATTTACATCTTATAAGAAAGCGGGCGCTCAAATGAACTCTCATTATGCGTCTGGCTGAGGACATCTCACCTTCTCCCCGAAAGCTCCTCCCCTTTGCAGCATTGATTTGTTGCATACTCCCTTCCCCCTTCATTGCATAATCCCCTCACATTTGTTGCATAACCCCCTTCCCCCTTTGTTGCATAACCTCTTGTAACATTGCAACATTCTTGCACTCGTCCATTTTGCGCCCATTCTACTGAGCTCAGTACGAATCCTCTTTCAGCATCCCAAAAACTGACAAACTGATATGCGATAGAAACACGTTCTTTGAAGAAGAACTACAAGGGGAAAGTATAACAGACTTCGACTTTACGACAGATGATATTACACAAGCTATACGGAAACTAAAAACACACTCAGCGGTAGGACCGGACAAATGGAATGGCACATTGATCAAAAACTGCAAGAATGCAATTGCTGAACCCCTATATTGGATATGGAGACAATCATTAGACACGGGAGAAATACCGGGCATCCTGAAGAGCGCGAACATAGTCCCAACATATAAAGGAGGAGATCGATCCGAGACCAAAAACTATAGGCCAGTGTCGCTTACATCTCATCTCACTAAAATATTTGAAAGAATAGTTAGACAGAAAATCTGACTTTTTGGAAACTCATAAAAAATTAAATGATAACCAACATGGGTTTCGGTCAGGCAGATCATGCCTATTAAAACGAATGGGAACACAACAACAACATTATTGATGCACTGGAAAGTAATGAAAACTATGATGTAATATACTCAGACTTTGCCAAAGCGTTCGACAAATGTGACCATGGAATCATGATACATAAACTGAAATATATGGGAATAACAGGAAAAGTAGGAAAATGGATATATAATTTCCTTAGTGAGCGGCGGCAAGTCGTTACAGTACAAGGAGTATCTTCATCAGAATCAGAGGTCCTCAGCTCAGTACCACAAGGAACAGTATTAGCTCCACTACTCTTTATAATCATGCTAACTGACATAGATGAGGACGTTACCAGAGACAGCACAGTAACATCCTTTGCCGATGACACAAAGATCAGTAAAAAAATAAGAAACCCAGAAGATATAGGATACTACAAACCGACATGAACAGAATCTACAAGTGGACGGAAGACAATAATATGAAGTTTAACACTGAGAAATTTCAGCTGTTACGGTACGGAAAAAGGGAGGACCTAAAATCCATGGAATATTATATCCAAAATGGACAGGAAATTCAGAGAAATTCTAAAGCAAAAGACGTAGGGGTTGTAATGACTGATGATGCGAAATTTGAAACACAAAATAAGATAACAGTGAACAGAACAAAGAGAATAACTGGACAGATAGTGAGAACCTTTAAACGAAGGGATAGGAATATAATGATTCCTCTACTGAAAACACTGATCATACCCAAATTGGAATACTGCTCGTTCCTAACATGCCCATATAAAGAGAAGACATTAAAAAGCTAGAAGGGATTCAGAGAAGCTTCACAGCCAAGATCAGTGGGTGCAAAGAACTAAATTACTGGGAAAGGTTACGCCTATATATAAACCTATATTCACTGGAAAGGAGAAGAGAAAGATACACCATTATTTACACTTGGAAAATAATGTAGAAACTAGTCCCTAATCTTACTCTGAACCCTGTAACTCTCCAACGGTGGAAAGTAGAAAAGGAAGACTGTGTCGTATTCCCAAATTAAAGGCGAGACAGGGAACACCCTTAACCCTGAATGAAAATAGTTTTGTTATGAAAGGACCAAAACTGTTTAATCAGCTGTCCAAAGACCTAAGAAACACGAGTGGTATTGCAGTGAACATCTTCAAAAAAAGATTAGACGCTTGGCTCAGGACAATCCCCGATGAGCCGGGCGTACCTGGCTATGTGAGGTGGAGCGTACAAGAAACCAACTCACTACTTCACCAGGTCAACTCGAGAGGAGGGTCGACAAGCTTGACCTTCGTGAAATGAGGAATCATCGCACGGAATATTTGAAAAGTTGATATATATATATATATATATATATACACAGTGTGTGCACACACACACACACACACATATATATATACACATACATACATATATATATATGTGTGTGTGTGTGTGTGATACAGCGCTTTTCTTCTGACGGAACGCGCCGAAATGTTTTTTTCGGATTGGGATGGTCACGGGGTGGGATGGGGTTACAAATGGCAAAGGTTGTAGGAAATTTATAGCAGGATTCTGAAACCTTTCTTTCCCCCCAAAAAAAAAATATATATATATATATATATATATATATGGGCCTATTGACAATAGGATAGGCCCTCTATAATAAAGTAATTAAATTAGTTAAAGATATTTAACGGGTCACCAATTTGGTCTTTCGACCAAATAATAATGTATTTAATAAAGGAGATAAAAAAAGCTTCGTAGTTTTTGTTTAATTAACATAAATAAAGGAATAATTATTTACAGCAGTTAACAAAGTAGCGAAGCACAGCGCTGTAAACATTGTCAGTCAAGTGAGTTGGGCCGATGCAAAAGGGTTTACCACGATTCACACTAGGCAATTTTAGTGAAACGAAAACGGAAACTATCCGATAGTTTGGGAACCTGCCTCTAGTGCGGACAGTTTGGTAACGGAAATACCGTTAACGAATCTTTAACAAAACTCTCTCTCCAAAAAAATATTCCCGGCCATTAACTATTTCGGAAACTAAAAAGGAAACAATGTAGCCTATGTTTGATAAAATGCATACTAACAATTTTAGTAATTTTTCTTTCATTTCAGCATTGATTAATTATCAATAATTACAAACTTATTATAGAGTTATAGGCATATTGTTCTTTTGTTTGATTGTTTTAAGAGACAAAGGAACTATTGAGAAAGGACGGATCTAGCCTAGGCCTAGGTTAACTTTGCTTGTAGAAGCCTGGAAAATTTGTTCATCCAGACCAGCCCAAATTTGTGGAAAGTAGTTTTTTTTATACAATTTGGTCAGATATTATTATAGCCTAATTAACTAAGTGTAATTAACTATCATAATAATAACTATATAAAATATAAAAACTGAGATGACGTATATATATATATATATATATATATCGGGTGGCCCCCCAAAAAGTTCTCATTTTTCAACTAGTCATATCCCAGTAACCCGTGGACCTATATAGACGATATTTTAACACAATTTACACCAAAGCCTTGTCTCACTATGGTTAAAATTTTAAAACGATATCGTTTATGCTTTTCTCACAATTTAGAAAATAAAAACTCGTGTCAAAAAAACAAATATCGATTGTAGTCTATGCTCGGCCTTTTGGCGAATTTTAGGCCATGCGTAGGCTACGCCCGTTTCAGAGTTTACGAGCTTACAGACTACATATCCTTCAGTCCTTCAGTCGCAATCATGACGTTGTCAGAAGAAGACTGTGCTCTCATTAAAGCTTGCTACATTGACAAAGGATGGAAGAGTGGAAGATTACTACGAGAGTTTCCAGGGAGAGGTTGGAAGAGACGTACACTAGACAAACTGTTAAAGAAGCTTCGCGATACAGGAACCACCACCAGGAAACCAGGAAGTGGCAGGCCAAAAACAGCAGCAACACCCAGTGGCGGTTCCTCATATGGGCAATATGGGCAGCCGCACAGGGCGGCATTTGTGGAGGGGGCGGCATGAGCGCCTGCAAAAAAAATAAAAATAAAAATAAGAATAAATAAATAAAGAAATAAATAAAAATAAAAAATAAAATAAAATAAATAATAAAAGATCAATAAATATATTTTTATTAATAAAAAACCATCTATTGCATTTTCCATAAACCTTCCCATAAAAGACCTAAACAATGCAAAATGCTTCCAGATTAATATTATTGGGAATAAAGGCCCATACTTTAACATATGTAATGTTATTTTTCTGGGTTTGGTTAAATAGTGAAATGTATATTATTTATTACAGAACGAATCTTCACACTAAGCCACTAAGGTCTGTCAAATAACCGCAAATGGATAAGAAGAGGTCAAAGCTATCAGGTGCTCAGTTTAGAAAAAAGAGGAAAGAAGAAGAGGAGAAACGAGCAAAAGATAAAGGTATAGAGCTATGTCATCTACTCTTCACTGCTATATTGCACTGCTATTTTGTGATATAGCTTTCTGAGTCATTTGAAGTGTACTATTATGTATATAATTAGCCATTAACCAAGGAGGTTGTATTATTCATTTGTTTCCTATTCTAAAAGTTTAATAAATTGTGCTTAATAACATGTTAAATTAATTGTACTAGCCTATTCATGCATTGGTCTGTTATGTTCTATTTTACTATTTGCAGGGGCACTTTTGAAATATTTTGGAACACCCTCTGCCACTAGCCAGGATGAGAAGCCGTCTACTTCTGCCATTATTGAGGCTGAGGAGCCATCTACCTCCTCAGCCTCACATATGTCTCCACAAATGCAGTCTGATCCTGAGGATGAAGACCCATTTGCTTCTACTTCTCCCCGGCAGGACTCTTCAGGTGAGTTTGTGTGCACATATGTCTGTGAGTGTGTGCGTGTGTGTGTATGTGTATGTGTGTGCATCCCTGCAAAGCATTTTGCAAACAGTTATAAATTATAATGTTATTATCACTGGGTCTGGGTTACTGGGTATGTGTGGTGTTTCACCACCATAATTCCATAACACCACCACCATAACAAAGTGCTGTGAATAATGTTTATCTAACTTAGATGTGTATACTAATGAGTAATGCTCTTGTTCTTTCTATTAGAAATGCCTGGAGCAGAATCGCCTCCTGAGGATGAGTCTCTGTCCACCGACCCTGCTAACTGGCCTTCAGTTCTGACTGAGAGAATTCGGACACAACTGGTTTCCAGGGGACCAAGTCAAGTACCATCTGACTTTGTATTCCCTAGAACGACAGTGACGGAAGAAGTTTCCACCATCAATACTTCAGGAAGTCATTGGTTAGTGGGGAAAATATAACCAGAAGTTGGTTGGTCTATTCCTTAAAAAACAACAGCCTTTTCTGTTTCTGTTGTACATTATTTTCCAAGAGGAAAATAAATTTAACAAGTTTGGGACTCTCGGACTGGAAGCATGCAAGCTCATTGCTCACATCACATGACAACAGTTCAGAACACCTAAATTCTATGAAAATCTGGAAAGAACTAGCAGTGAGGATGAGAAAGGGGGGACCATTGACAAGCAGGAGATGCCACTTCTGGAGGCTGAGAAGTTGAGATGGAGAGCGGTGCTGACACGTCTCACTGCTATTGTGCATTCTCTGGCAGTTAGGAATTTGGCACTAAGGGGACATACAGAAAAATTGTTCTCACCACATCAAATGGCAATTTTCTGAAAGAAGTTGAACTGATGGCACAATTTGATCCTATAATGCAAGAGCACATTAACCGTGTCCAAAAAGGGACCTCCAGTCACACCAGCTACCTCGGCCACCACATACAAAACGAACTCATTGATTTGTCGAGCAGCAAGACCATTTCAGCAATGGTGAGCGACATCAAACAATCAAAGTTTTTTTCAATAATTCTAGATTGCACTCCAGATATCAGCCACACTGAACAGTTGTCAGTTGTGATTCGGGTTGTGTCACTGGAGGGAAGCCCCATATAAAGGAACATTTCATGGGGTTTTTGGAGGCAGAGGAGTCCACTGGTCAACATTTGGCATCTCTGATTCTGAAGAGACTGGAGGAGCTAAAAGTTCCTTTCATGGACTGTAGAGGACAATCATACGACAACGGGGCCAACATGAGGGGAAAAAACAAGGGTGTTCAATCCAGGCTCCTAGAAATTAATCCCAGAGCTCTGTTTGTTCCATGTGGGGCTCATTCTCTGAATTTGCTTGTGGCCGATGCTGCTAAGGGATCTATTGATGCCACAAGTTACTTTGTGCATCTTGCAGAAGCTTTACAACTTGTTTTCAGCCTCCACACAACGATGGGCCATTTTGAAAAAACATGTGAACATCACATTGAGATGGTCTGATACAAGGTGGGAAAGCAAGATCAAGAGTGTGGAGCCCCTGAGATATCAGGCAGCTGCAGTGAGAGATGCACTGATCGAGGTGAGGGACCACACCAAAGACTCTGTAATAAAGGTCGAGGCTCAATCTCTGTCAGAGGAGGTTGGGTCATACCGCTTCGCCATTTGTTCAGTGGTGTGGCATGACCTGTTGTGCCAAATTCAGCATGTGAGCAAGCAGATGCAGTCTCCTAGCATGCACGTTGATGTTGCAGTAAATCTCCTAAAAAAAACAGAGAGAGGTCTCCGCAATTACAGGGCAACAGGTTTTGTGGCTGCACAAATGGCAGCCACAGATATCTGTGAACAAATGAATGTGGAGGCTGTGTTAAAACAAAAACGGCTGAGGTCCACAAAGCGGCACTTCTCCTATGAAGCATCTGATGAGCCCTTGATTGATGCTTTGAAGAAGCTGGAGGTGACATTTTTCAATGCAGTGGTTGATGCTGCAACATCAGCCATTCAGGAAAGATTTTCCACGTTGGAAATTGTGGGAGAGAAGTTTGGAGTGCTGACACATTTCCAAAATCTCACATTTGAGGAGCTGACAGAACAATGTGTGAACCTTAGTACTACACTACACTTTAAGGGACAATCTGACTTGGATGGCAGAGAGCTTGCACAGGAGCTGAAGAACTTGCCTGACTTGCCATCAAAGACCATATCCTTGCTTGAACTGCTGACATTTATCCATGAAAGGGAGCTCTCTGAAATATATCCAAATTTGTGGACTGCTCTCAGAATTGGTCTTACTCTTCCAGTCACTGTTGCTGAAGCAGAGAGGAGCTTTTCAAAACTGAAGCTCATCAAATCCTACCTGAGGTCAACTATGTCACAGGAACGCCTTACCGGTCTGGCCATCATCAGTATAAATCATACAATTGCTGAGCAGATTTCATATGATGATTTAATTCATGACTTTGCATCAAGGAAGGTAAGAAGAGTCAGGCTTTAGATGGCAGTTGTGCTGTGGTGCAATTTATTTTGTTTCTTGTTCAAAGTGTAGCATAATAATTACCCTCTCTTAAGTGTCTTATTCTATTTATGTGATAGAGCATTTGTACAATTTAGAAATTTGATTCTCTAGTTTATTTATGGCAGTTGTGCAATTTAATTTGTATTTTTCCTGTTCATAGTATCATAATTACATTCTCTTAAGTGAGTTATTCTATTTACGTGATGAAGGATTTGTAAAATTCAGAAATTTGAGTCTTTGTTTTGGTTCTGAAGTTCCAACAATTAGTCCAATAAAAAGTTATTTTGTGAAAGAGTTATGTCTGTCCTTTATTTTGGGGGGATTCGAATGTGTGTGTGTGTTGGCGAACAGGGGGGGGGGGCGCTGAAGGTGAGGTTCGCCCAGGGCGTCATGTAAGCTAGGACCGCCAGTGGCAACACCAGAAAACGTGGATTACATAAATGATAAAATCTGCTCTCAAGAAAATGAACCAGGGACTCATTTATCGCAACGGACAATTGCCAAAAATCTGAGTATTGGTAGGAGTTCTGTGCAACGTGTAGTAAAATCGCTGAACCTAAAACCATTCAAAAGGATTCCCACATCTAGAAAAAACGAAAATGTGAACGATAAAAGAAAAACAAGGTGCAGACAGTTGCTTAATAAATTTTCAGTTGATGGTGTTAAGAAGATAGTGTTCACGGATGAGAAGGATTTTACACTAGAAATTCCACGAAATCCTCAAAATGACGTTGTCTACGGACGTGGTCGAAAACGCGATATTCCGGTGAATAGACTGTATCATGAGACATCGCGATTTTCAAAAAAAGTGATGATATCTGCAGGCGTTTCTTGGAACGGTAAAACTGACGTTCATTTTATTGATACCGAAACGACGAAAGTGAATTCCGTAAATTACATGGAACTTTTAAACACAAAGTTGTTGCCAGACTGCCGTCGTCTCTATCCAGAAAATGATTTTCGTTTTCAACAAGATGGGGCACCGTCACATACAAGCAAGGCCACACAGGCATTTCTGAATGATAATACGCGCAAATTCATTACCAAGAATGAGTGGCCGCCTCAAAGCCCGGACTGTAACCCAATGGATTATTCGATTTGGGAGTTGCTGAAAGAGAAAGTTTATCGTGGGCAGCGCGAAAAATTTACTGAACGTGAATTAAAGGACAAAATACTACAATCATGGCAGGAAATTGACAATAATGAGGTGCAACGAAGCATCGTGTGGAAGAAAGACTCCGATTAGTTTGTCAACAGGACGGTGGTCCAATCGATCATTTAATTGGCTAAAATAAATAAAATATTCATGATATTTGTTTTTTGACACGAGTTTTTATTTTCTAAATTGTGAGAAAATCATAAATGATATCGTTTTCAAATTTTAACCATAGTGAGACAAGGCTTTAGTGTAAATTGTGTTAAAATATCGTCTATATAGGTTCACGGGTTACTGAGATATGACTAGTTGAAAAATGAGAACTTTTTTGGGGGCCACCCGATATATATATGCACTAAAATCACAGAATAACACGTGATCTTATTAATAAGCAAACAACCACAGGGAAAAGGAAACACGAAGTCCGAGCGCTTTCGTGATATATTCACATCCTTGAAGGTGTGAATATATCACGAAAGCGCTCGGACTTCGTGTTTCCTTTTCCTTTTCCCTGTGGTTGTTTGCTTATATATATATATATATATATATATATATATATATGGATCACCTGAAGACCGGAGCCCCAATGTCAATCGCCCTTGACGATTGGTTAGATTTAGTCGTGATATTTTCGTTAAAACTAACGAAAATATCACGACTTAACCTAACCAATCGTCAATATATATATATATATATATATATATACACAAAACAACGAAAATATCACGACTAAACGTAACCAATCGTCAAGTACGATTGACATTGGGGGCTTTAGTCTTCAGGTGATCCATATACAGGGTGGCGAAAAAGTTGCGCATCATAGGAATTTTCAGTGTTGACGATAATCAGGGGCGGATTAACTGTACTTGGGACCTGAGGCTAATTTTATTTTGGGGTCCCTTTTCTAGATTTTTATTAACAATACATGTGCAGTACATAGTACATTTATACGAATCACATGTATGGTGCTTAGGCTAAGTAGTATGGGCGCAAAATGATAGAGTGCAAGAATGCTGCAATGCAATGTTCATCAATGTTGCAAGATGTTATGCAACAAGGCGGAGGGGCTATGCAATGAAGGGGAGGGGTTATGCAACACATCAATGCTGCAAAGGAGGAGGGGTTATGCAAGAAATCAATGCTGCAAAGGGGGGAGGGGGAGGGAGCTTCGGGGAGAGAAGGGAGGATGACCTTAACCTAAGAGAGGGAGAGAAAGGAGAAGGACGAGGGTCTTAGGGGGAGAAGGTGGGAATGGGATGTCCTCACCCGCCAAAGGGAAACCTAACCTAAGCCTTAAACTAAGAAAGAGAGAAGGATGTTCGCCTCGCTCCAGCCAGACGCATAATGGGAGTTCATCTGAGCGCCCGCTGTCTTACAAGATGTAAATCAGCCAGTTGGCTTAGAAGGCTTAATCTGACTTAGAAGACATAAATAGCTTGTTCAGGTGTACATTATTAGGGTTGAGTTGCCAGATTGCGCTATTTATTTAATTAAACCATATATTCTTGACAGTTGGCTTAGAAATCCGTCAGTCGGTTTAGAAGGCTTAATCTGACTTAGAAGACGTAAATAGCTGTTCAGGTGTACATTATTAGGATTGAGTTGCCAGATAGCGCTATTTATTTAATTAATGCATATATTCTTGACAGTTGGTTTAGAAATCCGTCAGTCGGTTTAGAAGGCGTAACCAGCCATTTGGTATATATATAATTAAATAATTTCGTTTATATATACACAACCAAAAGAATTAAATAAAACACCATTACATCATTCTGCTTATTTAGACGAATTATTGGAATCAATTTCATGAAATATATAGAAAATGAATGTACAATCCTATACAAACGATGGAATATATATAAAAAAAATACAAAAAAATAATAATAGTATAAGAAATACGAACGAGGAATATATATATATATAATAAAAAAAAAATAATATAATACAAAACGATGAAGTATAACCATCAATATAGCAGTGCAGGAGAAATACACACACACACACACACACACACACACACACACACACACACAATTATATTAAATAATTAAATATATTGAAAATAAATGTACATCAAAATACATTCAGTTTGTTCTACTGCGCTTAACTAAAATACTAAAATCGCACGTAATCGAGTCTACAGTCACATCATTATTGCTTTGCACTACGCAGTAAATACGATTTAATATTATTTCACCGCTGAAGTTATAGGGATACCTATACTCGATGTAAATGGCCTTCATATCGTTCAATACTATTTTTGTGCCCACTTTACATTCGGTTGGCAAGTTATCTTTAAACACGGCTAGAATACATTCAAAAGCACGCACAAAGAGGCCATCGTTAGCCACAACATCATTATTAAATACAAGTTTATAAACACTCCTTTCCAATCGAGGGTTTATTCTTACCGACCCGAGCTTTTCAGTCGTAAACTCTTCTTCACACTGCATAGCGGCAGTTGAAATAATCTTCTAAGTCGTAACGACAGCTGCTCATTATATAAAGAAATAGTTCTTCAGGGTGAACGGTGTAGGTGAGCTCAGCCCTGTACCGCTCAAGTGCTTTGTACTAAAGTTCATGATATTTCAAAGAGTGTAAACCTTTTAAATAGGCATCCAGCTCTAGACCATTCTCGCCTTGTCCAGTCCTACACTCGGTAAACCCGTCGAGCAGAGCGGTGTATGCGTATTCAAGAACCGTATCAAAATAAAGCATATCCGTAATACGCGCGTCTAATATAGGCTTCAGCTTGCAGAAACCGACGATTTCAAACATTCTGTCAAGGATGAAACGGTTTCGGGTAGGGTCAAGAACGTTATTATCAGAAGCATTCTTCCACATCAGTCGTATATCAATGCATGGCTGATCGTTATTTATACACAACGTACAAACAATGGCATATGAGGGGGCAGTGACGTGCACAGACTTTCAGAAGGGCAGGGGCTCAGTTGAAAAAAGGGCACTCCCCTAACATTTTTAAAAATGAAATCCGCAATGCCATATAGGCTATATATATGTATACACACACAAAGAAAAATTTTAAAATTGTATGTGGTAAATATTCTTAAATTCCATTAAATTCAATGCATTTTTACCAACTTTACGAGTAATGTCATACAATATTTTTTGGAGTAATGTCACACTGCTTTGGATTCCAACTTACCATAATTATCAGTGAGAAATCACTAGTTAGCTTAGGTTAACGTAAAATAAACAAACAGTAAACAATACACCCACATACCCGAGAGACGCAATCAACAGTGAACAGCTGCAGTCAGTGTTACCACTAGGGACGCCCTCCCTGATTGACAGAATAATAGTAACGGTATGTTAAGTTTATTATTCTAATAAAAAAATCATAGATCAAAGTAATTCCAGTTTTGAAAATCTGTTGAAGTAGCAGTAACTAAATAAAAATATAACTAACTAATTCAAATTTATGTCGAATCAATATATTTATGAATTTTGACTAAAAGGGCACTTTTGATATGAAGAAGAAAAAGGGCAGGGGCTCAAGCCCCCCAAGCCCCCCCCCCTGTGCACATGCCTGTGAGGGGGTATCACTAATCTGCTCTTTTCTTGTACCTACACCTGCAGGAATTTTATAACAATCCTCACTCCACTTCTCAACTACCACGAAGATTCTATTCATCTCCTCAACACTTAAATAAACAACATTCCGTTTACTAGAGTTTGTTTGTCTACAAGTCGTTTCCATTACATAGTTAATGGCACTAGTTTCACGCCTGAACACATACAATGACTTCGTCACGGACACATCGTACACGGTATTGAGAATGCTTCTCAAAGGAAGTTCCATTGTATTCGAGGAGCGCACGTCCACTCGATTCAAGCTCTGAGATGATGACTATGAGCCACAGGCGAGCTGATCGGTTCGACGGGAGGAGTGAGTCACACCATAAGCTGATAAAAAGTGTCCGGCGTTGTTCCAACGTGAATACTTGTATCCCATTATACTGGGTAGGTGTTTTGAGAAATTTTCCGATACATGAAGCAATACCGGTTTTAATGTGTTATCATTTCCACTCCCCAGAATATGCATCACACATTTATGTTCATGGGGATTTTCACGAACTAAACACATTTTATTCACACTCCGGCGCACTATTTGAAAGAAACATTTGACCATATTTTTCCTTTTTGCTTAGCATGCGATACTCATCTCTAAATTCTGTTAAATACTCACGTAGACCTTTAGCCACAACCTCACTACAAACCTCGTCATGATATATATTAATGTAGTGGTAAAAATACTTAAGATTCTCCATGTTAACAAGATCTACATTCTCAGTCGCAGGGTACCAGTACTCGGTATGATGCAACATGACATAAACTCATCAACAAGACTCACTAACCATAACCGTTGCTTCTCTTCTGCACGTGTTGTTTCTTCTACTTCACGGTATATGTAAGCTTTTATAAAGTTTAGTCCTACAACATAGTTCAATACATCACTTGTAAGTTGTACCACGAAATCTTGCAATGCTCTCGCCAGAATAGCCGTAGAGTATTTGTACCTCTTGTTCCTTCGCACGATTCAATGTAGCCTTAAAAGTATCAAAGGAGGGTGGAATAGGGAGCCCATTCAGTAACCTTACCTTCACACTTTGCCGAATACCACTTCATAAACGTCGAACACGCAATATTAAAGGTAGCCATTACTATTTTTCGTCTACGTGGGGAAATGCACGTCTGAGACCCAGGGCTTGCAGCGGTCAACTGAGCACGCAGGGAAGAGATATGCCCAGGTAGTAGCAGAAGTCACATGACCGATCATACAGGCGGGCGGAGTTTAGAACTTTCTCCTGTACACACGCTGGGCGGAGCTTAAAATTTTCTCCTGCACACACACACACACACACACACACACACACACACACACACACACAAAGGAGAAAGTGAAACACTAATTGAAACACGATTTGTTTAATAAACGAATTATTCAAGGTGTATATATTTATAAATACTTGTAGTAAATAAGCATATCGTTAACAATATACATATATAACAATCAAAGATTATGGTATCCAAAGGGTACAGTATCATACTGTAAGTACCAGGCACTTGGTAACATTTTCTTTGTACCCTTAAACTCCTTCACGCCTCCTAGCTTCTGCGCCCGAAAATTGTGGGTCCCTACAGTTAGTTGGGATGGCTGGTCGCCCTCATCATCATCCAAGCACACTAGATCCTTCAACGAATCAAAGTTAACGGCCCGCCGATTCGTCTGGTTGAGCGTGATACCCTTAACCTTCACGATATATTTCATATCCTCTTCCACCCTCACCCGTACCCCATAAGTTTTTGGTCCTGTTGAGACAAAAGAGTTGGCGTATGCGATGACCACACTCATCCTTGATTTCATCAGTCAACTCCCTGAGGAATTCACCAGTAGGAGGCATGTATTCACCCTCTCTCGCTGTGAATATCACACTATCTGTATCGGTGTACAGAACCCTCCGATCAAGAAAATGCAATAGGTCCCAGAGTTTGATGCGTGCGTAGGCCGTTGTGAAACTGGCTACAGGTATGTTTGTAACCCGTGAGGTATCTGTGGTCAATTCGGTATTGTTGTACTTATATATGGCGTGAAAAGGTTGGGTAGCTTCTGAAACCTCCAAACCTCATGTATCTTCAATATTTTGTAACCATGGCGAACGGCTAGATCCCGCTCAGGGCTTGTATATACACACCTCAGATCTTACGCTGGTTGGTTCAGTGGCGGTCCTGGGCATAGTCGATATAGGCGGCCGCCTAGGGCGCCAATTGGTGGTGAGGGCGACATAGCACGCCCGTTTTTTGGTTTCTCTCAAACAGGCTCCAGTCCAGGGCTCGAGAAATTTACCAACTCACGGTCTCACCAACTCCGGTTGGAGATAGATATTTATCCTTGTTGATAGGTATCGATTTTGCTTGTAAAAATCAATTTATAAAACTAAATTAAAAGTTATTTCATTAAAATAAACAAGCAATGAAATAGGTATGTTAAAACTGTTTATAATTATTAAAATCAAGCAGAGTAAATTAGAGTGTAGCCAGCGACGGATTTTTCTCCACTCCACAATTTCGTATGTGTTCTAGTTTACAGTGAGTCGTGTCTGGCCGAGCATCATGTTGAAGAGGACAAAGGTGCACAGGGAAGAAAGAGAAGAAAAGAGGAAGAGGAGATGCGATCGGAAAGTAGAGGTATGTCATGAACATTTTATTTGTTTCATTTTTATATCTAACGTTACTTTTTTAAACTGTAAAAAATCAGGATAAGTTTGTTACTTTAAGTGGGCAATCCGCTATTTAAGGCAAAAATCATAATTTTTTTATTTTTTTGCTGAAATGACTTCTAAAATTTGCCTGCTTCATGATTGTGTTGTCAGATTTTGGGTTTTTAGTTTAAAACCCTCACCCTCACCATAACCTACCCTTTATGGCTAGGTGTAAGGTTTATAGGCGTTTAGTTTTAGTATTGGGCTTAACTAGATTTCTGCTGTTATTAACATGTACTTATCAGTGTGACCACTCTACATTTTTAATTATCCCAAGAACACCCAACAAAATTTCCCCAGAATTCCCAAGGTTATATAAATATTCGAATGATTTAATTTTTCATTGTACTTTTCTTTAATAAAAATGTGACAATAATCTGGAAAATACACAATAAACAAATATAAACCCAGTGATGGGCACCGTTACATTAAATTGGGCGGCGTTACCGTTACTCGTTACACGTCGAAAATGTACTCGGCGTACCGTTACATCGTTACTTTTGAAAATCCTTAAAGCGTTACCGTTACTCGATACATGTAACGACGTTACAAGTAACTAGTTACATTTGATATTTGTTTATGTGCCTTCACACGTATTTTGAAACAACAGATAAACTTACAAATGGCAGCCATACCACATAAATTCTAATAGCTATTATTATTGACTATATAAATGTTGCTCTCTTAAGAACGATATATTGCACAATAATTTGCACCCCCAATGATTTTTGGGAAAGATAAAGAGACCTAGAAAATATAAATTTAGTTGTTGCTACTAACACGGAATAGTGAATTGCATTTAATAGTCCTCATGAATGGAATGGCAATGTTATCAAATTCAAATTCAAGTATCGAGTAACGAGTAACGAAAAAATCCGTTACATTGATAAAAAATTTGCAAAGCGTTACCGTTACATTGATACACTTGAAAATCTTTCAGGCGTTATCGTTACTCGTTACTTTTGTAACGTTCGTTACGTAACGTCGTTACATGTAACGCGTTACTGCCCATCTCTGTATAAACCCCAAATAAAATAAATGGCATGTGGCAGTAGGGTGTGTCGAATTTTTCAACTTTCAAATTCCAAATATGAGGGGTGCTAAAAAGTTGCAGCATGACTTAGGAATTCTAAGGATATTTTTGTTAATTTAATATAATTTAGTTTTGCTTGGTAAGAAGCTACATAAAAAGAGTGACTTTTTTTACTTTTTTGTGGAATTATATAATAATTATTATATTAATAATTATATATGCTGTATATATAATGCACTGCTGTTTTTGCTTATTTCACAGGTTGAAACATATTCATCAGTGTGCTGAAGATTACTTGTCCGTCAGTGCTACCATCCTAACCAGTGGGAATTGACCTACAATGGCTTCTAAAAGGAGGACAAGACTGGGGACATTCACACATATGAGCAACCTAATTGGAACTGGTAGAGAGTTGTTGCCCTCTGAACTCCCAACTCTGCGAGACGTTCTGAAATATGGGCTACTGCTAAGAGAACAAAGTGGTGAGGATGTGAGAAACTACCCAGCAGCCAGTCTTGCAAAGGACATTTACCCTAAAGTGCTTGAAAAGTGGGAACGAGCAAACAGTTCTTTTGTAGCCCCCGTTGTAAATTCACGAGTCACAATCTTAAACAAGATCCAAGAGAGCTGGGAGCAGGCCAAAAACATATCTCTTGGGAGAGGAAAGCTACATGTCAAAGAGGCTTTCATTGCAAAACTTGACAAGCTTTTTGACATCCTCAGTTGCAAGTGTAAAATTGTTCTCTGCTCTGAATTTGGCTGCCTTGCAGATGCTGGTTGCAAAAACGAAACTCACATTAACTGTACATACCCTAGGGAGATGAAGATCCCTGTGAAGGAACTTGCTTTCATTAAAGGTCAGAGAGACAAGTCTGGTTCTATTGGACCACATCAGATTGGCTTGCCAGATCAACCTGAGCACAACAGACAAGTCAAAAAGCAGAAGCGGCAAGAAGACGAAAGAAGAAGGCTTGCTGAATATAAGCAGACAAGTAAGCAGGATGTTTCAATGCCATCAAATGAAATAATTTTCTCTGATGATGAAAATGAAGAACAAATAGCTGATGCTCAAGATGGAAAGGATGGAAGTTATGAAGTGACATTAGAAATACCAAGCACGTCTTCAACTTCCAATAAAAAGCCAGAGTACAACACATTAGAAATACTTAATGTTGCTATGCATAGCATCAGATATGGTGTTGGACTGCGTGCCACAGCTGCCATCACCACTGCTGCCTTTATGGATGCTGGCTTGATCACTGAAGAAGACAAGAGACTTGTAGTTGATCACAATAAAGTCAAGAGGGCCCAAGAAAAAGTTATGAGATCCCTGGATCAGGAATTTGATGATCTTTGTAAGAAGGGTGAAATTGACTGCATCTTCTTTGACGGCCGTCAAGATACAACTAAAGTTATGCTGAAAGCAGACAATTCAGATCGTCAGTTCCCCAGATTCATCAAAGAAGAGCATCATTCTGTGTGCAGTGAGCCAGGTGGAAGATATCTTTACCACTTCACTCCTGAGAAAGGCTCAACGAGAAAAAAACCTGCTGAAGTTATTGCTGATAATCTTGTAGATTTCATGAAGAAGAAGGGCATTGATAAAAGCCTGCAGGCCATTGGAGGTGATTCTACAAATGTTAACACTGGCTGGGAGGGTGGTTCCATGTATTGGGTAGAGGTCAAGCTTTGCCGTAAGCTGATCTGGTTGGTTTGTGCCCTCCACACTAACGAGTTACCCCTGCGACACTTGATCACAGCACTGGATGGGAAGACCTTGTCTAACAACAAGTGGACAGGTAACATTGGCAAGATGCTAGACACTGCAACCGAACTTGAAATTGATCCTTCATTCACCAAACTCTCAATTGGAGAGCCTCTTACTTCACTGAGTGACAATGTCGTAAAGGATCTCTCTACTGATCAAGCGTACGGGTATAGGATCACACAGGCCATAAGGACAGGAGAACTTCCCACAGATCTGGCCCTTCTTGAAATTGGTCCAGTGAGCCATTCAAGGTGGTTGACAACAGCAAACAGGCTTTGTCGCATATGGGTTTCAAAACATGGCCTTAAAGGCAAAACCCTCAACAACTTAAGACTGATAGTGGAATACATTGTTGGTGTGTACTACCCCTGTTGGTTCAACATCAAAGTAAAACACTCTTGGGTGGAAGGCCCACGCCACATCTTGTTTCAGCTGCGGCTAGTTAGGCTGCAAAAGAAGGCTGCAGTGGATGCTGTTTTGCCAACCATCAAGCGCTCAGCATGGTATGCATTCAGCGAAATAATAATCCAGACACTCTTGTGCTCAGATGACAGTGAGGAGAGGAGAGCTGGTGTCCAAAAGATTGTTGACATGAGGGGTGGAGATGACGACACACTTGGAGATCTTTCTGTACGTCCCAGGAAGACACCTTCCATCAACCCCAGTGCTTCTTCCGTGTTGGAGCTGACAGACTGGTCTGACGGGGTATTTGAACCTCCTTTGACATGTAAACTGACTACAGCGGAAGTAAAAAAGTTCTTTGACAAGCCTATGCAAGTTCCACAGTGGCCCTGTCATGCTCAGTCAATAGAGAGGTGTGTGAAACAAGTCACAGAGGCAGCAGGCAGGGTGTATACACATGAGAAACGTGAGGGCTATATCAGAGGCCAAGAAGCAAGTCGGCGGCTGATGTCCAAGAACGAATCAAAGCAAGACTTGATGAAACTTGTTGCTTAAATATTTTTTTTTACTGATGTCATTACTTTCTAATGTTGTTTTATGATTACAAGGATATGTTTTATGATTACTAGGATATGTTTTATGCAGAGAAACTAAAATTTTTATAGCATTACCTGACATTTTGAGAAGCTAAAATTAATAAATGTTGTTTTCCGAGAGCACTTTATGTGCTTTTTAATCAAACGTAGATTTACCAAGCTAAGTGTTGAGCAATCACAAAAATAATAGCAGATTTGAATTCTTCACATCCAAAAACATATTTTTAAAACCCCTCAGTGAAGGAATTGGCAAAAATTAATTTTCACCTCCCAAATTGACACACCCTACTGGTACCCCATGGTCCAGAAGTTCCTATTCCTCGCCCACCCGAGAGTCTGGATCAATACAATTCAGATTCTGATTCAGCTCCAAATCCAGACATTGATGATGTTTATGAACAGCCAACAGCTGACCGAGATCCTCCTAAACCATTAACCCAAGCCGAACTAAATAACTTAGTCAGGGATTTGAATCTGCCTAAAGACTCTGCAGAACTTTTGGGGTCTAGATTGCAGGAGAACAATTTATTGGCATCCGACACATACTTCGCTTGGTACAGAAATCGTGAGAAAGACTTCGTGCCTTTTTTCGAAGAAGATGGTCCCTGCTTCTGGAAAAAATTCAGTATCAAAATCACAGATGGATATTGTGTGGGGATCTCAAAGTCCTTTGCATGTTACTTGGGCAGCACTCAGGATACACTAAGATGCCATGTTTCATCTGCGAATGGGATAGTCGAGCACGTGACCAGCACTGGAAGAGGAAAACTTGGCCTCCTAGAGAGAATCTTACCCCAGGATCAAAGGACATTTTACATGAATATCTAGTTGAACCAAATAAAATCCTCCTACCACCCTTGCACATTAAGTTAGGCTTGATGAAGCAGTATGTCAAAGCATTGAATAAAGAAGGTGAGTGTTTCAAGTACATTTGTTCAAAATATCCAAAGATTAGCTACGAGAAAATAAAGGAAGGTGTTTTTATAGGTCCTCAGATTAGAAAGTTATTGACAGACGATCATTTCCTGAACACAATGACCAATAAAGAAAAAGAAGCATGGCTTGGTTTCAAAGATGTTGTTGAAAACTTCTTGGGAAACTACAAAAGCCAAAATTATGAAAGACTGGTGGAAAATATGCTTAAAAAGTTTTGTGCCTTAGGCTGCAACATGAGCCTGAAAGTTCACTTCTTATTTTCGCATCTTGACCGTTTTCCCGAAAATCTCGGAGATGTCAGTGAGGAGCAAGGGGAACGATTTCACCAGGACATCAAAACCATGGAAAGAAGATATCAAGGAAGATGGCGTACAAATATGATGGCGGATTACTGCTGGTGTCTGCAACGAGATCAGCCTAACGCACAGCATAAGAAAACATCAAAGAAGCACCGGTTTAGTCGTCATTAGTCAGATCTGTGGGGCCGCGCAGTTAATTTTCTGCATTTATATTATTTTTATATTAGTTACCGACAAACCAATTTTGCGCGTACCAAATTGTATATATTTTATCACTGTGTAATTTTAAGAATCATATATAATCTTTATAAATAAGTATTGTACATAAATTTATATATATATATTTAATTAATTCAGCTGTATATAAAATAACAAAATCTTCTGTAACCTCAGCCAACCAAGAACTCAATAAACTCTGAAAACGACCGGCTTTTCCTTCAAGACGCCAACCCCCCAAACGACAGGGAGAGAAGAGGACACGAGAGGCCCCTAAAAGAGATACCCAACAAAGCGATAGCTTGCCTCTCGTATCCTTCATTCTTCCCGGCAACTACAAGTAGCACCAAGAAGGAACCAGCTACAATTGGTGACCCCGGAGTGACCCGAAGCAGCCAGCGGAAGCAGCATCCTTCAGTCGCCGGGCGGAACAAACCGAAGCCACGCCTCTTCGCCGCCCACCTGTAGTAGCCGGTCGGAACCGAAGCAGCAGCAGACCCGAATTACATTCCCGCAAGATGGAATCAGGAGTGCACCATGTCACCATCAAGCCACCCACGTTCTCTGAAGCGTCGGCCGCAGGATGGTTCTCCATCATGGAGGCACAATTCCACATTTCCAGAATAACAAACCTCAACCAAACCAAACTTTAAGCCGCTTCAATCAACCAAACCAAACTTTAAGCCGCTTCAATCAACCAAACCAAACTTTAAGCCGCTTCAATCAACCAAACCAAACTTTAAGCCGCTTCAATCAACCAAACCAAACTTTAAGCCGCTTCAATCAACCAAACCAAACTTTAAGCCGCTTCAATCAACCAAACCAAACTTTAAGCCGCTTCAATCAACCAAACCAAACTTTAAGCCGCTTCAATCAACCAAACCAAACTTTAAGCCGCTTCAATCAACCAAACCAAACTTTAAACCGGCTTATATAGTTTCAGGTCCCACACAGGTACCGGGCGCACAATCGGACGGCATCGGATCGGAGAAAAAGCACACAAGGAAAAAGGACGATGGAAGACGCACCTCGGAGGTAGCAAATACAGACCTCAGGACGAGCGCGCAGGACAACGCAACAACCGGAAACGAGGCCGACCGAGGATCAACGCGAGCTGGACGAAGGATCCGATTCAAATCAAGACCCGAATATTTCTACTTTTGATATACGTGCTCCGCTTCTCGGGGTGGGCAGTAGTGTGGGGCCGCGCAGTTAATTTTCCGCATTTATATTATTTTTATATTAGTTACTGACAAACCAATTTTGTGCGTACCAAATTGTATATATTTTATCACTGTGTAATTTTAAGAATCATATATAGTCTTTATAAATAAGTATTGTACATAAATTTATATATATATATTTAATTAATTCAGCTGTATATAAAATAACAAAATCTTCTGTAAAATAACCTCAGCCAACCAAGAACTCAATAAACTCTGAAAACAACCGGCTTTTCCTTCAAGACGCCAACCCCCCAAACGACAGGGAGAGAAGAGGACACGAGAGGCCCCTAAAAGAGATACCCAACAAAGCGATAGCTTGCCTCTCGTATCCTTCATTCTTCCCGGCAACTACAAGTAGCACCAAGAAGGAACCAGCTACAGATCTACCTTCGTAGTCTCAAGTCTTTGGAATAAGTCCTGAAATGTTTGCAAGTAAAGAAGGTAAATATATTTTGTTTCTTTCAGTTATTTTTTCATTCTTTCATAAACAAGCAATATGCTTGTCCAAGAGCTAGGAGCTATTTAATTCTGCTTTAATTAGGTTTTACTCTATCACCTAAAGATTTCGTGCTACAAGGGGTGTTGTAATACCTCATCTGTCCCCAAATGTTAACCACCCATTGATGGGAGGGGAGAGAGTATTTTGCTGGGAAAGGGACTGGTTGTTATATATATTTACCCTACATTATTATGTAAGCGTTACTGTAGTCTATAACAAAATTTATGGTTTAGCATGTGCAATCTAATGTTGGTCTCGATAAGATGGTTCACATTTGGGGATAAATGGGGGATTTATGACACACCCTGTAGTAAGAAAACCATACGTGATAGGGAAAAACTAACTCTACTTTTGAGATCAGCGCCATCAAATTATATAGAATCACCAACTAGTTTGTAAAAATCGATCGACAAGTTTTCAAATGTGTACTGGTGTTATCAATTTAAAACTAATTAAGTCTCAATTAAAAACTAAAGATAGAATCTCTGGATCCAGAGGATCAAGTCATAATAGACTACTATCCACAAATATGTTACACTCTATATCTATTTATAACCGACATGCAAATATGTCAGATCCAAAGAATCCAGTCAATTTCATTACGGTATCCATCAATACCAGTACCTTGCCAACCAAAAATAAGTCACGGTCCATATCAGTTGCGGACCAAGTCACAATTTACAACCATATACATTTCCATATATACACTTAGGAGGAAAAGTGTAGGTGTGGCTGTAAAGACTGTACAGTAATGTAGAAATGTGTGTGCACCCATTTTGGGTCTCCCATTTAAAGGTGTTTGTCGGGTAAGTGAAGATCATGAGTTTTTCAATACCTTACAATACTATGGGGGACACCGCTCGGCAGAGGAATCTCTTTAAATGGGGTGTGTAAGGACAGAGAGTATCCCCTAACCCAAGATGCTGCCTCCCTATATCCCACAACACTTGTGTTGAGCTGTGGGATCTATCGCCACAAAGCCTTAATTTTACGACCTTAAACTATACCCAATCTATCAACATATGCGTCTAATCGATTTTTAAACATGTTTATAGACGTGCTACTAATTACTTCTACCGGCAAACTGTTCCAGCTATTTACTATTCTATGCGTAAAAAAGTTGCAACTGTTGTCTCGAACCTTCTACTTGTCAACTTACACCCGTTATTTCTAATCTTATTATATTGAGATATTTCGAAAAAGCTATCTCTATTTACGTTATCGAACCCATTCATAATTTTGAACACCTGGATTAGATCACCCCTCAGCCTCCGAGTCTCGAGTGTAGTCAATTTTAACTCCTTAAGCCTATCCTCGTACGACTTTGACCTAAGCGACGGAATCATCTTAGTTGCTCGTCTTTGAACTCTTTCGATTTTGTCTATATCTTTGCGCATATGCGGATTCCAAAATTGGACCGCGTACTCCAAATGGGGTCTAACTAATGATTTATAAAGAGGAACTATAATATCGCGCGATTTGTACTCAAAATTTCGAGCTATAAAACCTAACACTTTGTTCGCCTTATTGACCGCTGCTGTACTTTGTTTCGCTACTTTTAAATCACCAGTGACTATAACTCCTAAATCTCTTTCCTGCTCTACGCTTGTTAAATCTTTCCCTGACATACTATACGCAAATTTACCGTTACGCGAACCTATATGCAAAATTTTGCACTTATCAACGTTAAATCTCATTTGCCATGTGACTGACCAATCAACGATTTTATTCAGATCTTCCTGAATTTTACCTCTATCTTTGTCATTAATCGCCCTACCACCCAGCTTCGTGTCATCCGCAAACTTTGAAACTGTACTGACTAGGCCGACATCTAAATCGTTAATATATATAAGAAAAAGCAAGGGGCCCAATACAGAACCCTGAGGGACGCCACTCGCTACATTAGCCCAGCACGACTCCGCTCCATCAACGACCACCCTCTGTTTCCTGCCTCGCAACCACTCTTCTAGCCAAAAACCACATTCTCCTCTTTTAAATCTGCAATTATCTTTTATATAATATCTGCATATAATTCCTTCCCCATATTTACTCGTGGCCTTTGTTTTTTGCTCCTTATTGGGGAACAGTTTCACTCCGTTTTCTTGACTGCCTTCTTGTCCTATTTGTGCTATTTGTGCTAGTTGTGTTTGTGTCCTTCGTTGCCCTTATGCTGTGTGTTGTCTTTACACTCTTTGTCGTCTGTGTTTTCGGCCTCGTTTTGTGACGGTATTTGATTTTTTTCTATTTCGCCTTTCTCCATTTCTTCCGTTTTCCACTGTTCTTTGTTCCCACTTTCCTCTTTCATTCTCTTCTCGTAGTCTCTTTCTGCTTTAAATACTGTAAAAGAGTTTAGTTCGGTCAAGCAGTTTTCGCAGAAAAATTTAATCCTTTAAACTGCTTTGCGTTCGTTATAAGGGAGACTTTTTCATCTCCCCATTCTAGGCATTTAAAATCCAAAAGTAGCTGACAAACATCACACCTCATCGCCCCTGTCTCATCTGTTGCATCCTTACAGACACCACAGAGTTGCGGGTATGTATTAATTTCCATGTTGGTGAAGTGAATCAAAAAGGGGTATTATGGGAGGTATTGGATGGGGGATGACTCAAGCTGGGTGAGGGAAAGAATTTTCCGTTACTCCGGGGACGGGAGATTGGGGATGTGGCACGCTGTATACTTCTCACTGATTGGTCCTCTCGACTGTGGCTGCGGGGGATAATGGGGGGATATTTGCGGACCTTTCAAAAACAAAACTTTCCTCACAAAGAGACTCTCGGAAAAAAACAAATGCTGTATATATCAATTCACTTTGTTTTTATTTACTTTTTTTTTGGTATATGCCGCGATTTTTACTTTTTAAAAAGAAATACCACTATGCACTATCAATTAACTCACAATATCGGCACCGTTTAAAACTGATTAACTGCAGGATTTTTACTGTAATACCGCTTTTATTCGGACTTCGATCGAAACACGTGTAACCGTCACAACAGCAAACAAACAAATATATATATATATATATATATATATATATAATATATATATATATATATATATATATATAGTACTTAACGGAGCGCGGGGAGGTTGCAGGAGGTAGTATCCCTCTCCCGATCATCGGGAGTTTGGGTGGTCTCCCAGAAGAAAATTTCTATCAGGGTGCTTCTGAAATACTGTTTCATGGCGCTGTGAAATGAAAACCTCTAGATCTACTTCCCAAAATGACAAAACCTCTAGAAACCTCTGACATTTTTCTTTTTATTTCAAAAGGTTGCTATGCCTCTAAAATCTCTAGAAAATGTAAAATCTCATAATGAATAATAAAAAATATTTCCCTCTAGGGTTATTTATCAAATTATGTTATTATGTACATCTCGGCCTCCTACTATAAGAGAGGCGTGCTGCCGTGCTTGTTTAACGTGCTCACGCTCCGACTATTAGTCGGTAAATATTTTCAGTGAGACAATCAGTGCAAGAAATATTTTACACAAAAAGGAATGACAGGCCAAATATAAGTGCCGGAACGCTGCTCCGGTGCGTTCCGGCACAAATTAACCACTGTGTGTGTGTGTATATATATATATATATATATATATATATATATATATATATAACTTGGTTGAATGGTTTGTTCTTAGGGAAGCGTAGCTTAGCGAGGAATAGGAGGACGAAAAGATGGTACATGTTTATTAACAGACGTTTCGGAAAAATTCAATTTCCATCATCAGTGCTAAAAATTTTGAAAACAAGTAAAAATAAATAAGTATAATAAATAGAAACGAACAACAAATTAAAATGGCGCAACAATTAGTGAGAATTAAAAGCAAGTTACAGTGTGTATTAAATTAAAAGATTAAAAGTTAAATGATATAAAGCAGTGGTTCCCAAACTGTGTTCCGCGGAACCCTGGGGTTCCACGGAGGCTTAACAAGGGTTCCGTGACACGTTTTCTAATCAGTCTAATCAGGTCTTAATATTAAGGTCTAATTAAGGTCCTAATATTTATACATAATTTTACCTTGTGGCTTTTTGTTAAATAATATTTTATATTCTTATTCTGACTTGAAATGGCACCATCGTGGATTTGGGATCACTAAATATTTTTCGCTAAAATTAAAATCTGCTAAGTAAATACAAATAAATTTTCGTTACTCGGCTACTGCAAAAGTGTAATTTGCCAGATTTTAATTTTAACGATTTTATAAGACGGGTTCTATTAGTACTGTTTTAAAATAAATATCATAAATTCTGTCATAGTATTTAAAAATTGTCATATTATTTATGACAAATTTTAATATATATATTTTTTTCGTGAGAATTTAACTGTAATTAATTTTGAGCAATATGTTTTCGCTAAAATTTAAATTTTCTAAGTTGCCAGTTGATTTGATGTGCACTTGTTTCGTTATTAATTGTGAACCAATCAGTCAGTATAACTATAGCCGTCGGCGTGGTGCACTGTCAAGTTAATTTCTGATAGGCTTTATTTACCTAAGTGTTTTCAGTGTAAAAATTTGTATTGTGTTCATCACTAAAATCTGTAAGTTTTGTTGCTCAATAAATATTTTACAGCTCTAAGTCTAATATATATATATATATAATATATATATATATATATATATATATATATATATATATTTGGAATTGGGGTTCCGTGAAATAAAAACAAGTCTGTAAGGGTTCCGACAGTTAGTAAAGTTTGGGAACCACTGATATAAAGTATAAAAGTATGGATAATAAGTAAAATATAAAATGGTTTAGGTGGAACAGAATTGTAAAGTTTCTTACCAGATTGTTAATGTAATGAGACTAATTATACAGAAGATTGGGAATGGTTGCCTGCTGAAAGAATTCCATATTAGGAAGATGGAGCCGGGCGGAGTGATGGTGGATTTCTTTTGAAAGTTTATTTGGCAATGTTTAAATTGAAAGCGGAACTGTAATCGTTGAGGGTTGGCTGGATACTGAGGATGTAAAGGGACTCAAGTATGCGGAGGTCGATTAGTTGGTTGGCTGAGTTAATGATTTTGAAATTGGAGGAAAGTAACGGGTGGTTGTGGAGGTGGCAGTGATCCCTTATTGCAGATTTGGAGGGTTTGTTCAAGGGCTGTGAAGTTCTTGTAGAAATCCCACGATGCTCGTCCACTCTTGTTTGATATTGGCGGATGGTACTGCCAATATAGTTCGCTTTGCAGCGAACACAATTAAAAGCGTAGATAGTGGACGAAGCAAGTGGCTGGGGTGTTTTTTCTTTATGGTTGAGGTAAGATTTGATACTATTGTTGTTGGTGAAAGCGAAATGAAATTTAATTTGGGGGTAAAGCGGCGTGAGTAAGAGACGGAGTTCTGAAAGTATTTTGTGGCTAATATGGTCGTAATAGGGGAATGAAAAATATTGTACGTCTTTTGTAACAATGGGAATTTTAAGGGGGGGTTGATAAATATTATTAAGAAAATTTCTGGTTAAAGACTGTAACAGATGTTTTGGGAAAGAGTTATTAATGCTGAAGTTAAGAATTAACTCTATTTCATGCTGAAAAGATAAGTACGAGGAGCAAAGATGGTAGGCACGGTGGATTAAAATTTTAATACTGTTTATTTTATATAGCAAAGGGATGTGGCTTAGGAAATTAGTACCCAGGCCTGTGTACGTGGGTTTTCGATATATGGAAGTGCTAAATTTGTTGTTTTGTTTAGTTATTATAATATCTAGGAAGGGAAGGGTGTTATTGGATTCGTCTTCTTTGGTGAACTTAATGTTTTTATGTTGGGAATTAAGGTAGTTAAGAAAAAGGGGGGCGTGGTTGGCATTGTGAAAAAGGAGAAAGGTGTCATCAACGTATCTTTTATATAGGCGTGGTTTATAATGAGTGGGGCAATGAAGTAGCCAGTTATTTTCGTGATGGCTGACAGAGCTGGGCAATAAATACATTGAATGTATTTAAATACTAAATACTAAATACATGGGAGAAATGTATTTAAATACTAAATACTAAATACATTTTACGAATGTATTTAGATACTAAATACAAAATACATCAATTGTATTTAAATACATTTGTAAATACATTTTAAATACATACAAATTTTAACATATGCATTCACTAATTCATGTTTTGATAAATTTCTACTTTAGGGGACACGGTGAATTTCGAAATAAATACACCACTCGATAGATCAGACGATTTTAAAAGCTTTTTCATCAATGAATTTTCCATCGCAAATTGGATTGATTGCAACGAGTTAGTTGCACAGGCCCACTTAAGGCAGAGCCGTTTTGTACGATTATTCGGTCAATTTCAAGATATTTTTTGATGTCTAAAAAAACACTTACCTTCAGATGAGTGTACAGATTCGTTGTAGCATTGCTTGCAGCAGAAACTTCGTGTTTACACAGCAAGCAGGTGCACTTTACCTTATTACCGTCTTTAGATTTAATTTTAAAGTATTTTCCATCAAACAGAGGGTGCACTAAATTGTTATCTGCAGATATATCACTGTTTGATTCACCGGATTTGCTTGTTGAAGCCATGACACGCACACGATAAAGAAATCAACCGCTTTCGACTAAGAGTGGCACACAACTGATTGAACTGACACGTTGAACCATGAACCATGCTGTACTACACTGTCGACGCGTCGTACTGTGCTAGTACAGAACGTGTATTAAACCAGTAAAAGTATTTACATTTTTATATTTTGAGTATTTAAATACTCATTAAAGTATTTAAATACTATATTTAAATACATGAAAAACAATGTATTTATAAATACAGTTCTAAATACACAAATGTATTTAAATACGTATTTAAATACAAATGTATTTAAATACTGCCCAGCTCTGATGGCTGAGGAAGATGTTCGCTAAAGTGGCACTTAAGGGGGATCTCATAGCTAGTGAGTCGGTTTGTTGATAAAGTTGTTGGTTAAAGAAAAAATAGGTGTCTGAGGCGGCGAGCGTAAGCAGTTTGGTAAATTCATGTTTTGTCAGATTCAAAACTGTGTTCGGATTGTTGGCGAAAAGGCTATTAATACAGATATCGATGGCTTCTTTAATTGGAACGTTGGTGTAGAGAGATACTATATCGAAACTATGCATATGAAGGTTATTTGGGTTATTTATGGTCCATATTTCTTTAGCGAATTCGTAGGAGTTGGTGACGGAGTATTTGTTTTGGGTTAGGGGGGTTAAAGTGGGAATTAGGAATTTTGCTAGTTTGTAATTGTGGGTAGTGTAGGCCGAAAGGATGGGTCTAATGGGTAAGTTGGGTTTATGTATTTTAGGGAGGCCATAGAGAGTAGCTGGGGATGAGCCGGAAGAACGTACTTGGTTATAAGTGCTTTCTGAAATTTTGTTCTGATCATATAGTTTTTTGAGGAAACGGTTGATTTTATCTTCAAGTTTTAGGGAAAGGGTTAAAGGATTATCGTTAATCTTTTTAAATTTGGTGGGATCGTTAAGAACGTTGTTGACCTTATTAATATAATCTGGTTTATTAAGAAGGACGGTGCCTTTACCTTTGTCGGGGCGTGAAATGATAATGGAGTCGTCTTTAGATAGTTCTTTAAGGCAAGAGAGGTCTTTTTTATTAATAAGGGGGGAAAAAACTTTATGAGGTTTAAAACTATAAAAATGTTTATTAGCGACTCCATTATCATTTCACGCCCCGACAAAGGTAAAGGCACCGTCCTTCTTAATAAACCAGATTATATTAATAAGGTCAACAACGTTCTTAACGATCCCACCAAATTTAAAATGATTAACGATAATCCTTTAACCCTTTCCCTAAAACTTGAAGATAAAATCAACCGTTACCTCAAAAAACTATATGATCAGAACAAAATTTCAGAAAGCACTTATAACCAAGTACGTTCTTCCGGCTCATCCCCAGCTACTCTCTATGGCCTCCCTAAAATACATAAACCCAACTTACCCATTAGACCCATCCTTTCGGCCTACACTACCCACAATTACAAACTAGCAGTGGTGGGCACCGTTAACCAAAAAGTTAACTTCGTTAACCGCTAATCTGTTAACCAAAAAGTTAACTTCGTTAACCGTTAATCCGTTAATTCGTTAAACATGTAACGGAAGTTACCGATAAACCGTTAACGTTAACTTTTATTATAAAAAAATGAAAAACACAATATATATATAATTTAATTTTCCCTCTTCTTCTCGTTCTCCATTTTGTCCATGAGATGCATGTTGCCCTTCATGAAAATTAGCATATCAAAGTTTTCATCAGACAGGGATGATCTCTTGGCCCTCAGGATGTCCTTGCCCATAGAGAACAAACGCATGGCACAGATATGGCACAGAATATTCGGGAAGTAATTGCACTGAAATTTCTTCGGTCTTCACAGCAGAGATACTAAAGAGTAAACAGCCTCTGGCGCCACACGCTGACATTTACTTCTCAACGCCATCTATTATCTCATAAAGAAACTAATTCACATTGGGACTTGAAAGTACCGGCAGGATCAACCGGGTAGAAAAATAATTATGGAGATTTTAAAGATGTGGTACCTAGAAGTACCGCCAGGACATAAAGGGTTAAGGTGAAAACGCTCCCATTGTAAGACATCAATTGACTTAATTTATGTTATCAAAGTGACATGAGAATTGAAATCTTACCTGATCAGTTTTATGGTTCTTGAAATGTATCAAGGAGACTACTAATAAGGTACTCACAGACATATTATAAATATACATGACTTACTTGACAACGATTATTTTTAAATATTCACTAGCACAAACATGTTGCGCAAGAGACAGACTGCAAATGAAACGAATGTAGTTATTTGTTGTAATTGTTACATATATATTATTGAAAGTGCCTTAAAATGCTCGTGATATTTCTTGAAAGAAGTTGAAACATTCAACTCAAATGGCAAATCTTTCCGCCTGATTTTACAGTCGACCATGTTTTGCTCAAACCAATGCCATAAATAACTACCATATTTGGTAAGACACAAATTGTGGCGACGGAAACAAATATATCGCCTGATTTTGCACTGCGGAAATGGAAATTCGTTCATCACTATTAACAGTGGCGGATTAATTGCGCACCTGCTCAGCACTGAAAATAATAGAAACTTTTAAACGTTTATTTATGAATGTTTTGGGTTAACGGACTTGAGTGAACGGAAGGTAAATGTAACGGAAGTTAATTAGTCCGATAATGATTTTCAAAGTTAACTTAAAAGTTAAATCGTTAACGAAAAAGTTAACTTCGTTAATTAACGATTAACGGATTAACGGTTTGTGCCCAGCTTTGCAAACTAGCAAAATTCCTAATTCTCACTTTAACCCCCCTAACCCAAAACGAATACTCCGTCACCAACTCCTACGAATTCGCTAAAGAAATATGGACCATAAATAACTCAAATAACCTTCATATGCATAGTTTCGATATAGTATCTCTCTACACCAACGTTCCAATTAAAGAAGCCATCGATATCTGCATTAATAGCCTTTTCGCCAACAATCCGAACACAGTTTTGAATCTGACAAAACATGAATTTACCAAACTGCTTACTCTCGCCGCCTCAGACACCTATTTTTTCTTTAACCAACAACTTTATCAACAAACCGACTCACTAGCTATGGGATCCCCCTTAAGTGCCACTTTAGCGAGCATCTTCCTCAGCCATCACGAAAATAACTGGCTACTTCATTGCCCCACTCATTATAAACCACGCCTATATAAAAGATACGTTGATGACACCTTTCTCCTTTTTCACAATGCCAACCACGCCCCCCTTTTTCTTAACTACCTTAATTCCCAACATAAAAACATTAAGTTCACCAAAGAAGACGAATCTAATAACACCCTTCCCTTCCTAGATATTATAATAACTAAACAAAACAACAAATTTAGCACTTCCATATATCGAAAACCCACGTACACAGGCCTGGGTACTAATTTCCTAAGCCACATCCCTTTGCTATATAAAATAAACAGTATTAAAATTTTAATCCACCGTGCCTACCATCTTTGCTCCTCGTACTTATCTTTTCAGCATGAAATAGAGTTAATTCTTAACTTCAGCATTAATAACTCTTTCCCAAAACATCTGTTACAGTCTTTAACCAGAAATTTTCTTAATAATATTTATCAACCCCCCTTAAAATTCCCACTGTTAAAAAGACGTACAATATTTTTCATTCCCCTATTACGACCATATTAGCCACAAAATACTTTCAGAACTCCGTCTCTTACTCACGCCGCTTTACCCCCAAATTAAATTTCATTTCGCTTTCACCAACAACAATAGTATCAAATCTTACCTCAACCATAAAGAAAAAACACCCCAGCCACTTGCTTCGTCCACTATCTACGCTTTTAATTGTGTTCGCTGCAAAGCGAACTATATTGGCAGTACCATCCGCCAATATCAAACAAGAGTGGACGAGCATCGTGGGATTTCTACAAGAACTTCACAGCCCTTGAACAAACCCTCCAAATCTGCAATAAGGGATCACTGCCACCTCCACAACCACCCGTTACTTTCCTCCAATTTCAAAATCATTAACTCAGCCAACCAACTAATCGACCTCCGCATACTTGAGTCCCTTTACATCCTCAGTATCCAACCAACCCTCAACGATTACAGTTCCGCTTTCAATTTAAACATTGCCAAATAAACTTTCAAAAGAAATCCACCATCACTCCGCCCGGCTCCATCTTCCTAATATGGAATTCTTTCAGCAGGCAACCATTCCCAATCTTCTGTATAATTAGTCTCATTACATTAACAATCTGGTAAGAAACTTTACAATTCTGTTCCACCTAAACCATTTTATATTTTACTTATTATCCATACTTTTATACTTTATATCATTTAACTTTTAATCTTTTAATTTAATACACACTGTAACTTGCTTTTAATTCTCACTAATTGTTGCGCCATTTTAATTTGTTGTTCGTTTCTATTTATTATACTTATTTATTTTTACTTGTTTTCAAAATTTTTAGCACTGATGATGGAAATTGAATTTTTCCGAAACGTCTGTTAATAAACATGTACCATCTTTTCGTCCTCCTATTCCTCGCTATATATATATATATATATATATATACAGGGTCTATCGTAGGGGGGGCTAGGAGGGCCATTTGGCCTGGGCCTCAAGCTTAAGGGGGGCCTCAAATTTAGAAACTTTTAGGTTTGAATATAATGTTTTGCAGTGAAAGTAATAATCGGGTTTAGCTATGGGCCTCAAAAGCTGGAAGTGGCCCGGGCCTCTCTGGACCTCTGAGAGTGCCTGTGTGTGTGTGTGTGTGTGTATATATATATATATATTTTTTTAAGTTCGGGAAGAACCGATTCGCCTCTATTTAAAAGGGCATATCTCGGCGGAAAAACAAAGAAAAAGTGAGAGGAAAGACAGAGGAAAAAGAAAGGGGGGAAGGGACAGTCGAAGTGGAAAAAGACCAAGGATGACAAGGACTGCAGGGTCGAGCCCCATCATCCTTGGGTGCTCGGGCCGGGAGGGCGCACGTGAAACCTCCAGGAACAAGCACGTACAAACGAGCACAAAGAGCACTCATGAGCACTCAAGAGCAAATAACTGAATTTTAAATTTGGTTTGGAAGTTTTAGGTCTAGTTGTTTTCCTATTAAAACCTGATCCTCCTGGTCTTCCTTGATGCAAATTCATCAATGATGTCATCATAGGAAATCTGCTCAGAAACCGCATGGTTAATGTTGATGACAGCAAGACCATTGAGGCGGTCTTGCATCATGGTGGATCTCAGGTAAGTCTTGATAAGCTTGAGCTTGGAAAAGCTCCTCTCCGCTCCAGCCAGTCATTGGAAGGGTGACAGCAACCCTGAGGGCGACCCAGAGGTTGGGATAGATCTCTGTGAGCTGCTTTTCATAGATAAACGTCAGCAGCTGAAGTGCTGTCATGCTCGTAGATGGCAGTTCAGGCAAATTCTTTAATTCCTGTGCTAACTCCCTACCATCTAGATCAGAATGTCATCGACAGCTTAAAGTGTTGCTGAGGGTTTCTGATTGCTCTGTCATCTCCTCATTTGACAAGTTTTGGAAGTTTGAGAGCACTCCAAACTTGTCTCTCACTTCTCCCAAGGTCTGCAATCTTTCCTGAAGTGATGAGATAGCAGCATCCACCACCACATTGAAAAAGGCTACCTCCAAATTTTTAAGTGCGTCAATGATGGGTTCATCAGGGGACTCATAGGAGAAGTGCCGTTTTGTGGACCTCAGCCTCTTTTGCTGGAGAACAGCCTCCATATTCATGTCTTCGCACATGTCCATGGCTGAGGTTTGTGCAGCCACAAAGCCTGTTGTTCTGTAAGTGCTGAGAGTTGTTTCAGTCTTCCTTAGCAGATTGACAGCTACATCCAACTGCATTGAGGGAGACTGGATTAGTTTGCTGTCTTGCTGTATGTGGCTTAGGATGTCATACCACACCACAGTGCAGATTGAAAACCGGTATGACCCTATCTCCTCTGCCAAAGACTGGGCCTCAGTCTTTACCACAAGGTCAGTGGTTTGATCACGACCCTCAATGAGTGCCTCTCTCACTGATGCTGCTTGGTACCTTACTGAGTCAATACTCTTCACCCTGCTTTCCCACCTTGTCTCTGACCATGATTTTAAAGTCAAGTTAACATGGTTCTTCAGGATAGCTCATCTTTGTGTAGAAGCCGAGAACAGGGTGTAAAGCTTCTGCAAGATGCCAAAATAGCCAGTGTCATCTGTGGAGCTTTTAGCAGCATCAGCTATCACCAGATTTAATGTATGAGCCCCACATGGCATAAATAGAACCCGTGAATTCTTTTCCAGCAGCCTGGCTTGGACTCTCTTGTTTTTACCCCTCATGTTGGCTCCGTTGTCATACGACTGTCCTCTGCAGTCGTCAAAGGGAATGTTTAGGTCCTCTAGTCTCTTCAAAATTAGGGACGACAAACTTTGGCCAGTGGACTCCTCTGCCTCCAGGAACCCCATGAAATGTTCCTTTACTTGGGGTTTATCATCCAGTGAAACAATCCTGATTATCACTGACATTTGTTCTGTATGACTAACATCTGGGGTGCAATCTAAAATGATAGAAAAGTACTTTGATTGCTTGATCTCCTGCACCATTGTATGAATGATCTTGGTACTGATAGAGTCAATCAGTTCGTTTTGAATGTGTTTGCCCAGATAGTTGGTGTGACTTGCTAATCCACTTTCCACACTGTGAATATGATCTTTCATTACTCGGTCAAATTTTGCCATGAGCTCAACCTCTTTTAAAAAGTTCCCGTTTTATGGCGTGTGCGGTGTTTCTGTGTGTCCCCTCAGTGCCATATTCCTCACTGCATATCTCTCAGCCTCAAGGAGTGCCCATCTCTTTTTTTTGTGAATGGTTTCCCCTTTTATAACCCGCACCTCCATTTCTTTCCATGTTGTCAAATGTTTTAAGTGTTCTGGCGTGTTTTCATGAGAAGTGAGCACCGTGGTTGCATTTTTCCAGTCGTTAAGTCCTCCCTTTATTAAAGAAAAGTCTTTTGTCGAGAACAGCTTGCAGCAGAAGCAGAAGAGGCTGTTGTTTTTCCGTGAATACATCAGACAACTTCTCTTCATTTTCTCTCCGTTTACCAAGATTCTACTGAAGTATTGGTAGTGGCATTTTCTTCCATCCTCTCTCCTAGGAAAGATGAAGTCAGGTGTTACCTAGTATGGTCCTCGCCTAACAAATTCTATCCTCATCTTATCATTCAGGACAGAAGGCCATTCAGCAGGATCAATTGGTTCTGCATCTGTTTGGATGGGCGGAATCGATGTGCCTTGATCAGCAGGTTCTGCACAGGAGGATCCTTCAGGTGCATCTGAAAGGATATAGAGCAGATGAGAATCAATTTATTTATTTACAGTATGCTTATCATGGGTTAAACATAATCATTCTCATGTTTATGATTAGTACAACTTCACCTAGATTTGTGTCCTTAGTTTTTAGTATTAACTATTATATTATTTGAAATATAAACACGTTCTTTGTAACTCTGTTATGCTTTTTCCCCAATTCATTTACATTATGCTTATGATAGGTTAAACATGATTCATATGATTCATATGATGATTGTATCATTTTGTACAAGTAACCAACTTAGCCCTCCTTGTTATCAGACAAGAGGACATATAGTAATTTAATACCGGTAATATGATACTAATATTTATGTTGTACATACCTAAAGAGGTGGAAGTAGATGGCCATTCATCCACAGACATCCCAGTTTTAGCAGAGGAGGGTCCTCCAAGATATTTTAGAAGTGTATCTGAAACGATATAAATAAATGTTATCATGTGAAGCAAACATGATGACACACAGTTGCTTCTGTCATTGTAAATAACTTATTACTGCCACCCGGTACCAGCCTTATTGCAGATGGAAGACTTGGGTATTGAAGGCTCTCTTTATTCTTTGCATTATAACCTTTAACATTGCAAGAACAGAAGTAGCAGTCGTCGGTATGGTTTCTAGACTCGCGCCACACCATAGGGATCCCAAATGGCAAACTTTTCTTTTTACCTTTGCTCCAATTCCTTAGTGCCGCAACACACGTAAGACAAACCTTGTGTGGAGCCCAACTTTTGTCTTGATCTCCTAATTTAATTCCAAAATAAGCATGATAAGCTCTCTTAATGAAGGTCGTTACATTTGTCCTTTGTTTTACAACATACCGACCACAAATATAACAAAATATGTCTGGACTATGGGTACATCCTCTAGAAGCCATTATTAAAATTTTAAAGACGTAATGTTAGAATTATCTATCTGAAAAATATGAAAAAACGAAATTAATTAAAGATGAAAAAGGTAAAAAATTACAAAACGCCCCAAAATTGTTTTGCTAATAACTTTAAAACCGTGGGTGATAGAAAAAAAACTGGTAGCATTTTTTAATTCAGCGCAGCGAACTGCTTCAGAATCACAACTCAAAATAAAGAAATCGATTTTCATGCAGACCGGTGTAATTATTTAGTTTTGTAATAATTGGTTGTTGCCAATATACAGGCAGTTTTTACATAGTGGAGCCACCTCGATGGGCCGAAGTGGCCCCTAGTGTGCCCACTATAAAAATTTCTTATGTTCTTGTGGTTCGGAACCCACGTAAAATTGTAGGTCCCCTCCGCCACCACGGAGGACATGCGCAATACACAATTACGAACGCAGTTAGGTAGACCAGCCATGAGTGGATCCTAGGGTCTTTGTTGGTCTGAAACATTATAACCTCTGAAGGCAAACTCAAAAGGCTGCGAAGTCAGCAGCAGACCATGGGTGCATCGGCGACCACAAAAAGTGCAGGCTCTCAGGGTTTTCCTCCAAAGCGTAGACGTTCAACACCAGTGATTGACTGGACCCTCTGCATGTTTTGCCAAAAGAAGCCCACAAAGAAACTGCACAGGGTGGAGACAATGGAGAAGTCAGATGACTTGATCCAGCGTGCCAAACACGACCCTGTCATGAGCATACCGTTGTCAGCGGACGGTGATGTGATTGCAGTCGAAGGCTGCTATCATCTGGCATGTTTGGTGACATTTGAGAGACGTACTAGAAAACAAGCGGTGTCAGAGGAGCAGCAAGGGCCTGAAAATGAGTGCATGACGAACGAAGCTGTGCAAAGACTTGACAGTAGGCCTGTCTCGTGGTCACGTATACGACATGGAAGACGTCTGGGACAGATACGAGAGTATGTGAAACGACACCAGCATCACCGTGAAATACTCCAGGAGAACAACGTTCTACGAAGATGTTCAAAGGCTGCTTGGCTCAAACGCCAGCTATGTGCGCCCATTGTCAAGAGGCCCGCTGCTGATTTATCCTGGAGAGAGCTCAGATTTCATCATCTCCAAAGCACTGGCTAAGTCTTGTGAACAAGGTCCTGTCACCTCTGAGTCAGAGTCTACTGAAGATGAAGATGCTGATGTCCGCATGTGTGCCACTAGCAGCATATTCCAAGATATGGTACACGTGGCTCTGAAGGTTCAACAAGATCTTCTTGAAACTCCTGGACACTCCGAGACATGGCAAGGTCTTGATCAGGAACATGTTGATTGCGTCATACCCGACAGTCTGTACCTGTTTCTACTATTGCTCTTTGGGGGAATGGATGCTGTAGATGAGGGAAGTGAAGAGGACCAGAAAGTGAAGCAGAGTGTGTGTAGCATTGCCCAGGACATAGTCTATGCAGTCTCCAACCGACGAAAGTTGACACCAAAGCATGTGGGCTTGGGTCTTACTCTGCACCAAGCCACCCGCTCAGAAGCACTCCTAGATCTGTTCCACGCGGCAAATCACACTATTAGTATCGACACTGTAAGAAGGATAGACACCACCATCGCTCAGAACATCCTGGAGAGGTATGCTGAGAATGGATGTGTCTACATCCCTGACACCATCGTCAAAGAGAGAATGATTCATTGCTCTTGTGACAACATAGATGTCTTGGAGTCAACCTTAGACGGGAAGAACACCTTCCACAGCACTCAACTGATGGTATGGCAGAGAGGCCCCCCACTCCACAGCAGAGTTATGGCCAAAAGGGTGGCAAGCACAAGAGATCGAAATCTATCAAACCTGATGACCTACAGGAGTTCCAAAGGTTGGACCAGGCTACCCTCCCATCTGGCAAAAGGCCATCTCCTCCTGGCTACGACACTGACATAGACGACTTGTCACATGAACCTGAGAGGGACTGGGCACATGCCAAGGACTTGGCTTGGGTGGTGTCACGCATCCATGATGAAGCGATGTCCGTTCCAAAATGGGGATCATTCAATCAATCTGTCAGCACTGCGGCTCCACCAGTAACGACCGCCGGGATGTTGCCAATCCTGCAGGCACCAGCAGATGACAATGACACCATGACCACCGTCATCAATCGCTTCATGGCCATTTCTGAGTATGTCAGTCAGAAGTACACCATCATCACTGCTGATCAGCCTCTGTACAACAGGGGTAAGGGACTAGTCTGGGCAAACTCGAAATTTGCCAACGTGGTCTTGCTCATGGGAGGCCTCCATATCTGCTTCAACTTTCTGAAAGCCATTGGTCAACACATGGAAAGTGTGGGACTTGATGACTTATGGACAGAGGCAGGTGTGTACGTGGCTAACATCACTGAGACAATGCTGGACGGCAAGGCCTACTACCGAGCTGTGAGAGGTCACCAGCTGACGTATGAGGCACTGTGGCGCATCAAGTGGCAGATATTTGAGTCATGGCTGGCTGCAACTGGCAAAGGAGATGAGAACGTCAAACAGCTTGCCCTCAATGTTGCTTCGATTTTCAAAGACAGAGCTGACATAGATGAGATGCGCGATGCTGTTGACAACTTCTCAGACGTTTTAGCAGATGAGAATTTCCACAGTATCATGGAGGAATTTAATGACCAGCACTCTGAAAATCCCAACTTCATGCTGTGGTCATCCTACATGGGAATGGTAAAGATTATACTGGCCTTCATTAGAGCTCAGAGAGATGGCATGTGGAGTCTCCACATAGAAGCCTTTGCTGCAATGCTGCCTTGGCTAACTATCTATGGCCACACAAACTATGCACGTTGGGGGCCGGTCTACTTGACTGATATAAGAGGTCTTGAGAAGTCAGCACCAGAAGTTCATGCAGAGTTCTGTAATGGGAATTTTGTCGTCAAGAGGACGGCGAAGCGCTTCAACCAAGTTCCAGCTGATCAGGCAACCGAATGGATAAATCGTACATGTAAGATGCACAATGGTATCATCAGCATCACAAAGAATGACCAAGCAAATGACAGGTTCTGCATCACATGGTCAGAGCGGTCACGCATCTCTCAAGACACAAAATGCCTATTCAAGTATTCAATCTTCAAGATGATGATGGGGAAGCCACCTTCACTTGGGTTGACAGTCTGCCTTCTCGCACTAGGCGTGACGCTCATGATGTCAGAAAACTAGTTCAGCAGTTGAAGCAGTTTGACGTCTTCAGAGTTCACGTGAGTGAAGCAGGAGATACAGATGCCGCCACTAACATCCCACTTGTTTCACTGGCAACCAAAGACACTGCACCCACAGATGTTGTGGAGAACCTGCTGACAGCTCAGGATCGAGGAAAGCAGCATGTAACCGGCTTCATGAAGGAGAGACTGATTGAACAGATAGTAGGCTTCCATGAAACGATGAAGAAACATCGGTCGAAAACCTTCGCTGATGTGTACAAAGCTACAGTTTCCACCAAGCAGAACATGCAGAAGACCATCAAAGCTGACAGAAAGCTACTACAGCGGCTCCTGAATGCCGCGACTGCAGGTCGCATGATGGAGCTGGTCAACGTCTTGAAGCATGAACTGTCCCCAGTCCCATTTAGTCTGGCGAAGGCAGGAGGAGAGATGAATTCAACATCGAAGTCTGAGCTGATGAACATCCTGATGGCTCAGCAGACCATAAGCTCAGAGGTTCCAACCTCTGATCTGAAGACCTGTGTGATGATAGATGGCCATGCACTCATCCAAGCTCTTGGCAAGCCTGGTGGCTGTCGGACATTCAGCAACTATGCTGAAGTGTTCTTCAAGGCCGTGACGAGTTATTTCAATGAACACACAAGAGTTGATGTCATCTTTGATCGGTACGCAGGGGAAGGATCGATCAAAGCAGTTACCAGGACAAAGCGTGCAAGCAAGAAGAAACCGATTCGGAAAGTCATTGATGGCCCACAAGTTCCACTGCCTGAAGTGTGGAAAAACTTCATGGCCCTGGATACAAACAAGGCTGACCTAGCCTTGTTTCTGTCTAATGTCATCACTGAGAAGGGCAGAGATCTTCAAGAAAGATGTCAGCTGGTGGCAGGGGGTGGCTTCCCTGAAGCCTCTGAAGTACGGTCAACCAGGTGACAATGTAAGAGTCCGGTTTGTTTATTATGGACCTTTACAAGTTTACGTAGATAATTAACTAAATGCCAGGGTCACCAGCGCCCAAATGCTAGATTGCATCCAGCACTGCGGCGCAAAATTAATTTTGATGAAAGAAGGGAAGGACTGACTATTAAATCAATACAAATTTTTATATTTTATTGACAACAATTAATAAGTATATGCAAAAGGGGATTTTTACCCGTAACAACTTTGATGGACATATAAATGCAAGATTAAATAATGGTCCGTTTAGCTAATATATAACAGTCTGCAAATAATACTGATTATAATAATAAATATGCAATAATACAAATAATAGTAATAATAGTAATAATAGCCACAATGACAACCTTGTCTGCAAAGAGACAGACAAGAATACTGTAAGTGATATTTCAGAGAAAAAGAATAATAAAAATGGCAATAATTAATAATTAAAATACATATATGTTATATAGGCCCAGTAACCTGTGGATGATAAATTACAGTTAATTCTCATTATGGGATTGTGTTAAGTTGAATGGGGAAACTAAGGAAGTATGTAGGCTACAAATGATTAGTAGGCCATCTGCTAAAAAAATAACATGAAACATAATAGGCTTATAAAGTAAAATATACTAAGAAAATTAATGGGCAGGCCTTTGCCTCTTCAACATATCGAGCTGAGGTTAATCTAAAACAAAGACTATGGTAGGCCTCAGTTAGGCTAGAGTTACAATTTGGCTTTTGCCTAGACCTAACTTAGCCTAAGGTAATTTATTGTATGAATCTTCCATTACTATTTGTAGTATAAATCTTAGTACTAATTGCAAACAGTATAAGGCTTGTTAGTATCTACAGTATGCGGTATTGCATACAGATATGAAACAGTAAAGAATATAAACATAAATACAAAACATACCACAAAGGAACTTTGCTTGCTGGCGCGGTGCTTTCAAATAATATGATGTGTGAACAGCGTCCTTTGTGTTGTCGTTTCACATAAGTTTGTGTTTACTCCACAATTTTACCAACAAGCCAAAATAATCCTTAAAAGCCCATTCATGTCTAGTCACACCACACTGAATTCTTAAGAATTAAATTTGATCACTAGACATTTAACTTGTATTTATTTATTTATTTAGATTTAAATAATTCACTCATGCCAATTTGTGGCAGTTTTCACTAATAAAGAATAATCTTGTGGTGCAAGGCACTACAACAACGTTCCACTGCATAGCAACCATGAAGAGGCGGACACCAGGCTCATCCTTCACTCATGTGATGCAGCGTCTCAGGGCTATGAACGAATACTGGTAGTGTGCAGAGATACTGATGTAATAGTGCTGCTGATTCACTTCGTTTGCACCAAGGTCGCTGAAGTGTGGATGCTGTGCGGAACGCCCAAGAACCGAAAATGCTACCCCATGCACGATGTATTCAAGAGTTTATCGCCCCCAGTCAGGGACAACCTGGTCAGCTTCACGCTTTGACGAGGTGTGACACAGTCTTGTCCTTCAGTTGTCATGGAAAAAAGAAGTGTTGGAAGGTGTTTAGTGACCACCCACTCCTGCTGCACGCCAATGGTCGAGATGGGGATATCGCAGATGTTGAGAAGTTTGTGTGTCATTTGTATGGCACCCTGGAACAACACACAGTTGATGACGCCAGAGTTCACCTTTTTGGGAAGGCCAAGAAGACTCTGGAAATGCTCCCACCGACAAAGGATGCCCTGGAGCTCCATGCCAAGCGGGCAAACTGTCAGGCCAAAATATGGAAGATCCGGTGGACACCTCAGCCTGGAAGATGGGAGCCTCCTACCAGTGTGGAGAAGACTTCCTCCAATCCCTGAAGCCTGCCTGGAGCTTGTTGCTTGTGGTTGCAAGAAAAAGTGCAAGACAGCTAGATGCAACTGCTTCAGGAAAAGGATGAAGTGTACGCAGGGGCGCATTTACAGTGTGCGGGGCCTTGGGCAAACTATTTCTCGGGATGTATTATTTTAGTGTATTAATGAATGACAATATTTTGTAATGCACATAACAGATATATTTTTTTAACACACACAAAACACACATGCAGAAGCCATTCGGCTCATTAATGTGATATTAAAGACTATAACTTAACTATGTACACATCAGGCACGTGCCGTGAGTAAATACTCAGGGTAGGCAGACTCAATGCGCGAGCGAGGCGAGCGGCTCCAAGCTAGGGGGTCTGGGGTGGGCGCGAGCTCCCCCAGCGGGTTCCGGGGCGGAGCCCCAGCCACCAACGAATTTTAAGCATAATTAACCCCTTCCGCACCATTTGTGCTAATTTTTGGTCAACAACAAATATTTACTTACCGCTTTATTTGTAGATGAATTCTATTCTTCTCTCTTTGTTAGTAACAAAAATATCTGTAATTTTTTCAAAGAAATTGTAAGTGGGATTTTGTTCCATTTTAGTAAATCTTTCCTTTTCAATTGAAATTAGGGCAAGTGATGAAAGCCTTTCCTGTTTCATTCTATTCCTGGTGTAGCTTTTAATTCTTTTCAAAGCTGAAAATGACCTCTCAACAGAAACTGTTGTAGCTGGAATTGCTAAAATCAATTGCAACAGCTTCACCGCTTCAGGAAACGTTAGTTCAAGTCCATTTTGAAATATGAAAGCAAGCAAATCTTTAATTGATTTATCCCTGAACACTTGTGCACTATAAATTCCAGCTAGATCAGTTTTCAATCTTATGACATCGAAGAAGTTACCATAATTCTTCTCTAAACTTTCTACTGCATCCTTATCAATTTATGTAGCTAGTTTTAGAAACTTTTTACTATCAACTAATGAAATAAATTGTAAATTTTTGAAGTCACTCTATCTTGCTTCCATATGCTGCAGTATATCATTCAATATTAGACAGAATATTCTTTCTCTTTCTTTTTTAATTGGACCTTTTGTACGACATTTTGATTCAGTCAAGTTATTTTCTTTGAAACATTCTTCAAACTTCTCATAGATATCATCAAAATTTTTGCGCAGACCCTCGAGGGAATTCATTGTTTCATTGATTCTTTCAATGCAATATGGAATATCTATAATTTTAGTTTGTAAGATATTGAAGAGTGTGTCAGTTCTAATAAAAATCTTATCATATACCATGAGAAGAAAGTATGTTGAATCTTTCGTTAGCCAATTATAAAATCCATTACTCCTCACTAAAGTATCTGAGTCCCACAATAAAGGATTGCTGTCAATGTTGTTGAAAAGTTTACAAAGCCTCTTTAATTTCAGAATCCAATACATATCTTAAAACTGTGGAACATTGAGCTGTATTTGAAATATCAGTCGATTCATCCACTTCTATAGCAATGAATGGGGATCTTGCGATATCTTCTTTAATATTATTTTCTACAGCTATGCCTACTGCTTCAATCAAGTCATTTTGTATCTTGTTAGAAACGCCAGAAAACACGGATGAAGTCTGTAAATGTTGTGCTAATTTTTGGTCAAATTTTGCAGTGTAGTTCAGTAACTCAATATAGTTTCCACGATTTAAAGAGGATTTATCTTCATTATCACCGCGGAAAGCAAGTTCTTGTTTAATCAAAAAGCAAGTAGCAGAATTAATGTTTTCAGTATGTCTCTGTTTTCCTTTACCTTTTTATTGTGAATTTCAATGCTAAGTTTTTTTTGCTTATCTATGCTCAAGTCGATTCGTGTAGATCCAAATGTTTTCAACGATATTTGACTTTCATAATGCGCAGCAGACCTCTCGTGCTTACTTAAAGCATTAGTCAAATTATTTAAATCACAATATCCTGTTCTTATCCACACACTTTCACTAGATACGGAAAATAACAAGCATGGAAAACAAAAGAGTCTACCTGTTGTAACACAACCACACAACCACTCTTTCTTGCTGTACCACGTCGTTTGAAACGTTCTGATTATTTTGTTCCTTTACGCTGTAGCAACTGTTTCAGTTCCGGTGTCGGCCTACCATTTTTAATCACATTCAACCTTTCTTCATAAGACAGTTTAGAAAAATTCTTAAGATACTCACTGTCCATATTTGAAAAGGGTTAAATTTTGAAATAAAATGTCTAAAATTTAGTTCAATCACCAGAGGCAAACGACAACACAGACGCGCGCACAGCCACACACCCGACCATGTGCCCGAACGGCAAAACACTGAGTGAAAAGCAGAACTAAATCTGCTTATATAGCGCAGTATTTGTCACAGCTTGGAGCTCCACTCACGGCACGTGGGAAAATTTCATTGTCAAGCGTTAATATAATAGAGGTTGAAAGGCACGGGGAAATTGTGCTTCTAACACAATATTATCCATTTACAAATTTATACATTGAATTTCATACATTAAATTAACATTTATATAATGAAGTGAAAATCATTTACTTTTTATATTTAATATTTTTAGTTTTATTCAGGGTAAGCACTGCCTACCTTGCCTACCCAGAGGGCACGTCCCTGGTACACATACAGTGTATACAGCTACACTAGTAGGCTACACAGTTGTAATGCACTTAATAAACATCTACACAGTTATTGTAATGCATTTAATAAACAGCTACACAGTTGTAATGCACTTCATAAACAGCTAAACTGTACAGCTTACTGTACTGTAGATAGAGTGTAGATTTGTAATGAATATTACATAAGACGCTTCCTGGCTTTTTGCTTGGAAAACTGCGTGATTGTGTCCTCGAAACTCACCGACTGCAACACCTCATGCTCTATACTCAACAGCGCCAGGGACGAAAGGAGCTCCTGGCCCATTGTGGAGCGAAGGTAATTTTTGATCAGTTTGAGTTTCGAGAATGAATGTTCACCAGAACAGTTCATGACAAACATACACAGGTATATTCTCATTGCTATTTCCATGTTTAGGAATGTTCCTTTCAGTTCGTTTGTGTTCATATGCCGATAAAATCTGTTGCACATGTCTTCATGTTCCATCTGGGATTCTGTTTCACTTTCGGTGAGTTTCATTAGGGCAGCGAACTGCACAACTTCTGTTACCAACTCTTTCTCCAAATCAGCCAGATAGCATTCTACTAGATGTTCAGCTGACCGTCGAAGACTGTCGATGTCCAGGACTAGAAGGAAATACAAAAATCCAAATCTTTTCTGCAGGACAGCGTACGCTTCTAGACGAGTGTTCAGAGTGGTACACAGTTTGTCAATTATCGGTGGAAATGCAGTGGTTTGAAATGAATCTCTTGGTGTCAGGTTCGTATCTTCGGCAGTTCCGATTTCGTCATGATGGCGCTTTCTCTTCTTTGTGCATTGAGTCGATTCCTTGTATACTCGATGACCACACTTTCCAATGCCCTGGTCCTCGAATTCGTCAAATCTTGATCTGAGGTCTTCAACAAATTGCAGTAGTGATTTCAGCAAGAGAGTGGCTGAGTCTAACGACATTCCTTGTTTTTACAGAGATGTATTCGTTTTTTTTAAATCGTTCGAGAATAGTGTTCCATAAAACCAATAAAATGGCTGTTTCGAGTCGTTGAAGCTGTTTAGACAATCCCCTGTCTTCAATCCTGGCTTCCGCAGTTTGGCTGGTATCTGCTGCTAGCTCATCCAGTACCGCGATATTCTCGGTGTAGCCTTCGGTTAAAGATTGGACGGCATCTGATCTGGCTGACCAGTGGGTATCGGAGAGGCCTTTGTCGACCTTTAGTTTCTCACTACGGTAACTACTATCGAGAACTTCTACATGTCAACGCCATTGGTACCTATGTCGAGGAGACGAGAACGTGTAGACATTCTGAATGAGCATAAACAATTCAACGGCTGCTGTGCAACTGTCAGGGCCACATTTAGGGGATGGCGCACCGGGCTAATGTCCAAGGCCCCGTGCCCGATGGGCCCCGCAAATTTCAGTTGAAAAAAATTAAACGTCACGTATTTGCCATCTGTGACGAGTTTTACTTTTCCCGGCAGGCGGCATGGCATCAGGCATTCTAATATCCGCTTTGATGGTGTTTAATTTGGGGTCTTGTTAGTGTTACTCATTTCTAATGTTGTTACTAACTTCTTGTTTCTGATGCAGATTCATGATTTATGTTCTTATTGTTGGCATTGTAATACGTACAACATGGAAACGAGCCGTGACCGGGATCGAAGGAGAAAATATAAACCCAATAGTGAAAAGCGTAAGGATAAGAAGCGCAGGGAAGAGTTTCTTGCGACGGTGCCGAAACTGACTAATTGGATTAAATCATCAGCAACTACAGTAAGTCAGTCCCTTCAGCAGGCCCACCAGCTGCCTCCGCTACTTCAGCAGCTGCGTTTTCAGAAGATGCGTCTATGTCAGTGTGTTCAGCAAGCCCAGCAGCTGCCCCCACTACTTCAGTAGCTGCATTTTCAGGAGACTCCTCTACGTCAACCCCTTCAGCAGGCCCACCAGTTACCTCCGCTACATCAGCAGCTGCATCTTCAGAAGACCCGTCTACGTCAGTGTGTTCAGCAGGCCCACCAGCTTCAGGACATGCAAATAATGACATTGGTTTGTGGCCACAAGTGCTGACCGATGACTTTAGAGAGTTCTGGATAGAGCGGGAAACATCAGATTGCCGAAATTATGACAGCGACTTCAGTAACTCTTCAACTACTGAAAGTGGTACAACACGCCGATGTACGAAGACATTATTTGTTAAGAAACATAGCCTGATGAATGAGAGGATTGAGGTGTCATGGCTGTGCTATTCTGAGTCCACAGGCTGTGTTTACTGTTTTGTCTGTAAATTAATGTCGAAGGCGGACAGCAAGTTCACAATCGGGTTCAACGACTGGAAGCATGGTAGACAATCGGTCAAAACTCAAAGCACACGGAAAATGTCAGCAACATATGGAGTCGATGAGATATTTGTTGGTTAGAAAGTCTGTCTCCAGCCGTGTTGATTCGAAACTGGTGAACCAGTTTGAAAAGGATTGCAACTACTGGCAGGAAGTTCTGCGGCGCTATGTCGACGTTATCAAGTATATCACGTCACGAGGACTAGCAATTCGTGGACACGACTCCCGTTTCGGTTCACCAAACAACGGCAACTATTACGGAATTTTGGAACTTTTAAGTAAGTATGACAGTTTTCTAGCTGCGCATATAAGCGAGCATGCCAACAAAGGTAGCGGACACACCTCGTATCTCTCTCATTTCATTTGCGAGGAACTCATACTATTGATGGCTGATAAAGTACTTCAGACGATTATCCGAGAAATCCAGCAGTCAAAATACTACTCTCTAGTCTCTATCCGTCGACTCTACGCCTGATGTTTCCCACACCGATCAACTGTGCTTCACCGTCCGATATGTGGTTGAGTCTGGGTCCGTCGAGCGATTTCTACAGTTCATACCTATGAATACACATACAGGGAAAGGAATCGTCGACGTGGTCCTCAACTTTCTGGAGACGCATGGCATTTGAATTGGAGACCGCAGAGGACAGTCTTATGATAACGCAAGCAATATGGCAGGGAAATACAACGGTGTAAAGAGCCACATCAAGTCAAAATCTCCGTATGCTGAGTTTGTGCCGTGCATGTGCCACTCACTAAATCTTGTGGGTAAATCAGCAGTGGACAGTTGCACAGCAGCCGTTGAATTGTTTATGCTCATTCAGAATGTCTAAACGTTTCTCGTCTCTTCGACATACCGATGGCGTCGACATGTAGAGGTTCTCGATAGTAGTTCCCGTAGTGAGAAACTAAAGGTCGACAAAGGTCTCTCCGGTACCCGCTGGTCAGCCAGATCAGATGCCGTCCAACCTTTAACCGAAGGCTACGCCGAGAATATCGTGGTACTGGATGAGCTAGCAGCAGATACCAACCAAACTGCGGAAGCCAGGATTGAAGCCAGGGGATTGTCTAAACAGCTTCAACAACTCGAAACAGCCATTTTATTGGTTTTATGGAACACTATTCTCGAACGATTTCAAAACACGAATGCATCTCTGCAAAAACAAGGAATGTCGTTAGACTCAGCCACCCTCTTGCTGAAATCACACTGCACTTTGTTGAAGATCTCAGATCAAGATTTGACGAATTCGCCAGGCATCGGAAAGTGTGGTCATCGAGTATACAGGAATCGACTCAACGCCCAAAGAAGAAAAGCGCAGACGACGAAATCGGTACTGCCGAAGATACGAACCTGACACCAAGAGATTCATTTCAAACCACTGCATTTCTACCGATAATTGATAAACTGTGTACCACTCTGAACACTCGCACTCGTCTAGAAGCGTACGCTGTGCTGCAGAAAAGATTTGGATTTTTGTATTTCCTTCTAGTCCTGGACATCGACAGTCTTCGACGGTCAGCTGAACATCCAGTGGAATGCTATCTGGCTGATCTGGAGAAAGAGCTGGTAACAGAAGTTGTGCAGTTCGCTGCCCTAATGAAACTCACCGAAAATGAAACAGAATCCCAGACGGAACGTGAAGACATGTGCAACAGATTTTATCGGCATATGAACACAAACGAACTGAAAGGAACATTCCTAATCATGGAAATAGCAATGAGAATATACTTGTGTATGTTTATCATGAACTGTTCTGGTGAACATTCATTCTCGAAACTCAAACTGATAAAAAATTACCTTAGCTCCACAATGGGCCAGGAGCGCCTTTCGTCCCTGGCGCTGTTGAGTATAGAGCATGAGGTGTTGCAGTCGGTGAGTTTCGAGGACACAATCACGCAGTTTTCCAAACAAAAAGCCAGGAAGCGTCCTTTGTAATATTCATTACAAAACTACACTCTATCTACAGTACAGTAAAGTGTACAGTTTAGCTGTTTATTAAGTGCATTACAACCGTGTAGCTGTTTATTAAGTGCATTACAATAACTGTGTAGATGTTTATTAAGTGCATTACAGCTGTGTAGCCTACCAGTGTAGCTGTATACACTGTATGTGTACGTAGTTAAGTTTTGTCTTTAATATCACATTAATAAGCCGAATGGCTTCCGCATGTGTTTTGTGTGTGTTAAAAAAAAATATCTGTTATGTGCATTACAAAATATTGTCATTCATTAACACACCAAAATAATACATCCCGAGAAATAGTTTGCCCAAGGCCCCGCACACTGTAAATGTGCCCCTGGCAACTGTCCACTGCTGATTTACCCACAAGATTTAGTGAGTGGCACATGCATGGCGCAAACTCAGCATACGTAGATTTTGACTTGATGTGGCTCTTTACGCCATTGTATTTCCCTGCCATATTGCTTGCGTTATCATAAGACTATCCTCTGCAGTCTCCAATTCGAATGCCATGCGTTTCCAGAAAGTTGAGGACCACGTCGACGATTCCTTTCCCTGTATGTGTGTTCATAGGTATGAACTGTAGAAATTGCTCGATGGACCCAGACTCAACCACATATCGGACGGTGAAGTACAGTTGATCGGTGTGGGAAACATCAGGCGTAGAGTCGACGGATAGAGAGTAGTATTTTGACTGCTGGATTTCTCGGATAATCGTCTGAAGTACTTTATCGGCCATCAACAGTATGAGTTCCTCGCAAATGAAATGAGAGAGATACGAGGTGTGTCCGCTACCTTTGTTGGCATGCTCGCTTATATGCGCAGCTAGAAAACTGTCATACTTACTTAAAAGTTCCAAAATTCCGTAATAGTTGCCGTTGTTTGGTGAACCGAAATTGGAGTCGTGTCCACGAATTGCTAGTCCTCGTGACATGAATATACTTGATAACGTCGACACAGCGCCGCAGAACTTCCTGCCAGTAGTTGCAATCCTTTTCAAACTGGTTCACCAGTTTCGAATCAACACGGCCGGAGACAGACTTTCAAACCAACAAATATCTCATCGACTCCATATGTTGCTCACATTTTCCATGTGCTTCGACCGATTGTCTACCATGCTTCCCAAAGTAAGTTAGTAACAACATTAGAAATGAGTAACATTAACAAGAACAACAAATTAAACACCATCAAAGCGGATATTAGAATGCCATGCCATGCCGCCTGCCGGAAAAAGTAAAACTCGTCGCAGATGGCAAATACTTGATGTTTAATTTTTTTCAATTGAAATTTGCGGGGCCCATCGGGCGCGGGGCCTTGGACATTTGCCCGGTGCGCCACCCCTTAAATGCGGCCCTGAGTGTACGACAGCTTGTGGTTGTGATAACAGCGGTTGCTGTAACCCAGCTGGACAGTATATCTATGTCTCTCTTCCGGGCTGAAATCGAGAGAAGCTGGAATGTGCTGTAAAGAACTACCCTAATAACTCTGTTCTTAAGTGATTGCAATCCACACAATTGTGACTGTCAGTGCAGCATTTCGGTGCTTTTCATCAAGAAACGTGAACTTGAAGATGTTACTAGTGTGCAAACTGTACAGTTATGGGGATATATTTAATGCTTTGTGATTTAGTTGTGATAATTCTGTTACTGTGAGTACTTAATTCATGCCATCAAACTTATTAGGCACTAATCATGTTAAAATAAATTGTTTTAACAAACAGACTTGCTCAATGTTTTTTTTCGCCAATTAAAATAAAAAATCACAAATTTTTAGCACAATTTCAGTCGTGATTAACTTGAATTTGACCTTGAGTTGGTAATTCGGATGGAATAAGCGTGACATCATACTTCTTTATCACAAGTGTGGCAAAATGAAACATTTGGTCAAACCAATTGGCTCAGAATATTTTTTTTAATTAAAATTAGAAAATATCATTTTTTGCACAGTTTGACCTCGAAAATGACTTTCAAAACCAAAAGCGAGAGTGGCATCCACCTCCATTTCATTCCTCACCCACAGGTACATTGTGTTGTAAATTTAACTTTACTTACTTTTGCTAACTGCTATTATGTTTTCATTGTGTTTAATTATTATTTCTGTTCTGTTTCAGATGTAATCTCGATTATGAATTATGTTTGAATTAGTTGAATAAAGTCTATAAACGTAGAATTCATTGGCCTTTTCATAACAATTTATTCAACTCATTCATATCATGGAAAAATTTCTGAGGCCTGAAAGATTTAATACAGTCTCCAACTGTGCTAACGCAACTAAGGAATGGAATCACTGGTTCCGCACATTCAATAACTTCCTCTCATCATTAGCTGATAATACTGTGGACAAATTGGCTCTTCTGGTGAACTATGTTACACCTACTCTCTATAAATTTATAGGTGACTGCAATACCTATGAAGACGCTATAGCTATCCTCGAAGGAATTTACGTAAAGCCTCAGAATGAAATCTATGCTAGACATTTGCTTGTAGTCCGCAAACAGGACACTGGGGAGTCACTCGATACATTTCTCCAAGCACTGAAACAACTCAGTCGTGACTGCAACTTTCGCGACAGTACTGTAGTACAATGTCGTGATGACTCCATTCGTTACTCCTTCATCAGTGGACTTCGATCCTCAGCGATTCGCCAGCGATTGTTAGAAAACAGAACTTTAGATCTTCAAACTGCCTACGATCAGGCTCGGGCCTTGGACGCTGCACAGCTACAGGCCGAATCATACCCCACTTATCATTCATCTGTTGTTGCCATGGCCGAATCAGAAAACAAGCCAAAAACGCCTTTATCTAACCGATCAGAATACAGTCCAATTGAGTCGGACACTCCTGAAGATTCTGCCATGTCAGCTGCTGTAGTGCAGAAGTGCTACTTCTGCGGATTTCCTCGACACCCTCGGAACAAATGCCCTGCTCGAGAGGCTGTTTGTGGCAGTCTGCCGATCTGCTGCTGCTAAACCTACCTCTGCGGCAGCTCCATATTTGGCTACCATTTCTGCATCAGTTCCTGGCAGTTTATCGAAAGCTCTCCTACGAGTAAAGATTAATGGCATAACGGCCGACGCTCTCGTCGACACTGGAAGCTCGGAAAGTTTCATCTGCACAGAGTTTTGTCTGCACAATTCTTTGCAATTGCTTCCCTGCTCCAGTAGCATTTCCATGGCTTCCACATCATTTTCAGCGAGGGCCGCTGGTGTGTGTCATGCACAACTTGAGTACGATACTCATGTTTTTCAAGACGTCAAATTCACTGCTTTAAAGCATCTATGCGCTAATGTAATACTGGGGCATGATGTTTTGGGTGAGCATGAACGAGTGGAAATAGCGTTTAATGGTGCACATCCTCCACTCAAATTATGTAGTCTTGCTGCCGCATCGGTGCCTCCACCCTCTCTATTTTCCTACCTCACGCCTGACTGCCGACCAATCGCAAATAAATCTTGACGACATTCGCTATCAGATTCAAAATTCATAGATTCTGAAATCTCTCGTCTTCTCAAGGAGGGTATCATCGAACCCAGCATTTCTCCATGGCGTGCCCAGGTTCTCGTCACAACGAACGAACGACACAAAAAGAGAATGGTTGTCGATTATTCTCGGACGATAAACAGATTTACTCTTCTCGATGCCTATCCATTGCCCCGCATTGATGAGATGGTTAAAGAGATCTCCCAATATGGATTCTACAGCACTCTAGACCTGAAAAGTGCGTACCACCAGATAGCTCTCAAAGAAGAAGAGAAAATATACACTGCATTTGAAGCGAATCAAAGACTGTACTAGTTTCGTAGAATACCTTTTGGAGTCATCAATGGTGTTGCGAGTTTTCAGCGTGTTATCGATGACGTTATTGCTAATGAAAACCTAAGAGCTACCTATGCCTATATTGATAACGTCACTATTTGTGGCCGTACTCAGCAGGAGCACGACAGGAATCTTGATTGTTTTCTCGCTGCTTCCAAGAAATACAACCTTATATTTAATACAGATACATTTTGAAAAATAAAAATTAGGTTTTCCAGTGGTTTCTGATGTGATTCATCCGAAAATGACATTCATTTCCGTCGCAAATTACTTTTTTTTGTGATCCCCCCCCACCCACCACAATATGGGGAATGCGTGGGAAATCGGAGTTTTTGGGTGGGGGGTCAAAAACGAGTGATTTGCGACAGAAATGAATATCATTTTCAGATGAATCGCAACAGAAACCAACGGAAAACCTAGGAACCGAACCGAACCGAACCTAACCTAACACCTAACCTAACCTTGCCCAACCTGGTATTATTATAGTTTCAACCACAACTTGATTACTGCATATTTGATATTTGTAATAGGTACATTTAAATACCAGGTTAGGTTAGGTTAGGTTCGGCTCGGCTCGGCTCCTAGGTTTTCCGTTGGTTTCTGATGCGATTCATCTGAAAATGACATTCATTTCCACCGCAAATCACTCGTTTTTGTACCCCCACCCCCCCACCCAAAAACCCCGATTTCCCACGCATTCCCCATATTGTGGTGGGTGGGGGGGGATCACAAAAACTTAGCATGGGTGCCAGCTATTAACAAAAAACGCAGTTCAAAGTCGATTTTTGAATTTTGGCCAGTCCACTAGATGGAAAAATTCGAGGGATAATAAGAAAATCAGAAAACAGACAGATATAGTGTGTAACATATTTGTGGATAGTAATCCAGAGATTCTATCTTTAGTTTTAAATTGATAATTAATTAGTTTTAAATTGTGTAATGAGTCTTTACTAATTATTGTTTTCTGTGTAACAAGTCTTTACTAATTATTGTTTTCTGTGTTTCAGATCTATGCTATGTTTATGTTGAATAAAGCCTCAAATTGGCCTTTACTTTATCTCTAGCCCGCTAACAAACGCGGCACCACAATTTATTCAACATTTCAATCAGCCATTCAGTCGGCCTTTCAGATACAGCAAGCAAATATTCATCCAGTAATCTTACTATATCATGGAGAAGGTGATTCGCCCGAATAAATTTATTACTTCTCCGAATTCTCCCCAAGCTGGGAAACTATGGAAATTATGGTCGCGCGGATTCAAATATTTCTTGAGTACTATCGCCGAACACAACCCCAATAAATTGGAGGTTCTATTCATACATATCGGCCCCGATGTCGCTGATATCATTCAAGACTGCTCTACTTATGAGGATGCCATGGCAGCCTTAGAGGCCACCTACGTCAAGAAGCCAAACGAGGTATGCGCTCGCCACCTGTTGTCCACCCGTCACCAAAAGCCCGAGGAAACCCTCGATGAGTACTTGCAAATTCTTCAACAACTAGCCAATGACTGCAACTTCAAATCGGTTTCCGCCGACGAAAAACAGGAGTTCATCCGTGAGAGACGCTTTCATCCGAGGAATTAGAGATAGCGCCATCCGTACCCGCTTACTCGAAAATGACACACTCTCACTGGAAAAGGCTATCGTCCAGGCTCGAACATTAGATCAGGCCCAGAAAAACTCAGAATCGTACCTCACTCATTACGGTGCTGTTGCAGCCACTGGCTCTCGCCACGAACCGTCGCCGACTACTGACTCTGCCCGGCCTGCCTGCGTCCAAGGAGACGATCTCCCAAACTCTTCAGCCGCTACGAATTTCGAACAACAAAGCCGCTCTGTGCTTCTTCTGCGGGTCTCGACGCCACCCACGAAGCAGGTGTCCAGCAAAGGATTCTATCTGTGCGAAATGTGAAAAGACCGGCCACTGGGCCAAAGTCTGCCGCTCAAGTACTTCCTCGCACGTCAAAACAGGATAAAACCACAGCGTCTCATTCAGCCGCAGCATTAGCGACCATTAGTACCACTCTATCGTGTAGCTCCTCCATGCCTACCAACTCAACAGTCGATATCCTCGTCAACGGCCGTTCGTGTCTCGCCTTGTTGGATACTGGCAGCTCGGACAACTTCATTCGTGAGGATCTAGCCAAACACTTAGAGCTGCCCATTCTTCCGCACTCGGGCGTCGTATCAATGGCTTCGCCTAATCTATCCGCAGCCATCTCAGGTCGATGTACAGTGAAGGTTACGATGGGAGACCGCGACTACGAAAAGCTCGAACTATCCGTCTTGTCGGATCTGTGCGCTGACATAATACTCGGTACCCCATTCTTAATCAGACACAAGGAACTGAACGTCAATTTCGGAGGTCCGGAGCCAGCACTCCATATATGCGGCCTTACTCGATCAAGAATTTCAGCCCCACCACTATTCGGCAACTTAACTGCCGATTGTCGTCCCATCGCCACGAAGTCCAGACGATTTTGCTCTGAGGACAAATTTTCATTGGGAACGAAATCGAAAAGCTACTCAGGGATGAGATAATTGAACTCAGTAACTCACCCTGGCGTGCTCAAGTAGTCATCACATCTACCGAAACAAAAAAAAAAACGCATGGTAATCGATTTCTCTCAAACCGTCAACCGATTTACCATGCTAGATGCATATCCTCTTCCGCGAATCGATGATATAGCCAACAAAGTCTCACAACACAAATACTACAGCGTAATTGATCTGTCAAGCGCATACTACCAGGTAGAAATCGATCCGTCTTGTGATAGCGTGGGGTAGACACCCCAGTTAGGTTACTTAGGTTCTAGCAAACACTCAAAAGCACTTACCGGTGCGTTGAATTAGGTATTCCTTGAAGCCTACCGTTTTATTCCTGTGTCCCACAACAGCCTACCTAACTCTCTCTTACATTACCAATTTAGAAGCTATAGACATTACCCCTAACTATACTTAAGTACGAACAACTTCCTACCCGATTTGTTACCTTAGATTCATCACCTAATTTTTACTCAGCACCAAAGATTAGGTCAGATAGGAAAAAACATGTCTAGGCCAGACCGAAGCATACGAACAGCCCTTGGTTGTTTATCGCTTCGTCTTGCCATTCAGCTTAGATTTAGTGATATTTACTCTTTAGTGACTTTTAGACTATATACATATATATACATACACGTCACCTCACTCCTCCCCTACAAGTTTAGTCTGTCAGGGGGATGAGGACCCTAGACGACCTGCGGAGCGGGTTGATGTAGTAGGATCAGGTGCAACCTGTATAGGCGGCAAGTTGAACATTTTCCGGAGGATCAGTTCTCTCTTCCGGAAGACTCTGGTCCTTCTGCACTTCCCGTTCCCATATCTGGTCCTGATGGCGTTTAATAGAACGACCATCTTCTAGTTGGCACTTGAAGGAAACAGGGCCCGTTCTCTCCTGCACAGTTGCAGGAACCCATTTTGGTCCAGCCCCATAGTTGCGAATCACAACTGGATCATTAGGTTTCGCTTCTAGAACTCTCCCTCTTTTAGTGTCGTGGTACAACTTCTGTTTTTCCTGATGGCGTAAAACTCGTTGTTGTAACATTTCGTTTGGACGTAACAAATCAAAAACTGAACGAATTCCCCGGCCAATCAGAAGTTTAGAGGGAGACACCCCTGTCGTGGTGTGTGGTGTTATTCGATATTTAAACAAAAATTTATCCAACACCACTTGCATTTCCTCCCCACGAGAATGACGCAAGGCCGACTTGAAAGTACGGACCATGTTTTCCGCGAGACCGTTAGTAGACGGGTGGAAAACACTAGACCGGACATGTCTAATGCCATTTAGGTGGACGAAGGAACGAAATTCCTCACTGGTAAAACAAGTACCATTGTCGGAAACCAGGACTACGGGTAAACCCCATCGAGCGAAAACTGAACGGAGTAAGCGAATCGTTACACCCGAAGTCGTGGAAGTGGTTGGAAAAATTTCCACCCACTTAGAGTAGGCGTCCACCATGACTAGGAAATAAATATTATTTATAGGACCTGCATAGTCAACATGGATCCTATGCCACGGTATAGTAGGCCATTCCCAAGGATGAAGTGGACTTTTCCTTGGGAGATCTCTGTTCTCTAGGCAGCTTTGACAGGAACGAACCAATGATTCGAGTTCTCCATCTAAACCAGGCCACCAGAAATAAGCTCTCGCCAGCTCTTTCATTTTTGTTGCGCCCATGTGTTCAGCGTGAAGTTCCTTCACTAAATTCGACCTGCCTTTATTTGGAATAATCACTCTGTGGCCCCATAAGAGACAGCCATTTTGAATAGAGAGGCCAGACTGACGCTGAATAAAAGGCTGTAATTCACTCTCAACCTTAGTAGGCCAACCAACTGAGCAGAAATGGATGACCCTAGACAGAATAGGGTCTGATTTTGTCCACTGCTCTATTTGTACTGCAGATACTGGAGTGGATTCCAAAAACTCCACCAAGTGAACCCATTCTGTAGGTATAGGTACACAATCATTTGGATTTTCTAAGGGCAACTACTTAGCGCATCAGCCGTACCTAGAAGTTTACCTGACCGATGTACTAAGTCAAATTTATAGGCTTGTAGAATCAGTGCCCATCGTTGAATCCTACCTGAGGCCATAACTGGAATATTTTTATTAGGTGAAAATAAACCTAAAAGAGGCTTATGGTCAGTAATTAGTTTAAATTCATGACCCCATAGATAGAAATGAAATTTTTTTACTGCAAATACTAAGGCTAATGCTTCACGTTCCACTTGTGCATATCGTCTTTCCGTCTCAGTTAGTGTTCTAGAAGCAAAACAGATAGGCCTATCTACACCATCAATGTGGTGAGATAACACTGCCCCAATTCCATAAGAACTGCTGTCTGCTGAAACTACGAGAGGAAGTTTAGGATCATAATGCACTAGGAGAGTGGACTTTAGTAGTACGTCCTTGGAAGCCTCAAATGCTTCCTTTTGAGTTTTCTCCCATCTCCACTGTTCCCCAGATCGTAATAGCTTATTTAGGGGTTCAAGGAAAGTCGATGCATTAGGCAAAAATTTCCTATAAAAATTTAGGAGACCTAAATAAGCTTGTAACTGTGTGATGTTTTGTGGAGGTGGTGCCTTTTCTATTGCTTCTAGTTTATCCACCGTTGGATGAATGCCTGAGGCATCTATGCGGAACCCTAAATATGAAACCTCGTTAGTGACCCATGAACACTTTTCTCTCTTTAGCTTAAGTCCAGCATCCCGGAGTCTTTTTAGAACCGTGGTTAATCTAGTTAGGTGTTCTTTTTTAGTCGAACCTGAAATGAGGACATCATCTAGAAAGCAAAGTACCCCTGGAATGTGACCTAGAACTTGGTCCATTGTCCTCTGAAAAATACCTGGAGCCGATGCTATTCCATAGCATAGCCTATTGTACTTATATAGGCCTCGGTGCGTATTTATGATAGTTAATTCTTTAGAGTTTTCATCTAAACTTAGTTGAGCATAGGCTTGGGACATATCGAGTTTTGTGAAATATTTTCCCCCAGCAAGAGAGCTAAATAATTCATCAGGCTTGGGTATAGGATAGCAATCTAGAAGGACGGCTCTATTTGCTGTTAAACGGTAATCCCCGCATAACCGCACGGACTTGTCCGGTTTTAGTACAGGAACTACTGGGGCAGCCCACTTAGCGTGTGTGACTGGTTCAATAATTTTATCTTTTAGCAGCCTGTCAATTTCTAAATCTACCTTCTCCCGCAGTGCATGCGCAATTGAACGAGCCTTACAAAATTTCGGAGTTACATTAGGATCTACTTCTATGCAGACCTGATGGCCTTTTAGGTTGCCTACTTCAGGCCCAAAAATAGAAGAAAACTCCCTTAACAATGAGTCTATGTCAGATGGATATGAAAGTGTATGCACATCTGCCTGACCCCTTGGCAAGATTTTGTCAATTGGCATTTCCAAAGCATCAATCCAATCACGGCCTAGTAGAGTAGGCCCTTGCTCATCCACCACTAAAAGGGTTAAGGGATGAGACAAAGTTTTCTGGTTAAGTGTAACTGTGACGTATGCTTCTCCACAAATAGGTATTTGTATGTCACCGTACTTCTTCAAAATCGTTTTAGATGCATGTAGTTTAGGTGTGTTTTTGAAAATCTTATCAAAAACTACCTTGGACATGACCGTCCGGGCAGCACCCGTATCCAATTCTAGAGGAACTGTAATTCCATCTAGGCCTACCTCTACAATATATGGGCCTGTATTTTCCCCACTTTGCTGCTCATAGAATAGGTACTCCACTCCAATGTTCGAAGTATTTCCCTTTTGAGGATTTATACTAGAAATGTTAAAATTAGAATTTTCACCCTTTGTTTTCTTTGAAAAACACACTTTAGCTATGTGGCCTATTTTACTACAGTTTCGGCAAACTGCTTCTTTAAAAGGGCAATCTTTCTTCCAATGGTGTTTTCCACACCCTGTACATGGCTTGGAAGGCTTAGTAGAATTAGTAGGCTTAGTCGTATTCGCCTCATACCTTTTATTTGCCTGTCTAGTCGGCTCGTTAGGTCTGCCAGGCCTAGAAGATTTAAAGCTATTTACGTGTTGGGCTTTACTACTATGATTTCCAAAAGCTCTAACATCTTTAGCAGCTGCTTCTCTAGCCGTAGCTATTTCTACAGCCTGACTAAAAGTTAGGTCCTGTATGGCTAATAGGGCTCTCTGGGTAGACTCCTCTTTGAGACCCATTACAAACCTATCTCTTAGCATTTCATCTAATTTGTCCCCAAATTTACACGTACGGCTATGGCTTTTTATTCCTGCAACAAACTCTGCAATGCTTTCATTTCCCATCTGATGCCTTGAATAAAATTTGAAACGTTCATAGATGAGAACTACTCGGGGTTTGTAGTGATCGGTTAGGGCCTGTACCAATTCATTATAGGTGCAAGTTTCCGGTGCTTTAGGAGAAACTAGGTCCATAACTAAACCAAACGTTTTAGGGCCTATTATAGTTAAAAAGGTAGGTACTTTCTTAGCATCCGGAATGGAATTTGCCTCGAAAAACAACCTCACCCTAGTGGCATAAGCTTCGAAGTCCTCCCCATTGTCTTCGTAGGGGCTTATATGGCCAATCACCGACATGCTAGAGCAAAACCGAATTTAGACCAACTCACGTGAAGTAGGTTAGGTTAGGTTAGGTTTAAATTTGGTCTAGTTACTGAATAGTGAATTTTATTAGTGTTAGGGCTGAATAGTGAATTGTATTAGAGTTAGGGCTGAATAGTGAATTGTATTAGAGTTAGGGCTGAGTAAGAATTAGTTTTAGAGTTAGGGCTGAGTAGGAATTAGTTTTAGAGTTAGGGCTGAGTAGGAATTTTTTAGAATTAGGGCGGCGGGACCTACGCTATAGTACGGTAGCTTCCCCACACAAACAAACCAAATCGGACGACCCACTAGTCTGCATCCAATTTTCCAAACAACCACTTGAACCCAATAAGCCAAATTAACCCAATGAGCCAAATTTAACCCACTGAACAAAATTTAACCAAATGAGCCAAATCCCATCCTCGTCGCCAAATGTGATAGCGTAGGGTAGACACCCCAGTTAGGTTACTTAGGTTCTAGCAAACACTCAAAAGCACTTACCGGTGCGTTGAATTAGGTATTCCTTGAAGCCTACCGTTTTATTCCTGTGTCCCACAACAGCCTACCTAACTCTCTCTTACATTACCAATTTAGAAGCTATAGACATTACCCCTAACTATACTTAAGTACGAACAACTTCCTACCCGATTTGTTACCTTAGATTCATCACCTAATTTTACTCAGCACCAAAGATTAGGTCAGATAGGAAAAAACATGTCTAGGCCAGACCGAAGCAATACGAACAGCCCGTTGGTTGTTTATCGCTTCGTCTTGCCATTCAGCTTAGATTTAGTGATATTTACTCTTTAGTGACTTTTAGACTATATACATATATATACATACACGTCACCTCAGTCTGAACGACCTTTCACAGCATTCGAGGCTGACGGAAATCTATACCAATTCAGAAGGATCCCTATGGGAGTAACTAACGGAGCCGCGGCCTTCCAGCGCGTCATGAACGAATTCATATCCTCGAACAACTTATCATCAACATACGCCTACCTCGACGATCTCACCATCTGCGGAACCACTTGGGAAGAGCAGGATGAGAACCTTCGACATTTCTGGGAAGCCGCTAAACGAGTAAATCTGAGTCTAAACAAGGAAAAATGCAAGCTTTCGATGACATCAGTGCACCTGCTCGGATATTCTATCTCTCATGGCGTATTGCGGCCCGATCCCGAACGCCTCCGGCCACTACAAGAACTTCAAACTCCTCGCAACAAGTCGTCTCTACAACGCGTAATCGGACTATTCGCATACTATGCTAAATGGATTCAGAACTATTCCCTCAAGATCAAACCTCTGCTCAACGTTTCATCATTCCCATTAACTCGCGAGGAAGTATGAACGATCCAAACACTCAAGATGATATCTCGAAAGCTGTCGTCGGTTCAATCGATGAAGAACTGCCGTTCACTGTGGAGACGGACGCTTCCTCTTCAGCAATCGGAGCCACCCTCACCCAGAACGGCCGCCCGGTGGCGTTCTTTTCTCGCGCTCTGAATAACACAGAACGTCGCCATCACATCGTTGAAAAGGAGGCATACGCTGTAATCGAATCCATTCGCAAGTGGAAGCACTTCTTAGCTTATCGACACTTTACTGTCGTCACCGACCAGCGGAGCGTATCTTTCATGTTCGATGGAAAAGCTACTGGTCGTATTAAGAACGATAAGATTCTCCGTTGGCGTGTAGAACTAGCCGGCTACTCATTCACAATAAAATACAGACCGGGCCCCGAGAACCGAGCCGCAGACGCATTGTCGCGATCCTTTTGCGCTGCTACTCCAAGAATATCCCTCGCCCAGCTGCATGTTAATCTGATACACCCAGGAGTCCGCCGAATGACTCATTTTGTGAGAGCTAGGAACCTACCATTCTCAGTGGATGACATCAAACGAGTTACGTCGGAATGCCAAACATGCGCTAAATGTAAGCCACAGTACTATAAACCAGAAGTTAGTCACTTAATACGGGCCATGTCCCCGTTTGACCGACTTAACATCGACTTTAAAGGCCCGCTTCCGAGCGCAACTTCGCGACCTTACATCCTAACAGTAATCGACGAGTATTCACGCTTTCCTTTTGCCTTCCCGTGCCGTGATACGAACACATCAACCGTTATCGCCCGTCTCACCGAGTTATTTTCTACCTTCGGAACTCCCTCTTACATCCACACAGATCGAGGGACATCGTTTATGTCTTCGGAACTAAAACTGTTCCTAACTAAACATGGTATCGCGACTAGTCGCACAACGCCGTATCACCCCCAAGGAAACGGGCAATGCGAACGTTACAATGGAATCATCATGAACACCATCAAACTAGCCATAGAAGATCACGGGTTGCCGATGTCGCAATGGGAGTCCGTCCTACCAGACGCGCTGCACTCGATTAGATCGCTGCTGTGTACGGCCACGAACGAAACTCCTCACGAGCGTCTATTCACGCACCCGCGGCGTACTTCTACCGGTTCTGCACTACCGACGTGGCTGTCTTCTCCGGGAACCGTACTCCTTCGCCAATTCATTCGCCGATCCAAGAACGACCCCCTCGTCGAGGAAGTTGAGTTAATTGAGGCAAACCCCAACTACGCGTTTATACGGCATCCGAATGGGAGAGAAGATACCGTATCCATCAGGGACCTGGCACCGGCGGGACGTAGCAATACGGATGACACGAATCACTATGAACTCCCCGTACCCAGTCCGCCAATCAATTCCACCCCGCTAACGGACGACTCAGAACCCGGTCCCAACAGCTCCCGTCGAAGCGACTCCAGTCGAAGTCGAGAGAGGCCCACCTGTGTCAGTAACCTCCGAGACGAGTCCCCCTCTGAGAAGAAGCACTCGAATCAGATACCCAGCCAACATACCCGACCAACCCACAGTGTCAGGGTATTCCTCTGCCAGACCAGCCCCCACAAATTCAATAGGGGACCAAATCGTATGGCAGGAACAAGAGAAAAGAAGGGTGGCGACCCCGTCGTGGCCCCGCCTCAGGAGGCGCTGAGTGGACTTCGTGGGAGCAGCGCACCCTTGAGGCAGAAGCGCTTTAAGGTAAATTTAAGGTAAGGTAAGGTATCACGTATTATAAAAGAAGAGAGGAATGTAATGAGTCTTTACTAATTATTGTTTTCTGTGTAACAAGTCTTTACTAATTATTGTTTTCTGTGTTTCAGATCTATGCTATGTTTATGTTGAATAAAGCCTCAAATTGGCCTTTACTTTATCTCTAGCCCACTAACAAACGCGGCACCACAAATTGATACTTAATTAGTTTTGTAAAAATTGGTTAGTGCCAATGTACAGGCAGTTTTTACATAGTGGAGCCACCTCGATGGGCCGAAGCGGCCCCTAGTGTGCCCACTATAAAAATTTCTTATGTTCAGACTGGATTTACAAAAAATACTTTTTAAGTCCTATAGTACTAGATTTTTTGGAATGACTTATGTATGACATGGTAAATAGTAGCTCCTTAGTTTTAAGAAAAATTTGGATGATTTTATGAAAGAGACAGTTTGTAGATTGTAAATAGTGTATATCCTTAGCCTAAGTTATGTAGGCTAATTCGTTATCTGTGTAAATAGTTGTATGTTAATTAGCTGACTTGAGATTGGCAGTTTGCACAATTTTATTATAAAATGTAGCTCATGATTTGGATAACCTCAATAGGCCTAAGTTGCTTCATGTTTTCCAAATGAAATTTGTTGTAATGTACAGTATTTTATTTGGTAATGGTTCAGAATAGGGGCGCCACCTCAATTTTTGTTTTTTCTACCAAAACGCTAAAACTATTGGTTTCCTGTTTAGGATGAATGTGACCATCGCCATTACAGTAAATTATTGCTTGAAGTGATTTCACCCCCCCAACCCCTCCTATAATCTGGGGGGACCACCATGGGAACCAGGGGTTTTGGGTGGGGGAACATAGCACAAGCAATAATTATTTACTGTAATAGCGATGGTCAGATTTATCCTAAACAACAGGAAACCAATGGTTTTAGCATGTTTTGGTGGAAAAAAAACCCTTATACTGATCAATTTGTGATGCGTGATCTTTACGTGGGTGGAGCCCCCGTACCCCCTGAGACCAAAATTATACAAATGATAATGTAATAACATGTTAAGTAGGGTGGTCCAAAAAACAAAAGAAATTTCCTTTCTCCGCAAGGGTATTTTTATTCCTTTATACATAACTGAAAATCACATAATATTTTCCCCAAGAAACAGTATTTAGGGGTCACCCCATGTGGAATCCCATAAATCAGGGGTCTCATGCAGCAGAAAACAGTTATGCACTTGAAAAACTATGACATTAGAGCTTCCTTTGATGGAGTGGGGAGCTTCTTTCGGTGGTTTGCCACCAGTCAAAGAAGGAACTGTTTCTGCTCTTCGTCCTTCATCAGCGTGTTGTATGTTTGGATGAGGCTGATACCCTGTTCCGCTGTGTCATTTACTACTTCCATCCGAGAGGACCGATCCTGAAGTTCATTGAAAAAAGGATCGTCCATCCACTGTCCGGGGGATTTCTCCAGAAAGGATTGAGATTTTGCTTTTCCTCCTCACATCAAAGAAGGAACTGGTCCTTTTAGTCACAAGGTCCTCCAACTTCATGTCTTCCACTTCATCCTTGATCTCTAGACATCGAGGATGGCTGGGTAACAGCGGATGCTGTAGGTTCCAGAGCATCCTTTCCTTTGTTGCCGTGGTCACTCATTCGTTGAAAAAGGCTAGGGTAACCAGGTGCTTGGAGAGAAACCAAAGATGCCTGGAAAAGGCAGCGGATGCTTTACTGGCCACAGTCTGATTTGGGTAAGTCTTGAGCAGAGACAGAACTTTGATGTCATTGTAGGGGGCTCGAATTCCAAGGGATGCTTTGTTCTATTGTCTGATGTAAATGAGACTCATAAACAGAGTGAAGTTGGTTATATTCCTGGCTTCTCGTGGTGTCAGCTTGAATTGAGCTTGGGAAAAAGAATATCTTCAACACACAAATTCCTTTCCCCATCCAACGAGCATGGTGTGTTGGGCCAGAGCTCAAAATGACTCGTTCCCACTTCCTCCACCAAGGAACAAGAGAGATAAGCACAAGAATTCTTGATAATTGTCCATTGGTTGCTGCACTTCGAGTGCATGTGGCAAATAATCCAGCATCTCTTTCCGCAATCTGCTCAATACTGGATCATGGAAGAGTTCGTTGGTTGCTGCAACACACACACCTTGATTTATCAATGGCCATTGTTTCTGAAATCGCTTGAAGAGTCCGGATTCTGGACCTCCAGATGGACTGAAGATACAGGAGAAGATGTCGGACAACATGATTTCCATGACATGGTGGCGGCAAGCAATCCAGACCAGTTCAGTTCCTAGAGCTTCTTTGATTCTGATGCAAGCTCCTTTGTGAAGCCCTGTGTTGCTGGCTGTCGTATCAAATACGAGTCCTTTGATTTGAGACCTGAGATTCCGTTTCTCAATTGCTTCAACACAAGCATTCGCCTGAGACTCCCCAGTACCTTTGTCGGATCAAGTAAAGATAAGCACCCCCAGCCTTCTTTAATTAGCCTTATAAGGCTAACTAATGAAAATATCATGACCTAACCTAACCAATCATCAAGGGCGTACAGTTGACTTAACGATTGGTTAGGTTAGGTTAGGTTAGGTTAGGTTATGATATTTTTGTTAGTTAGCCTTATAAGGCTAATTAAAGAAGGCTGGGGGTGCTTGTCTTTACTTGATCCCCTTTGTCCATCTTCGGAATTCCCAAAAGCTTCTCGTGGCCATTTCCAGTGACAAGGACAGCAATTCTATCGATGCTTGCCTTGGATCCGTCGATATCTGGCAATAGTTTGCCATCCCAGTGTAAAAGAGGAGGTCCCTCCAAAGAAGATTCCTGGTCTTCTGCTGCTGTTGTTTCCTGTCTTCCTTGTCTTCTAGACTGCCTGATTGAACTTCAGGAGTGTGTGAGCTCTGAAAGATTATGTCGAAGCGCCTCAGCAATGGCTCCAACCACAAACACAGCTCCGCGATCTAGAAGATTGATGCGATCCAAGGCGCCGATGACTTCGGGCAAGTTGAAGATATTCTTAAGTCTCTTTGGCATTGGGGAAGCAGCAGCTGCTGCAGATGTTGATGCAGAAGATCTATATTTGTCTTCACTTTCAGATTCCAGAGAAGATGATGTGGAAGAAAGTTCTGCTGTTGCCCCTGTCCTGGATTTGGTTTCCCTTCCTTCGTATCTTCCTTTTGCTATCCTTTCTTTTTCTTCTCGTCTCTTTCTGCTTTCTTTTGCAGGCGTCTTTTGGTCAGCCCCACTCATGCTACAGGAAAAGACATCTTCTCTTTGCTTCTGAAGGAATTCCCGGTCTTCCTCGTTCTTGATTACCGACATTGCATCTTTTGTAGATATATCAAACGGCTCTTCCAGATCACCTTTGAACACTTCTTCATTCATTCTGTCACTTTCTCATTGTCGAGTTCGGTGCTTCTTGAGGGCTAGATACTTCTCATATAGCTTTGACAGTTTCCGGACACACGAATCTATCCATTGGGAAGGAATTCTGGCGCGCTGCCATACAGTGACAACTGCTTCACAGGCCAACTTGTAACTCATGGGCAGGGTTCTTCCTTTGTCCAGGTGGTTGTACTGGGCCAGTTGGAGCATGTCCACTACATGGGGTAGTCTTGTTGTCAATAACTGAGAGTTTGGCCTCCAAAGGAGCCAGTTTTCAGGCGCAGATCTCCTAATACAGGGCTTCTCAAACTTTTTTCACTTGCGACCACCCCTTTGGATCAGACAAATTTTTTCGCGACCCTTCACTCAATGTCATAAAAGCAATAGGTACTAGCACTGTATATTTATGAAAAAAATAATATTTTCAAATGTTTCTGTGACCCCCAATAATATTTACGCGACCCCTAGTTTGAGAAGCGTGGCCCTAATAGACGACATCATAATCACTTCTAAAAAGAAAAAAACAAAATGTTTAGTATGGGGCAACCCCTAAATATCCACCAATCAAGCTCAAATTCCACACACAAGTAAGTTGATCCTAGTGGACAAAAACTGTGAAATGAGCAAGGATGGTAGTTGCTGTGTCATCATCAGTGGATGTCCTCGGAGGTCCACTGTGTGGTTTATCTCCTATGGATCCCATTTCCCTGAACTTTGCTGCAAGTTTGCTGACACAGCTATGTGTTATTGGCGTGTGGTCCGGATGCAATCTGTTAAATACCTCAGCAACCTCCCTCTGACTCTGATTTCCTACGAGCAGAATTACCTGGATGTGTTCTTCCTTACTCAAAGACATCATGGGCATTTACATAAATGGAAAAACCTGAATTACTTATTTTACCCTATGGTTCCAGACTTATGGGACACCCTGTAGTATAGAACTATATAATTATAAAACTATAGAATGTATACTTACGTAATTTTATTGGGGTGACATCAAGCTGTTCAAGAATCTTGTCTAGCTGCTCTCTTTCAAAGTATGCTTCTTGAACATTCATGCACTTAGATGAAGATTTTTGTGGTGAAGGTTCAGGGGTGTACAAGTATCACTTCCTGAACTTTTTCTTACTGAATAACTGTTGTTTCATCATTTTTATTGATTTTCTTCAGTTTGTACCAACTTTTGATGAATGACTAAAGCCATGTACACAGGATCACTATTTTCAATAACATGATTTGGGAGTGATCTCAAAGCACTCGCAATAACTTTTTTGTGTGTTTTGAATGGGTTACAGCAGTGATGCACAAACCCTGGCCCGCGGGCCAAATGTGACCCCCACAGGTCTTTTCAGTGGCCCCACGGGTCTTTTCAATTCAATGAAAAAGTTAGAATATAAAAGTGACCCAATTTATGACTTAGATGGAAAGTAAGTAGGCTAATACATTTAGTTATTTTCTTCGCTTGGCCCTCACATCAAAAAAGTTTGTGTACCACTGGGTTACAGCAATGATAGGTATCATCATTACATTTAGTTGACATTTTCTATTAAGTACCTTACGTAGCTATGTACTGTGAATTTCTGCAAAGAAAAATATTTCCTCAATATATGCCTCGATAAGCTAATTATTTCACATGTGCACAATAAACAAGAGAACAGAGCACTTTGCATCCTAAGCACACTTCCTTTGATACTCAATAGTATTTAACACTAGTTGTGTTAGCTTTTGATTCAGGCTATCTTTATTAATTAATGTAGGTATTTTTAAATAGCTTTTGAATAGACTATCTACTTATTTATATATTTTGTATCCTTTATATACTTACTTAGACATATGTATAAAATACATTGCTGCATAGTTGAATAAGAAAAGAGTAAAATAATTTTATATTTGACAATTTGCAAAATATTTGACTTTTTGAGTGGTTATTACTATTCAAATCTCAAAACACACAGTTTACACCTAAATACACAGCAATTTCTTAAATGCCACATATACAGATAGAGTTTGGGCTTAATCTGATATGAAAATTTTTAAAAAATCCATTGAGGTGGCAGGTAAAACCCCCTTTAATAATACAAATTGTCACAAATTTTTTACTCCTCAACTAAGCTGCTATCCATATCTATACTCATTTAATATTTGACAAATTACCTTTCAAATGCAATTTGAATCATTCTTCTATCAATTATGGGCTAAGATATGGTAATTTGAAATTTGGGGGTCCCTGAGAACCCCCCAAAGTTGGAAGGGCCATAACTTTTGAACCGTAAGTCTGATCAATCTGAAACTTTAAATTTCTGTTTTTTTGGTATAGGCGATGCTATACAACAAATTATATGAAAATTGGAAGGGGTGTGGTGCTAAGCACTGCATGATCTGTCCTGAAATGTATTTTATTGAATGTATTTTATACATATGTCTACGTAAATATATAAAGGATACAATATATATAAATAAATAGAGATAGTCTATTCAAAAGCTAGGGGGAAAGGAACACACTCAGTTTGTGTTTGTACCTATCACCAAAATCCTAAACTCATGGTGTCAGTAATTGGCCAGAAAAGCCTTACATACCATACCCTTATGGAAAAAAGTGTTTGTGATATCAATAATTCTAACTGTATGTTACATAGATGTCTAAAATGGTCTGGTAGTATTGGTGTAGCAAACTTTTTGAATACCTTGTGAATATTGATAGATAGAGATACAGTATAATATGTTCAATGGACTACTACAGACCAGTCACTTTTGCAAAGCAATACAGCTACAGTAGAGGAATTTATTGGAATTCTTTCAGAAGCCATTTTCTCCCTCACTCATCATCACTACATTGCAAAATGTCAGAGTCAACACATGAAGAATATAAAACAGAATCTTCAAAGTAATGATTTACTTGTACTAAAGGATTTTGCTGAAAACTATTCACTTATTACTCAGGATGCCCCTCCGAGTTTTCACTGGACAAATGATCAGGCAACACTCCACCCATTTGTAGTCTATCATAAGGAGGATGGGGAATTAAGCCACACTAGTTATTGCATTGTCAGTGACTCTTGAGCACTCAACTTCAGCAGTTCACACTTTTCAGCAATATTTGATAAAAAATATAAAAGCTAAATTCCTGAATGTACAAAAAGTTATTTACTTTTTTGATAGATGCCGTGGACAGTATAAGAATAGATTCAATTTCAACAATTTCTGCTATCATGAATAGGATTTCAGTGTCAAAGCCAAGTGGAATTTCTTTGCTACAAGTCATGGTAAAAATGCGTGTGATGGTATTGGAGGAATAGTAAAAAGAGGTGTAGTAAAGACTAGTCTACAACGAACTGATGTTGGTCACATTCTGACAACAAGAGCTTTATATGATTTTAGTACTAAGCACTTCAAATTACTAACTTTTCTTTGTTACTAAGCAGGAGATTGAATCAAATAAATTACATCTGTCTAATAGGTTTAATGAAGCTATATCAATTAAGGGCACAAGAGGCTTCCAAAGAATTGCACCTAAGTCAAGGAACCAGATACAGGCTTATCAAACATCTGATTCAGAAAATCCTACTTTGTTTAGAATAAGTAGAGTTGAACAGGGTGAGAGCAGTCTACTAGGAAACAAAGATACTGAGTATCATATTGGCCAATATGTTGTTTGTATGAATGATAGTAAAATCTGGCTTGAAATAATCAAAGACAATTCAGAAAAATTTGCTGATTACCAAATTAGCCTTTTAACAGTTTCAGGAAGCCCTAACAAATATCATTTTCCAGAGAAAGAAGATATTTGCTGGGTAAGACAAAGTGAAATGATCAACTTATGTCCAATCCAAATATCCTGCGTGGTATTAAAATTGTCTACTCTTTCCATCCAAAAGAGATCAAATTAGTGGAGCCATAAAAGTTTTTAGTATGGTATATTATACTCACCTAGTTGATGCTTGTACTTCTAAGTTACTGTCATATAAGTTTAAGTGTGTATATATTATTTCTAGTACTTAGTCACAGTTCACAGGCTTCAGTTGAGAAATTTGTTAATTACAGTAGTATGTTATGTTATATTATATTATGTTTAATGAGTTTGTTGAACCTGTGTGCTGTACTCTGTATACATTTTAGAAGAAAAATAAAATGTAGTTGCTAATAATTCAGTTGTTTCATTCTTGAAACAAATTTACAATTAAATAAATATTGGTAGTTACATATAAGGCAGCATACTTTTCAGGAAAAAAATTAAATTAAATGTAGGTGACAAATCATTATGAAAATGAAAATATAATTTTTTTTCAGTGAAGTTATCACTATTTAAATTTCAAAACACACAGTTTACACCTAAATACACAGCAATTTCTTAAATGCCACTTATACAGGTAGAGTTTTGGCTTAATCTGATATGAAAATTTAAAAAAAATCCATGAGATAGGGGGTAAAAACCCCTCTTTAATAATACAAATTGTCATGACTTTTTTACTCCTCAACTAAACTGCTGTGATCCATGTCTATACTCATTTAATATTTGACAAATTATCTTTCAAATGCAATTTGAATTATTCTTCTATCTCACTTAAGGGCTAAGTCATGGTAATTTGTAATTTTGGGGTCCCTGAGAACCCCCTAAAGTTGGAAGAGCCATAACTTTTGAACTGTAAGTTTGATCAATCTGAAACTTGAAATTTTGGGTTTTTTGGTATAGGCAATGCTATACAACAAATTATAGGATAATTGGAAGGGGTGTGGTGTAAAATTTTAATTTTTTTGCACGATCTGTCCTGGAATTACATCACTTCAAGAGTGGAGATTTTTCCATTTTGTTCTCCAAGAGACATTACTGAAATGGTCAGCTTAATACATCAGCTCGCTCTTGGTCATTTGTTATTCTCATCATTTTACCATCATTTTGTATATAGGTCTGATAATGAAATGTAATGTAAGTTACTGTTGTATAGAGTTAGGTACCCCATCTTATGGTGTGTCCCACATAGTATCTATAGCCTGTTTAGGTAGGTTGACCAGACTATTCAGTGTGAAAGTATACTACCAAATTTGGTAACTATATGCAAGTGTCATGTAACTGAGTGCTAAAATGAAATGTTAAAACTTAGATTTAGAACTGTTTTTAAGATTATAATAAATGATGATTGGCTAATTGTAACAGTGATTGGTTTGTAACCTTTGTTTACCTGTATAATTTTCCCTTACAGTATATTCTTTCAAGTCATTTAATTGAAGTTTAAAATAAGTTGCTGAATTTTATACAAAAGATGAATAGAATTTTGGTTATGAATAATTTTAATAAAACAATTAATATCTATATTAAGAAGCTGTATTATATTGAAGAATGTTTTGCAAAAAATCTTATTGCATTGTGGCAGTTGATATCAAATCAAAGAGAGTTATTTGATTTCAGACATACTTTCAATCCCTCCCTTGCAGGTAAGTAGGTACTGTAGGGGTAGTGTTGCCTTTACTTGTTGAATTAGCTAATATATATTTAGATTGAAATTGAAAGGTTTATTGGTAGAAGAAAGCAAAATAACTTCCATAATACAGCTAGTAATAGGGTGGAGTGAAAAGATCAAAAGTGCCAGGATCAAAATTGAGGGGGTCTAGATAGTTGTCTTTTGTCCAGGATAAAACTTTAAAACTGATTTTGGGCGATCGCATACAAAACTGACTGCTACCTGCCAATTTATACAAATTGTATGTGTGCATGACCAAAATTTGAACCCAGTGATCTATCTCGGGTTCTGGACATGATAAAAAGACAATTTAAAAACTGCTTAGGATGTATTTTTTTTTACCTCTGAAGCAGATTAAAACATTTGCAGAGGGCTGCGGGGTCAATAATGCATCAAAAAATCTATATTTTCATTATTTTTGGCCAAAAATTGCAATTTTCATTAACCCCTTAATGATGGGGAGCCATTATATTGGCGTGAGGCTTTCAGTGCTCATATGATGGGCATACCACCCATCGTTAAGGGGTTAATACACATTCATATAACATATATAACACGCATTCAATCTATCACTCATTAAACAAAGTCATACAAATAATCATCTAAACAACTTCAGAATATTGTATTTTTGTAATGAACACTTTCATCAGTTTTCTTGATTTTATCATTTGTTGAATAATGCCATCATGATGTTCAAATCCTACCACAGTTGAGGAAGCCTCTGTTACAAGTTTAATGTGCCCCTCTACAGCCTGATTATGACAAGGCTGGTTGAGTTTCAGTGCTTCCTTTGTTTACGAGTTCTTTATTGGTTAGAGATGCTATGATAGGGGGCTCATGAATGTCAGGTGAATTTAAGTTTATCATATTGAGATACCCTTGAGCTTCATTATCGATTTTAGGCACCATGAATCTCCTGACACTACCATCTCACACAACACTCAAGTCAGGCTGTAACTCTGGGACTTCAATATCCTCATCTGAATCAGTTATCAGGTCACCACCTTTGAGGTCATTGTCTATCACTGTTTCAACTGATTCATTCCCTCTGACCAAAAGTACCTTGTTAACTGCAATGTTGCGGATTTGTGGGTTTGAATCAGCAAGCATGGCAATTAATACATTTTCAGGGTAAGCATAGTATGCATTTCGGAAGAGGGTTTTTAGGGCTATCTCCCTGGCTTCCTTGTGAGGAAATTTTGGGATCCTTTGGAGCATATCATAAAAGTTCTTAGCACCATCTGTGCATCGATACTCCTTCTTGATCTGGAACCAACTTGGAAAATAGACCAAGATACAAAACTCTGCAAGTGTGACCAGAACTTTGGAAGGCTTCATTTGAGATGTATAAAATCTGAGGATTCTATATGCCAAGAGTCAACCACCTTGAATGAGAGATTGGTCCAACTTCAAGGAGCTCAAGGTCAGGATCAACACAGCCAAGCATAACAGCCATACAGATTTTGTAAACATAATACTGATCAGTGCTGAGGTCCTCCAGTAATTCATTAGGAATAACTGGAAATTTTGAATTCCTAATTGGCTTGAATGAAATCACATCCCACTGAGATACACTTCCACCAAGTTCAACCCCTATCTTTCCTGAAAATGAGTCTGGGCTCTTTGTTGTTCCATCCAGAGTAACAAAGATGTGACAAAGGGGGAGCTCATTACAGTGTAGTAGGCAAATGGTCCACTGCAAAGGTCTACCAAGCAGTTCTTCCAGGCATCTGATAGCTCCACCATTTGAATTGGTCATTGTATTAGTCCCATCAGATCCTATCATGGCAAGTTTGGTTTGTAATTCAGTGTCTTTGAGGGCCTTGTATATATCTGTTGCAATAGTCGACTCCTTGCCATTACTTGGAGTCACATGTGAGAGGTAGAAATCACCTGAAATAGTATTCAGAAATTAGAGACAATTTTTTAGATATTTCATGGTTTACAGTATATCTATTTTCCAATTTCTATATCCAAAATTCATTTTAATAAATATTTTGAGTAATATCTCTTACAAAATGCAAACATAGTGCTGTTCGAGCTCAGTTCTTCAGTAATATTTGCCATTCACTTCAACTGTCACCATTGAACATTGCATCTTTGCGACCATCTACATAAATAGCATCCACCAATTCAAACAATTTATCCTCCTCTTTTCTTATGGCTTCATGTTATTTTTCACATTCTCTTCTCAGCTTGTTCCTGCAAATTTCATAGTGCAAATTTACTCAATTTTAAAGACAGTTATTTAAGCAAGCTCTATAGGTTTTGACTAACAATATTTAAGTTTCAACACTTGTTTGAAACGTATGCCTTTTTGTGAAATACTTGATTTGAATCTGATACTAATGTGCAAGATAAGTGGACTGTTACTTGTCAATTACATTCATCTTATCAGTAGTAATGATAATTCCATAATCCTCTAAAACTGCTGATGCAGCTGCTGCTCTGGCTCTGTCACTTACTTGATACCTGGTAAAAGACATTTATTTTATATCAAGTTAATATTCTAACAAGATGTTCATTGGACAGCAGTGGCCAAGATTTGGACTCTATTAGCAATGTTACATGGATTATAAATCATTTTTTGAAAGGTATTGTCAACAGAGCAACAAGTGTGTTCAAAGCATATGGTACTCATATTTTAAACTATACAATATACCTGTCACACTGCCGAGTGAGGTTTGGTAGACTCTTCCTATTTTGTTTTGTCCTGGATTCCCGTTGTTCACTGACATCAGCTGTTTCATCATGTGATTCCAGGCTGCCCTGACTTGAGAGACTGTCGAGATTACTGTCATGTATTGCTGCTGAGCTTGATGAAACAACTTGAAAAACTCTTCTGAGCTCTTCCCTGGGGATAATAAAATGCAATATGATTATGATACAAGATAGTTTACCAAAGACCCAAAAATAAAATTTTATAATTTGGTTTTAAGGAATGTCTTACATTGGCAGACATCAGATACAAAAGGAGAAGAGTACAGCAGGAGCAAGCAAAAGAGAAGAATTGGTGAGTTTGATCAACATATATAAATTAAGAAACTTGATTAATGGCCACTGAAAATCTGGGTTTCTTGAAATGATTAACCCAGATTTTCCATGGCCATTAATCAAGTTTCTTAATTTTATATGTCTATCAAACTCACTAATTCTTCTCTTTTGCTTGCTCCTGCTGTACTCCTCTCCTTTTGTATCTGATGTCTGCCAATGTAAGGTGTTCATTAAAACCAACACATTGTCCTATTCTAGCTGTTTTCTGGTCCTCATAGAAAGCAGTCTTCTGTCATTTTGAGTTGATAACAAATGTTCCAAATCTCTTCTCTGATTTGAGTCCTCATAGAAAGCAGTCTTCTGTCATTTTGAGTTGATAACAAATGTTCCAAATCTCTTCTCTGATTTGAGTCCTCATAGAGGATGTCAAACAACTTGGAAGTTTTTTCAGTGAAAGAAGAAAGATCACTGGAACATTTCATTTTTGGATATCTATTACACCTACAAAATTATCAAAACTTTAATGTTGTGAATGCAAATTTCAATTATAAGCCCTAAGTTAAGTTCTAGTCAAAATAGAATTTATTACAGAGCATTCTTATAATTTGCAAATCACTGAATCACATGATTATGTTAATAAAATTACTGTCACAAACAAATAAATGTAACTACAAAATTTACAAAAGTATGACATATTTTAAATCTTTTTATAAGGGACTGAAAATTTGAGTCTTGTCTTGAAAATTCTTTGACTAGATCCTGAATCTTGCTGGTGACACTGGATAGACATTATACAAAATCCAGTGTTCAATCAGACTTAATGCAATTGTATCAGCTGCCATTACACATTGGATGACATCTTTACAAAGAGGAAGCTTTCCATTTTGAAATGAGTCTATGCTTGAAAATCTGTGACCTCCATCAAGAATTTTAACTGTGTCACTGCATCGTAACATCCTACTATGCAGTATTTTTTGGCAATAAGGTTATCAAAATACATTATTTATCAGTTCTATAAATTCAACCTGAAAAGAAAAATATAAAATATAATTTCAATTAAAAACAAAATGTTTGGAGAAGGGCTGAAAAATTGCATTTTTTGAGTAAAAATGATGAAATATGGATGTTTTGATACATTATTGACCCTGCAGCCCTCTGCAAATGTTTTAATTTGCTTCAGAGGTAAAAAATACATCATAAACAGTTTTTAAATTGCCTTTCTATCATGTCCAGAACCCAAGATAGGTCACTGGGTTCAAATTTTGGTTGGCGTGTACATACAATTTGTATAAATTGGCCGGTAGCAGTCAGTTTTGTATGCAACCACCCAAAATTGGTTTTAAAGTTCAATCCTGGACAAAAGACAACTATCACGACCCCCTCAATTTTAATCCTGCCATTTTTTATTTTTTCACTCCACCCTAGCTAGTAACATCTGTTGTGGAAATAAACTCTGTCTATTAGAGTGGGTTTTTATTATCAAACTGTTGGTTAATTATAAAAAACTTCTAGCAAACCCTAAGTTTGCTTAAAATGGATGATTTAGACTAGGTGCATTCAGACTTTAGGTAACTAAGATCTACCATTGCCAGCCTTATCCTAATGCAATCTACCAGCACTGAAATTGACAAAAACATTTTTGCAAACCAATTTAATTTTCTTTATTTATGCAAAATACATTTAAATAACTGGAAAAATAAGATATTCTTTGGTTTTTACATTATCAAAAATATGTAGATGATTTGCACTGTATGGGATCAGCAAGCTGTGCAAAGCAGGGCTGTGGAGTCGGTCAATTTTGAGTGGAGTTGGAGTCTGAGTTGGAAGTGCATAGTTGGATGGAGTCGGAGTTGGTGCCTAGGCCTAGCTCAATTTTATGAATAAAATAGATTTAACCTAATATTTTAATAAATAATATATAAATATAGTTTCTTATTATTAATAAGGATTATAATTAATTAATTAACATAATTAATAATAAGGAAATTTAAAAAATTTGTACTAGCAACCCTAAATCTTTTTCAGATTTTTAGATTTCAATTTGATAAGTAATGATAACAGCGTAGTGTCACATCAAAAGTATAAATCTGCTGTTTTTTAATATTTTTCACACTGCTGATAGAAAATATTATGTATGTCAGTGCCAAAAGGGCACTGATGATCAGGAAAAAATGTGATGCCAAAATTAGTGCCTTCTCAGGTGAAGGATCCAATGCTCCAACAAGAGCAGGAAATCTAAAACACCACCTTCAATGGCATCATCCAAAGGATTACAAAATTGTGAATGAAAAGGATGATGAAAGAAAGAAGGAGGCTGATGACAATTCAAGCACAAGTTCTCATCAAATTACTGTCACAAAATATTTTATGAGTGAAACAGTCACAGTGACCATGACAGCAGACAAATTTAAAGCATGCATAATTGAAATGGTTGTAAAGAATTCTCTCCCTCTAACATTTTTTTCAACCCCGGCTTTTGCTAATCTGAATGGGGAAATGGCAAATATCGGAGTTGGAGTCGTAATTATACAAGTCAGATTTTCAGAGTCGGAGTTGGAAAATTTTATCACTGACTCCATAGCCCTGGTGCAAAGTTCAGATTATAGTTGCTGACTGCTAATCTCAAGCAGGCATCCAGATGATTATACGTTAGAGTGGACCAATACTCAGACTTGATGATCATATTTGAGAATGCTGATTCACAGAGATATGTGGAACCAAAAAATGCTGTCAAATACATGGCACATTTTCTCAGATTTGGATATTTTTCCTCCATGAGAACATTCCAAAAATTTTTATCAGATGTTGTAACCATCAAATTTAACATGCCCAGATCTTTTGTAAAATAGATGTAGAAATTTTAGTTTAAGATTTCTTTGTGTACATCTTTAAAAGCAAAGGGGTTTTGATTTATAAATATTCATGAACGAATGAATAAGTGTTTTTCCAATTTCTTCGCGTTTGGTCTATTTTGAACACCGACTAAAGTAAAAGATACCGACACCTTGTCTATAATCCAAGTCAGGGTGTGTAATCCGAGAGGAGCACTTGTTGTTTGATAGTCTTGGATAGATTTATCGTAGAGTCAAAGGGCAGTTAATTTACGAGTCTGGGTCCATTAGGAACCTTGTAAGCTTTCACTTTTGTTTACATTTGGGTTCTTGAGAGGAAAACCCTGAAGCGAAATTTGAAGTTTTGTTTTGAAATTTTAAATCTTGAATTTAAATTTTCAAATTGTAATTTGAAATTTCGTTAAGATAGGCGGAGCATAGATTTTAACAAAGTTGAGACTAGAGCCAATAGAGGAGCAATAATTTTGTACGGATGACATCATGTAATGAAATTGGTTTTGATAGGTCCTTTAGACCCCAAAGGGAGGAGTTTTTGGTAATTCTGAGGGGAACTTTGAGAGTCAAAATCAGTTTGTAGAAGTTCCTCCTTGAAGTTAAAAGTGGCTCAATTTATTCGTCAAAGTAGTGGTATAAGAAAAAATTTTAAAACTGGAATCATAAATTGTCACTAAATTGAAAGTAAGAACTGTTTGTGCATGTTATTAGTCCACCGGGAAACTTGTGTATAAGAATTGTTTTGTCAACGATTATACAAGAGAATTTAGTCAGAAGACTCAATAATTTTGTGAATGAATCTAAAATTAGGTGGGACTCTCGATTTTTTGGGTTTCTGGTCTAAAAAATAACTCTGCGGGACGCGCGCAGAACTATTGGGAATAACTTCAAAATTTTGTAAGTAGAATACTTATTCAAATATTCTGGTCGATTTGACCACTTCATTTCTCGTTAGCATAAGTTTTATTGTTACTAAAATTTATAAAAGCCCCTCTATATAAATTTCTTAAAATCCAGATAACTGTGAACTTTGTCTTTGAATTTAAAATTGGATTTTATTGTAAGTAAAATTGATAATCATCCATCAGCCTATTACTTTGAAGTTATATATTAATTTTATGGAAATTGATAGTTACTTCAGAATAAATTTCTAAAGTCATGTACTGTTTCGAGTGACATTAAATAAACTTTATAAGAGGGAGCGTGTCGTTTCTCTGCAACCTTGCAATGGGCCTCTCTTGTTAGCTGAGGTGAATTGACTTTTAACGTAGGCTTCTAGGAAGCCGAAGGAACTTACGTCAATCAATTTAAAGAGCCATCCGTCTGGATAGGTTGAGTCATCCTGAATGGAAAACACACGCGCGTAAGAACTAATTTGAGAAGTAAAGCAACATACTCAAAAGGTGTCAGAAACTAAAAGAAATAAAGGTTGTGCAGTACCTAAGAAAAAGAAAGGTACACACGACATAAATGGTGTTGTAGAAGTGGGATCCTATTGCAAGGTATTAATAGCAAGAGTGTAACTTTTTGTTAAAATAAATTGGCGTAACAATAAAGCACTAACATAAAATAATTGTGAACAGTGAAAAGTGTCGCTAACAGTGAGTACAGTTTTAAAGGTTTTGAAATAAAAAAAAAATAATAATAAAAATAGACAAGCTTCGCGATGTCGGTAAAGAGCGTGGAAATAACGAATGAAGAAAGCACAAGTGACATGAGTGATACTGAACCAACGAACTTAAACGAAATAAGTACAGAAAGTTTGGAAAATTTAAAAAGGATAAATTTGGCCAACGTTATTCGGTTACTAAAGGAATGCAAGGAATTAGAGAGAGAAATAAACCGAAGAGGGTTGAAACTGGAAGACCTTGTAATGATTACTCCGCAGCTGGAGTATTTGGACAACCGAAGATCGGGGGTTCATCCCCGAAGAATCTCTCTAGTTCCTCCTGTTACAGAAGAACTTGCGAGGCAAGAAAGGATTGGGTGGAGACCAGAGAACCCAGAAGACATCCCAAAGAATCCTTGCAGAAGTGCACACACCACAAGAGACGAGAAACACTGCACCGACGAAGACTGGCAGCAGAATATAAAAACCGTCGTACAGGTATTAAAGAGAACTAGCTTACCTTTGCAACGTGAACAGGCAGTAAGGGGTCCTGAGCAAGCGACTTTTGGACACACCTTGGAAGGAAGTTCGCCAAAGTTTATGGGTGAACAGGCACAAGAGAACCCAGGAACCAGCCCAAACACCATCAGGAAGGAACAAGGTGAGACAGTCAACCCAATTGCCACAGGAACATTAAGTGCAGGTAATGCCTTGGTTCAGGCTAATCCCATAAGGAGACATATTAAAGTGGGCATACCTAAGGACGCGTTGAAGACCGTTATGCTGGAGTATGCTTGTAATTGCATCAAAGGAACATCCTTTCGGGACTATTGGATGGAATCAACCCAGTTTTCGGTAAACAACCCAAGCTTAGGACTAGAGATGAAGAGGTCCTAAGAGAAGAAACGCCACATGACAGAAGCCGAAGACTGCAGAAACTGCAAAATCCTCCCACATCCTGGGACTACAACTCACAACATTCAAAAAAGAACAGCCACAAAGGAGGACAACATCAAGGATGTGGAGGTGAACGAAGGAGACAAGTCCAGCAAGAGAGGAGCCCAGAAGGAAGAACTGTGACACTGGTCACAGGAGGAATAACACAACTCAAGAATGTGACTACAACCCCATGAGAAACCAGAAGAGAAAACAAACCAAGTCAAATGAAGACAGAGACTCCAAAGAGGAAACAATGGAAGAAAGTGGCCGGAGCCAGTGCAAGATTTGTCAGCAAATGCGAAATTGGGAAGAGGCGTGCCCTCGAGCAAACCTTCGACAGGATTGGAAGGAGAAGCCTCCCGAATAGCTTCAGAGGAAGTAGCGGCGAGTCCGTCGGCTAGGACTGATCACCCTACCAGTACTCGTCGCTCAACAAGCTTCCACCGCGTGGCGATGGTGGAGCTTCCGTCACATTGACATAAGCTATGCACAAGAACATCGGGAGCCTTCTTGGACAGTGCCAACTTCTCAGTACACAGTTGCACCGGCCCCCGCCCATTCATGTAAGAGGAGTAGAAGTAAGTTTGACTATGGGAAGGGGGGTTGAAGAATTCTTTTGTGTCTGTATAATTCCAGAGGCTCAGCAAGACTTGACTATAGGCGTGTTGTTTCGGAGGATATGAAGACGAAACAAAGGTACGAAGCCCAGGTAGACCACCGGAAGAGGACAGTCACTGAATGAAACAGTAACCATCCAAGTAAAGGGAGTAGACAGTAAAGTGCGAGGGTGACTCTGGTAGAGGCAATCCCGCACGAAACTAAAGGTGGCCGCCGTGATTCTGACGAGGGAAGTCAGAGACCCGGGGACGTAGTTCCCTGGACGTCTATTCTCCGCTGCACGGGATGTGCAGTGAAGCTCGGGGAAACTTAAAAATGTTACCGAGCAGGATCCCACAGAGGAAGATGAGGTTACTGATGATCAATCAGGATGACAAAGAATACCTTGGCGAAAAAGAGACGTCGTGGGCATAGTGACGGAGGCAGAGCTAATTGGGAGGGTAGTCGACGCTCACCCCAAATTGGAACGAATGTCACGGTGAAAGGAAGTCACGCATCAAAGAAGGACTTCGAAGAATGAGTGACACGCCTCAAGTCCTATGTCCTTGGTTGGAAATTATTTTCCGACAAAGAAAGGAAAATTGTCGAAGAGTGGCTAAGGGATTATTCAGAGGTCTTCTTACTGGGTGGCGAGCCATTGGGTTATGATAACCTGATGCCAATGAAGTTGGAAACCCAGGACCATCCTCCCATCTTTAGGCGACCCTACAGGATACCTATTACACACGAGGAGGAGGTAAAGCGACAAATAGCAGAAATGCTGGATCAAGGAGTGATACAGCATAGTCGTTCCCCCTGGTCGTTCCCATTGGTGAAAAAGGGGGAGTATGAGTTCCCCTGGACGTCTATTCTCCGCTGCATGGGATATGCGGTGAGGCTCGAGGATACTTGGAGAAGTTGTCGAGTAGAATCCCCAAAGGGAAGGTAAAGGAAAAGGGAATAGATGAAGAAGAAAATTTGGGGTATGGTTTCCCCTGGACGTCTACTTTACGCTGCAATGAATGTGCAGTGAGGCTCAGCGTGGTTTGCAAGTATCACAGAGCGGGAAATCTCAACGGGAAGTTAACACTTTCCAAGGAGGCGGTAAAGTTACTTTTGAGAAATAAAAGTGACGACTAAAGAGTATTACCTTGAAGATAAGATGACATCGGCATGGTGGTTGAGGCAACGAGAACGGGGAGGTTAGTCGGAACATCCGTGTGATTCCTCGCCCGAAACGAAAAAAATGGAACAAGTGTCACGGTGAGAAAGAGTCAAATTTCCACAAGTGACTAAGAAGAGATTGAAAACACCTCAAGACGCATGTTCACCGATGTCCGTCGCTCTCAAAGGGAAGAAGACCTACGAGGGAAAGAAAAGATTAACTACTACCGTCACTGGTAGAGTACCAGGACCAAGTGATCACTAGGAACGAAGAGTGACCACAGGAGTCCAAGGGGAAGCGATTGAAGAAAAGAAGCGTAGGGCCCTGAGGCTTTGTGTAGACTATAGACCTTGGAACATCAAAGGCAGCAAGGACAAATATTAAGTACCCATCATTGAGGAAACCTTGGCCAAGTTGCACGGGACTCATTACTTCTCGAGCAGGGATTTACGCTCGGGATATTGGCAGTTGGCCATTCACGACGATAGCATCTCGAAAACTGCCTTCCCACGGGAAGCGGTCATTTCGAGTTCAGGGTGGTCCCGTTTGGATTGTCCACTAGTCCACCAGTGTTCCAAAGAGTAATAAATTTTATTTTGCCGAAGCAACTGGACAAGGAAGTACAGATTTACTTAGATGACCTCATTGTCCTTGGAAGGTCTTTAGAAGGACATGACGAGAGGGTACGACGAGCCTTGGATAGCCTACGCACCCCAACTTAAAGGTAAAGTTGGAAAAATGTCAGTTATTACAGTCCCAGGTGGGGTAATTAGGCCATGTGGTCACCAGGAACGGGGTGAAGCCACAACAATCCAAAGAAGAGGCCATCCAGAGAATTGAAGCAATGTTATATTTGGGCAGAGAGTCATCGTCCGTTCGACCATAAGCCGTTGAAGTGGCTTCTGAGGGAAGGACACCGAGAGCCCAAATGGAAGACTAGAGCGTTCGGTTATGACATTGCAAGACTACGACGTTCTCATCGAGTACGTGAAAGGCAAACTCAACAGAGTGGCCGATTGGTTGTCCCGCCCGCCTGGAGTGACGAAGGAGTTTGTGAACGCAATATCCGAAAAAGCGATCATTGATCGCAAGGTAATCGGCAAACAACAGCAGAAGGACGTTGAAATAGCGGCAATTCGAGCAGCCATCGAAGAAGGAAAGGCTTTCAGCTGGTCCGTAACCAAGCCCATCCAGCCGTCGAGAGTCAAACTAGTGAGGAACCTGCTGGTTTACATCGATGCGAACGGAAGAGAGGTCATCGTAGTTCCTAAAAAGTTGAGAGAGCAGCTCATTTGAAAGCCCACACTGACGTCGGAGCATTCATCCGGGAGCTGCCGGGACTACAGAAATCCTACGGGACCTTTATTTTGGCCAGGTATGGTTCAACAGGTACGGCAGGTAGTCCAAGCGTGCGACACGTGCGCGCGGAACAAACGGACGCGGAAAGTGACTGTGGAAACAATGCCTTGTGTGCGAGGCCACAGTCCTTGGGAACTTCTGCACGTGGACTTAGTTGGTCCCCTTCCTCCGACCGTGGAAGGCAGCCATTATATCCTCACGTGTGTGGATAGTTTCAGCAAATTCACCATACTGGCAGCAATAAAGGACAAGACGGCCCGGGAGGTGGCGGACAAGTGCCATCGTTTGATACGGTGCAAACTGGGTGCCCCTTCAGCAGTAGTATCCGACCAAGGCAAGGAGTTCTGGAACTCTACCTTGCAGGAGCTCTTCAGGGTTTGGGAGGTACGACACCAGGACCGCCGCATACCAGCCCCAAAGCAACGGGAAGGTCGAACGTCTGAATAAAGAGTTATGCATCAAACTCCGCATACTTTGTGAAGAAACTGGACGAGACTGGGATAAAATCCTCGACACCGTGGAATTGTCCTTGAACATCCGAGTGCACCGAGCCACGGGACATTCTCCATTCTTCTTGATGTACGGGCGAACCCCCAACGTACCTTCAAAGCTATTTCGCATGCCACAGGAGGCATGCGTGAGCCCGTACAACCCAGAGGAATACGCCGAAGACCGAAAGAGGAGTCTGAGCGAAATATACCGCCGAGTGGAAGAGTTCATGCGGAGATACGAGAAAGCTAACGGAATCAAGGAATTGAAGCCGTTCGAAGAAAGGCGCCCCATGGCTTGGTGTACATTGATTACCCGCGACCGGGCAGAGGCAAGTTGGAGCCCCGGTACGAGGGTCCCTACATCATCATCGAACAGAAGACTCCAGTCACTTATCTCCTGCGTCACATGATCACTGGACATCAGATAGTGATCCATCGAGACCGCATCCGCCGCAGCATCGATGCCCCATGGGACGTTGAGCGACAAGGCGGGGCGGACGACGCAGGGGATGAGATGGGGGAAGGGCCACCGCCCCTCCTCTCGGGAGCTTCGCCCTCGACACCGGAGAAACATCAACACGGGGAAGTGAACCGGAAGGCGCCTCCCGCCCCCTGGCAGGACCGAGCGGCGGAACGAGGACCGCCGGGCGCTTCCGAACTACTTCCTCACGGAGAGCTTCGCCCAGGACAGGGAGAAACATCGACTAGGGGAGGTGAACCGGAGGGCGCTTCTTGCCCGCTGGCAGGACCGAGTGGCGGAATGGGATCCGCCGGGCGCCTCCGAGCTACTTCCTCCCCGAGAGCTCTGCACAGGGAACGGAGGAACATCGACCCATGGAGGTGAACCGGAGTGCACCTCCTGCCCCCTGGCAGGACCGAGTGGCGGGCAGGAGCCGCCAGGTGTTTCCGAACTACCTCCTCGCGGGGACCTTATGGGAATAGGGTCCCCCGGAGAAAGCAGACAGACTGCTTTCACAGGACCACCGTTAGAGCGTCCGTATCCTCTTAGGCCCCGACCTCGAGTACACTACGAAGAACCCGAGGAGGACTAAAATTACATGTGTCAGTGTTAGTGTCCCAATAAAGGGGACAAGTAAGTGAAAATTTTTGTGAAAATTTAGGAGTAAATTTGTGGGTAAAATTGTGAGTAAAGTGATGATATCCGACCCTATTTAAGAAAGTTTGCATCAGAGTGCAAAATTAAAGGAGGGGAGGGATGTTGTAACCATCAAATTTAACATGCCCAGATCTTTTGTAAAATAGATGTAGAAATTTTAGTTTAAGATTTCTTTGTGTACATCTTTAAAAGCAAAGGGGTTTTGATTTATAAATATTCATGAACGAATGAATAAGTGTTTTTCCAATTTCTTCGCGTTTGGTCTATTTTGAACACTGACTAAAGTAAAAGATACCGACACCTTGTCTATAATCCAAGTCAGGGTGTGTAATCCGAGAGGAGCACTTGTTGTTTGACAGTCTTGGATAGATTTATCGTAGAGTCAAAGGGCAGTTAATTTACGAGTCTGGGTCCATTAGGAACCTTGTAAGCTTTCACTTTTGTTTACATTTGGGTTCTTGAGAGGAAAACCCTGAAGCGAAATTTGAAGTTTTGTTTTGAAATTTTAAATCTTGAATTTAAATTTTCAAATTGTAATTTGAAATTTTGTTAAGATAGGCGGAGCATAGATTTTAACAAAGTTGAGACTAGAGCCAATAGAGGAGCAGTAATTTTGTATGGATGATGTCATGTAATGAAATTGGTTTTGATAGGTCCTTTAGACCCCAAAGGGAGGAGTTTTTGGTAATTCTGAGGGGAACTTTGAGAGTCAAAATCAGTTTGTAGAAGTTCCTCCTTGAAGTTAAAAGTGGCTCAATTTATTCGTCAAAGTAGTGGTGTAAGAACAAATTTTAAAACTGGAATCATAAATTGTCACTAAATTGAAAGTAAGAACTGTTTGTGCATGTTATTAGTCCACCGGGAAACTTGTGTATAAGAATTGTTTTGTCAACGATTATACAAGAGAATTTAGTCAGAAGACTCAATAATTTTGTGAATGAATCTAAAATTAGGTGGGACTCTCAATTTTTTGGGTTTCTGGTCTAAAAAATAACTGCGGGACGCGCGCAGAACTATTGGGAATAACTTCAAAATTTTGTAAGTAGAATACTTATTCAAATATTCTGGTCAATTTGACCACTTCATTTCTCGTTAGCATAAGTTTTATTGTTACTAAAATTTATAAAAGCCCCTCTATATGAATTTCTTAAAATCCAGATAACTGTGAACTTTGTCTTTGAATTTAAAATTGGATTTTATTGTAAGTAAAATTGATAATCATCCATCAGCCTATTACTTTGAAGTTATATATTAATTTTATGGAAATTGATAAAGTTACTTCAGAATAAACTTCTAAAGTCATGTACTGTTTCGAGTGACATTAAATAAACTTTATAAGAGGGAGCGTGTCGTTTCTCTGCAACCTTGCAATGGGCCTCTCTTGTTAGCTGAGGTGAATTGACTTTTAACGTAGGCTTCTAGGAAGCTGAAGGAACTTACGTCAATCAATTTAAAGAGCCATCCATCTGGATAGGTCGAGTCATCCTGAATGGAAAACACACGCGCGTAAGAACTAATTTGAGAAGTAAAGCAACATACTCAAAAGGTGTCAGAAACTGTAAAAGAAATAAAGGTTGTGCAGTACCTAAGAAAAAGAAAGGTACCCATGACACAGATGCCCTTGATTTCATTTGAAGGTCACTTTGCATTAACATTTCACTTTAAATGTAAATTGTGTTCATGCAAAACAATATTGTCATTTTTAATGCAATTTCTTCAACCTCTATTATCAGCATCAAATGGAAAGTGCATAAATCTTGCTATAGGTTCTAGCATTGTGGTGTCTTGTAAGTGCCTCTCAAACTCTGTGATGAGGCTGTTCACCCATTTCACATATTCATATATTGATCATTATCAATATATATCTAGGTTCATTTTCCTGGTTTTCTAGCTCTGTCATCATATTTGGGAAATAGCTCAGTTTGTGTTACTGCAGTTATAAAAATAAATGAATAATTAAATATAAATTCAAGAAGGGGATATATATTAACAAGTGGGTGTCAAATGCAGTGAATAAAAAATGGTACAGTAGCTATTGTAAAAACTAAAAAAAAACCTTTGAACATGATGACAATGTCCATGGTATTGGCAAGCCTGTCATCCTGAATGATGTATAAAAACAGGGCCATTGGTAGGCATTATTGTGCCCTGAGCAAGTTCCAAATTGATTCATTTATTTATTTATTTACATTTAATATTGAACATAGGAAGATTTTCCATTATTCTCTTCCCATGTTACCTCATGTGTGATCTCTCCACTTTACCAGTTTATTTCATTTTGGGCATCATTAGTTATGGTAGATCTGAAACACAGCAGACTTTAGTTTGCTATCTTACAGATACATCCTTCCTATTTAGTATGCAGTGGGCCCTCATTGTTCGTGATTAATTGAGACAGAAAAACGTCACAAATTATGAAATCACGAACAATGAGATCCATTTTCAATGTAAAATGGCTAATTGGTTCCAAAAGCTCAAGGATAGCAGTATAAAATATCCTTAAAATGCCAAAAAAAGTTTTATTTTAATAAAAGCAATATGTATTATTAAACAAAGATTCACATCAAACACTAATAAAAACCAATACAGTCAACCCTCGTTATAATGGACTAATAGGGGGGAAAAGGTGTCCGTTATAGCCGATTGTCCGATATAACCGACGGTACTGGTAACCTACGGTATACGTATATGATACGGTAATGGAGATACTATATACAGTACTGTGCACTGTCTGCTGAACACGATGCATGATAAATGATACAGAAAATAATGAAATATAATAAAAATATAAAAGTTAGCTTGTCCTTGGCTTTATGAATGTCGGAAACAGTTTGCTTTTTCATGCCATACTCTGCGCACACCTTGGCCACCGAAGCACCCGCCTCTAACTTCTTGATTAATTCCAGCTTCTGGGTCACCAACAGGGTCACACGCTTCTTCTTTTCCTGGTTAACATCGCCAGTGGTGTGTCCGGTTTATCCGATATCCACTCTAACGGGGTCCGTTATAGCGAGGATTGACTGTACTGTAATTAGGGATGTACTGATATTGCTTTTTAGCCAATGACTGATACTGATACCAATAATTAAAACAGTATCGGCTGATAACCGATACTGATATCCAGCTCTCCCTCAGATCACAACTTATATTATTGACAGGCAAGTCTTCCTGAGTACAGTTTTAATAGATGAGCTTTTTACTTATAGCTAATAGTTTTAGTAGGTAATATAATCTAGGAGTTATGATTTTAAGGAAATTTCCTTGGGCAAGGCTTGAAACAAATTTTTTGGGACATTTTGTAAACTTTTTCAAAATTTGAGCAGCCTACTACAGAAATCCCCCATGTTAATGACCTTCACATTAGCGGAAACTTCACTTGGATGGACTAAATCACTGTCTGGTTGTTAACATTCAGTTTAACGTAATACCAGTCATTAAAGTGAAGAGTTCCGCTAAAAAAGTCTGTTAGCATCATTGAACTTCACTTTAGCGGACTCCGAGTCATTAAAGTGAAGGTGACACCACCGGAATATTATTGGAACCAGCCCTCGGATGAGGTTGTGGTCAGTTGTTTCCTGTTGTATTGCGTGGGCAGTGGTGGTGAGTGGTTGTGCATGTGCATAGTGCCGCTTCCAAGTGTTGTGCATGTTAGGCGTTCTTTTGTATGATGTTACATAGATAGTTACATATAATTATTTATATTTATGTATCTAAATGTCATTTATTTATGAATACTGTATGTATGTACTGTATGTGGTTATTTTTATTTCTTATTATTGTGTTACACAGGTCTTATCAGTTAATAGCAGTACATATAGGAGTACAGTGATAGTCTGTGCTTTAACAGTGTATGTACATACTTTACTTAATTATTGCCTGCTCGTACAAACTTTATTTTCTGAACAATGGCATCCACAAGTGGTACTATCGGTGTCAAACAGAAAAGGCATACGATCTCCACTGAAGAGAAGAAAGCGATTCTCACTGACATAGAACAAGGGTTAAGTGTAGCATTTGTTACGCAGAAACATAAGCAAGACCGCCATCTACAAAGTCAAGCAGAAGCGCAATGAAATACATGCCTATGTGCTAGACAGTGAATCTGGAGGCAGGAGTTTGAAATGGTCTCGCTTGAACATGTCCTACAAGAAAAATGTAGATGTGGCTGTCTACATGTGGTTCAAGCAGCAACGGGCCAAGAACATTCCAGTCAGAGGAATCGACATCCAGCCAGCAGCTAAGCATTCCGTGCAGGAGTTCAATGACACATACTTTAAAGCAAGTGGTGGCTGGCTGTATTGTTTCCAGTGCAGGCATGGCTTATCGAACAGAAAGCTTATGGGAGAAGCAGCCAGTGTGGACCTGTCTCAAGTGGAGTCATTCAGGTGCGAACTACAGACTCTGATTGATGAGGCTGGGGTTGCTTCCTACCAGCTGTATAATGGCAATGAGACAGGCTTATTTTGGAAGAGTATGCCCACAAATACATTGGCCCACAAAACTGACAAGTTCTTCCAGGCTTTAAGACAGACAAACAGCGTGTGTCTGTGTTGGCCTGCGCAAATGCTGATGGCACGCATAGACTGAAGCCTTTGGTCATTGGAAGATCAGCCAAGCCTTGCGTACTCAAGGACTGCATGCAAAAAACTTCTACAGGAGCAGCAAGAAGGCCTGGTTCACGTGGACTATTTTCCATGAATGGTTCCACAAGTTCTTCGTTGCGCAGGTGAAGGCATACCAGGAACATGTTTTGAAAATAAGCTGTGAAGGTTGTCCTCTTGCTAGACAATGCGCCAGCACACCCACGTGCAGAGGAACTAGTAAGTGAGGATGGCAAGATCAGAGCTATGTTCCTCCCCCCTAATTCCACATCAGTAATAAAACCTATGGACCAGGGGGTGATAGTGAGCTGCAAGAGAATCTACAGGGCCAAGCAATTGGAGCAGTGCTTGTGTGTCATCTCTGAAGATGACACAGAGGACAGGGCTGAGAAGACACTCAGGAACTTCAAAGCCTACAACATCAAGTCTGCTATCTACAGTTGGGCCAACAGCTGGAACGAGGTCAAGGAGTCCACTCTGCGTAATGCCTGGAAGAAACTGCTCCATAACATCCAGGACCTGGAAATAGACTTTAAGGGCTTCGAGCCACAGGACTATTTGGGTGTTCTCCAACAAGCAGGCGAAACAGAGGCTACAGAGGACAAAGTTGTGGAATGGCTTGATGCTGACGATGGTGACCCAGGGTACGAAGATCTTAGTGAGAGTGAAATTGTGGCCAACATTTCAGTCAGGTCTGAAGACAGATCCACTGATAAACCTCTTGATGAAGACGAGGATGCTGAAGATATGTCTCTTGAGGTTATACCCAAGACTATGTTGAGCCAGTCAAGAGACGCTGCTGATGTTCTGCTGAAATTCATTGATGAGACTATGGCACTGCCTAATATTCTCCCTTACTATAACTACATAAGGAAGTGCTGAAATGAAATCATTGCCAGTCAGAACAAAAGGATCAAGCAAACAAAAATTCATGATTTCTTCAAGCCCCCTGCTGCCAACCCCTGATGCACGTCCATGCCTGTTTCACGCTGAAGCTCCATTTCAAGCAGAATGTCTGACCTTTCACTGCCCACTGAACCATCACCAATGCCAAGTACTAGCAGCAGTGTTGGCTTCACTGTGTCACCACTCCAGTTTCCTGAGAGTGCAAGTACTAGCGGTAGTACTCCTTCACCAGCCATCCTACCGGAACCTGAAGTGGAGTTCAGGACCCTCACACCAGACCTGGATTTTCCAGCCATCACACCAGAAGTTCCCAATGATATTTTGGAGGATTGATTATATATGGTGAGTACATAAAAATAAATATTTACATGTGCATGTGTTCATAAGTAGGTAAGTCTATGTATGCATTTTCAGGTTATGTATTGAATGTGGAGATTGAGGGCTATACATGTGTAACTGTACTGAAGTATTTTGGTTATGGAAAACCCCACTTTAACGTCCCATAGTCTGGTAAAGTGGGGGTCATCTGTACTTCACTTTAATGTTCCCCGGTACGTTAAAGTGGGCGTTTTCCATACTTCACTTTAGTGAAAATTTCACTTTAGCAACCACACGCTCCCCCCAAAATGTATGTTAATGTGAGGGTCTACTGTATTCAAATATGAAAGTTTTTGGTAGACTTGAAGGACCCTCTCAGTTGGTGGAAGTTGCACAGCAGCACTTTGCCAACTTTGGGGAACTTAGCTCAGAGATATTTGGCAGCACCCTCAACAACAGTTGCAAGTGAATGCATGTTCAGTATTGGAGGAAACATTGCCAGTGCTACTAGAAATCGGCTCTCTCCTGAACATACAGAGCAGCTGCTATTTTTACATGAGGACTTAACCTTTGTGAAAAAATAAGTTATGTGAAGTGATAAAACAATAAAACATTGGAAATGTCATCCTCTAAATAGTCTTTTATCCATAATTTTGGAAAAATCGTACTTTTGAAATATCAGCTGATACAGATATCGATAAAAATCTACCAATATCACCTATACCAATACTGATAAAAATCTAACGATATATCAGTAGCTACATCCCTAATTGTAGTAATACTACATAAACAATGATATTTTACGTAAATAAAACTTTTTACTGTATGTAACATAAAGCAATATTATTACATAAACAATTATGTAAAGTAATAATATTTTATAAACAACTAAATAACATACTAAATATAGTACACTGGTGTTGAAGAGCATGAAATGGCACACCCTCACTCAGTGAAAGACACAGTACAACTGAACTTGCATCAACCTGTGTGGGTGTGGGCAGCATTGCAGATGCCACCTGACAAAATCATGAATTTGCACAGTCAGTCGCAAATTTACCGAAACATGGTAGTAAAATGGGTCATCATGAATTTGTGAAATTGCAAACAGAGAGCCTCATGAACAACAAGGGCCCACTGTATATTTTTGAGTTTTTATCAAAACATTTCTCGGAAGAGACTCCATAATACTCTCTAGGTATATTGTATTGTTTTCATGAAGATTAATCTAACATTCTTCAACACGTTTTATACTTCAAACACAAGTGCCTATCATGTATTATTTTATTTTTCCAATGAACTCCACTGGAATTTCCGGAATATCTGGTTTAATTCATAAATACACTGCATACTTAGAATTGCTAGTTTTTTATAAGATATTGTTTATCAAGTTTCAACTTTGCAGGTCATCATCAAGTTCCAGATAGGTCTATTTGACTTCACTAAATAATCCATCATTCAATTCCATTAATAAAATCAAGTACCAGTATTATTTGTCTCCCATTGAAATATGTTTGTTTGGAAACTAATTTCATCTTAAAGATATAAATGCTTTATAACAAAATCCAAGACTATCCTTTTTTTCCCCTTATCATAATAATAATTTTCATGGGTGAAAATCCTTTATAAGTAATTGTATTAGCTATTACATTTAGGTCATTAGTGTTTTACCATTTTTAAACAAAATTAACTGTCCAAAAGTAAATTTTTCAGAAAGTGATCCCTGTGAGTATCCCAAACTAGATGATCATATTCTTTGGGGTGTTCCTAAAAGCAGGGTGTCTGTAGAAAAACGAAGGACCAAGCGGATTGGAGCAATAAACTATTTTTGCAAGCTTATACCACGCAAAAATTTACTCACATGTCTTGTTTGTGGAGGTGTTCATGAAGCTGGAATACTGTGTCGTAAGTTTTATTTGTCAGTCATTTACACTAAGGTCCCACTTCACTAACTGCCTGATACACTTGAAATGAATTGAACCTTTATTGATAAAATAAATTCAATTTTACAATTTTTTTTACCATAATTTTAACAAAGTAAATAATTGTGAAATTGGCCTATTTATTTTATTTAACTTGGCTCTTAACCCATTGATACCTAGTTACGCATTTTCTATTACTTGCGGATCTGAGATGGAAAGAGGGGATATTTTTATTTTGTCAGATATAATTTTATAATTTCAGTCATTTTAGTGGATAAATATTACATATATACATATTCAGTTGAGGATTTTGCTAAAAAAATTGTCTTGCCTTATCATTTACACACTGGCCAATAAAATTCGTCACCATCAAAACAAAATTTCCTAAGTCACTTTTTTATGTTTTTGAGTTTTCCTTGCTAATGCCATGTAAAAAAAATTGCGCATCTTTTGGTACAAATTTCGTCCTTGTAGGATGAACTATAAGGGTGATATTTAAATTCATATTTTCCTAAGTCATAAGTAATTTAATTTAGAACCCTTTTTTTCATTTTTCTCAAAACCACAAAAAATGACTTAGGAAAATATGGTATGACTGACGATTATGCAACTATATCATCATCAATAAATAACTTGAAACACTCAATTACTTTTTCATGATCAAACACACTATTTGGATTTACACCAGAATAAGAGCGCTGGGATCACTTTAACATATTGCTTCCCAGGAACCTCTCTTTAACATATTGCTTCCCAGTGTATATCACTTTAACATATTGCTTCCATAAATAGACATTACACAACCAATTACAGTTACATTACAATGGTTTATAATATTTAGAGATTAGCTAGTCAAGAAAATGTAAATTTACGGACAACTTAACTTATTATGCTTTGCCATTTTTTGTGAATGTAAAATATTTGGATCACCTGAAGATCAGGGCCCCCAGCCTTCTTTAGTTAGCCTTATAAGGCTAACTAACGAAAATACCACGACCTAACCTAACCACTCGTTAGGTCAACTGTATACCCTTGATGATTGGTTAGGTTAGGTCATGATATTGTCATTAGTTAGCCTAGATTACCAACCCCTTTCTAACCAACCAACCAACCCCTTTCTAACCAACCAACCAACCCCTTTCTAACCAACCAACCAACCCCTTTCTAACCAACCAACCAACCTTTCTCTTTTTAACATATTGCTTCTCAATGTTAATCACTTTAACATATTGCTTCCCGAATGCTATGGGAAGCAATACGTTAAAGTGATCTGAGCGCTGTAATGGAGGCTTCTCCAATGGCCTTTTGTCTTCAAACAAATTTGGAACATGAGTCCAGTTTTTCTCTAATAGGCTCATTTTCCCATTCACTCTCAACACTGGTGTCACTAAAATCACTAAGCCAATCACTATCCACTTCCTCAGTAGGAATGTAATCAGAATCAGTGTCACTAACATCTATTTCACTCATTATGAATGTTTATAAGTATAAAAAGCAATTATGACAAACATAGGTCAACCACACCATAAACACTGCTCAAGGGCATAAATGATGCGATGCTTATAATGTTAGCCCCACCCACAAATTATACTCATTTGTGATTGGTTGAAAGATTTGAGTCAATAAACTCCTCCTACGACTCAGAAATCCCTCAGTAATATTCTCCTAAGAATATTAAAGTGGTAGAAAAATTAAATGCATATGGATAACGCACGTTACCCATGGGATATTGGCATGTGTGTCTCATGGATAACGCACATTACCCATGGGATATTGGCGTGTGTGTCTCCTGGATAATGCACATTTTCCATCAGGGCCAGCGGGTTAAGTTTTAGGCTTTATTGTGTTTCCACTTCACTGACTTTTCTATCTGAAACATTAAAATCTGCCTGACCACAAAAACTTTGTATGTGGCACCATCATTATAGACTCAGGCCCGTATCCAGGATTTTTTTTTTCAGGGGGGGGGGGGGGAGCACACCAACTTCAGAAAATAGATAATAGTGTGTATAGCTCTTCTTAGGAGCATTGAGGGTGCATACTGTAGGGTGGCGTTACTTTAAATTCATTAACTGCAAGCAGATGATGTATGAAATGAAGCTCGGAAAAAAATTCAAATGAATGTCGCTGAAATCAAAATTTTATTCCATATTCAAAAGCAAACTTTTATTTCTGTAGAACTAAAATCAATGTAAGGAGATGCGATGATCTGTAAATTATTTTGCAGAACAAACGATTTGTAATGTGATATGATTCAGTGGGAAGATAATTTTTTGGCATTTTCTACACAAAAAAAAATTCTTGCCACCTGGATGTTTTCATTCTCAGTGAGATTGCTCACTGGTAAATTTGTAATTTGTTCTGTAGTATCACATTCAGTTAAGACAATATTTTCACTTTGGGAACTTTGCCCTTCACTAGTATCAATTCTCTGCTGCTTAATTGGCACAAAAAATGAAGTAATCATCTTCATTAATTCTGAAAAGAGAGAACACTCAAGTTAATAACACGAAAATAATGCACCTATATGAACTAAGACTAGCACGAGCACAATCCACATAACCAACAATATGCCGGTCTGTGTTATTATATTATTAAGCAAAAAAATTAAAACCCTTCAAAAAAATTTTTTCACTTTTTTTTTGGGGGGGGAGCCACGTGCCCCTCTGACCCCCCCTGGATACGGGCCTGATTATAGTGTTTGAGTCTTAAAACCAATCGGGAAAAAGGATCTCTTATGATGTTGAAGACAATAGATACTCATTGGTCAGTTGGTTGGAACAGCTACCTGGGCAAGTGGTCTGCCATGTTTGGCATCCTTTAGTGCTTTGTTTTATGAAATTTTAAAAAGATTAGTGCACAACATATAATAGTTATATAATATTTATTTCATATAAATTTATGTATATTTTATTTCATATTTATATGTAGGGCCTAATTATTTATATAATATATATATATATATATTATATGAAAATTATTTCACGAAGGTAACACGTGAAAAATATTTATGATGAATAAAACCACGAAGGAAAGGAAACACAAAATGGTGCTCAAGCGCTTTCGTCTAATGACATCCTCAAGAACACTGAAGTACATAAAAAGGTTAAGCCTATATATAGGTTACAGAAAGAAAAAAAGAAAAAATAAATAACATACATACACACACACATATATATATATATATATATATATATATATATATATATATATATATATACCCGCAAGGGGGTTCTAAGCTCGTGCTCTTGAGTGCTCTTTGTGCTTGTTTGTACGTGCTTGTTCCTGGAGGTTTCACGTGCGCCCTCCCGGCCCTAGCACCCAAGGATGATGGGGCTCGACCCTGCAGTCCTTGTCATCCTTGGTCTTTTTCCACTTCGACTGTCCCCTCCACCCTTTCTTTTTCCTCTGTCTTTCCTCTCACTTTTTCTTTGTTTTTCCGCTGAGATATGCCCTTTAAATAGAGGCGAATCGGTTCTTCCTGAACTAAAAAAAAAAAAAAAAAAAATATATATATATAATATATATATAATATATACACATACATATCTATATATACAAATACATACATACATACATACATACATATATATACAATAAACAGAGAAGTAAAAATAATAAAAAATTAAAAATTAAAACCTTAAAGGATTACCAGTGAGGCGTACATATTTGTCAGGAAAAATATCGATTTTTAGCACAAGATCAAATGGATTATAAAAATACAAATTTATACTGGAACTCTGCCCGGGTTTTAACACAATGCTGCCTATGGTCAGGTTTTGATATATATAAAAAAATAAAATGCAAATTAAAAGTTAATCGATTTTTAGCACAAGATCAAATGGATTATAAAAATACAAATTTATACTGGAACTCTGTCCGGGTTTTAACACAATGCTGCCTATGGTCAGGTTTCGATATATATAAAAAATAAAATGCAAATTAAAAGTTAATCGATTTTTAGCACAAGATCAAATGGATTATAAAAATACAAATTTATACTGGAACTCTGTCCGGGTTTTAACACACTGCTGCCTATGGTCAGGTTTCGATATATATAAAAAAATAAAATGCAAATTAAAAGTTAATAAAGTAGAAGACAAGTTTACCAAAGATTTAATGTTTTACCCTTCTTATCTAAATCTGTTTTAAAGGAATTCAACATAACAGGATCGAGTTGAAAAAGACCTTTGCTTATGTTGAAGTTATTTGAAAGTTGGATAATGGCAGACTCAAGAATATTTCTATTAACAATGTTGCTTGAATGGAATAAAACTGAAGCATTATTCCAATCAATACAGTGGGCTAACTCTGACAAATGGACAAAAAGGGCACTGGACAACTGTCCTGTTCTAACGGAATATTGATGCTGTTTTATACGTGTGTGCAAATCCTTTCCCGTCTGACCTATGTAAAAGGAATCACATTGTTTACAACCAATTTTATAGATAATGCCCGAATTATTGGTAGGGCTATTTTTTACTATGATATTTTTCATTTATCCATCTGCGTTTATGGAATCTTGTCTCAACAAGGCAAAACGAACTTTCTATCATGTCAATATTAACACACGTACTTTGTCAAAAAATATTTTAGTACTTCCATTTTTCCCGGGCTTTTTAGGCATTGCTAATGTACTTAAACTTTTGGATATTAATGTAGTATTTTCATATAACAATATTGTGAAAAATATCATAGTAAAAAATAGCCCTACCAATAATTCAGGCATTATCTATAAAATTGGTTGTAAACAATGTGATTCCTTTTACATAGGTCAGACGGGAAAGGATTTGCACACACGTATAAAACAGCATCAATATTCCGTTAGAACAGGACAGTTGTCCAGTGCCCTTTTTGTCCATTTGTCAGAGTTAGCCCACTGTATTGATTGGAATAATGCTTCAGTTTTATTCCATTCAAGCAACATTGTTAATAGAAATATTCTTGAGTCTGCCATTATCCAACTTTCAAATAACTTCAACATAAGCAAAGGTCTTTTTCAACTCGATCCTGTTATGTTGAATTCCTTTAAAACAGATTTAGATAAGAAGGGTAAAACATTAAATCTTTGGTAAACTTGTCTTCTACTTTATTAACTTTTAATTTGCATTTTATTTTTTTATATATCGAAACCTGACCATAGGCAGCAGTGTGTTAAAACCCGGACAGAGTTCCAGTATAAATTTGTATTTTTAATCCATTTGATCTTGTGCTAAAAATCGATTAACTTTTAATTTGTATTTTATTTTTTTATATATCGAAACCTGACCATAGCAGCATTGTGTTAAAACCCGGACAGAGTTCCAGTATAAATTTGTATTTTTATAATCCATTTGATCTTGTGCTAAAAATCGATATTTTTCCTTACAAATCTGTACGCCTCACTGGTAATCCTTTAAGGTTTTAATTTTTAATTTTTTATTATTTTTACTTCTCTGTTTATTGTATATATATGTATGTATGTATTTGTATATATAGATATGTATGTATATATATATATATATATATATATATATATATATGTGTGTGTGTATGTATGTTATTTATTTTTTCTTTTTTTCTTTCTGTAACCTATATATAGGCTTAACCTTTTTATGTACTTCAGTGTTCCTGAGGATGTCATTAGACGAAAGCGCTTGTGCACCATTTTGTGTTTCCTTTCCTTCGTGGTTTTATTCATCATATATATATACATATATATATACATATATATATATATATTATATACAGGGCTTGAAATAAACTTTTTCCCTCACCTACCAACCAGGTGGGTACTCTGTAAAATCTACCTGCCTGGAAAAAATCCACACACCTGAAATTTATAATACTTCCACATCTCAATTATTCTGAAACAGAATAATAAAGTGATTAGAAAAACAAAAAAAAAATATCAACCAAAGCAAAAAATAACAGAATTACATACATTCTTAATTAAAAATGAGAATTATATGCATTAATTTTTTATAGTGTACTGTAGTGTAGTTTTTAATAATCAATCTTTCAAAATCTACCTACCAACCAGGTGTATAACTTAGAATTTGTACCCACCCAACCCAAAATCTACCCACCATTGGTGGGTGGGTAGATGTTAATTTCAAGCCCTGTATATATATATATATTTGTTGTTGTTGTTGTTGTTATAATATAACATAATTGTTTTACACTGTCAGTCTTAACATATCTTAGCCATATGTTCTGAGAAACTGTTAAACCATCTTTTTGATCCACTGACCACGCAGTTAAATCAGTTTAGTAAACCTTTACTGTATATATTTTGTGATGTATATATGATGTTGATGTGGTGCATTTGGGTGAAACAGAGATTGGATTAAGGAGAGCATTCACAAGTTTTGTTGACATTTATGAAAGGAGATTATTGAAAGTGAATGTAAATAAAAGTAAGGTTTTTGTCATTAAACAGAGAGAGAGAGAGAGAGAGAGAGAGAGAGAGAGAGAGAGAGAGAGAGAGAGAGAGAGAGAGAGAGAGAGAGAGAGAGAGAGAGAGAGAGAGAGAGAGTTACAAGGAAAAGAAGTACCTCAAAAGGCCTTGTGGCCCATACCGAGGAGGTACCAATGGCAACTGGTGCCAGGGAAAATTTTGTGAAAGTATTTTTCTTTCAACTATCCTAGCAGAGAGAGAGAGAGAGAGAGAGAGAGAGAGAGAGAGAGAGAGAGAGAGAGAGAGAGAGAGAGAGAGAGAGAGAGAGAGAGAGAGAGAGAGAGAGAGAGAGAGAGAGAGAGAGAGAGAGAGAGAGAGAGAGAGAGGTGAATAGAGAAAATGTAAAAGTTGTAAATTAATTTAAGTATTTGGGGTGTTTGATTGATAAAGAGGTGTGAGTACAGAGGAAATTGGAAGCAGAGTGAAACAGGGCAAGCGAGTCATGGGCACAATTAAAGCTCTGATAGGAAGAAAGTGCTTGAGTGAAGATGCAGCAAGAGGTTTACATGAAGGTGCCAACACTGAAGTATGGATGTGAGGCACTTGTTTGACATGGTAGCTCACTATCAACAAGGAGAGCAGTTGAGATGAATAGTTTAAGTAGTATGTTTAAGAAAGATGTTTTTTCTGCCCTCTCTGGGCTCAACTCTAGGAAGGCATACAGTCCTGATGGTGTTCCTCCTTTTGTTCTTAAGAGCTCTGTTTCACTGCTGACACCCTGCCAAGGTAAACTCTCTCACCTTTTTCTCTCATCTGGTGCTTTCATTCAGCCTGTCCCAAAGAAGGGTGATTGCTCTCAACCCTCCAACTATTGTCCAATTGCTTTGATTTTTTGCCTTTCTGAAGTTTTTGAATCTATCCTTAATGGGAAGATTCTTAAATATCTTTGTTTTCACAATCTTTTTTCAAATTGTCACTATGGGTTCTGCAAGGGATGCTTGACTGGTGATCTTCTTGCATATCCCTCTGACTCTTGTTCATCCTTTCAGGATTTTGGTGAAACTTTGGTATTGCCCTAGACATATCAAAAAGCTTCTGATACTGATAGAGTCTGGCACAAATCTTTAATTTTAAAACTGGCCTCCTTCAGTTTCTATCCTTCTCTCTGTGCTTTCATCTCTGATTTCCTTTCTGGCCGATCTGTAGGTGTGCATGTAGATGGCCACTGTTCTTCTCTTAAAGCTATCAACAATGGTGTTCCTTAGGGTTCTGTCCTGTCACCCACTCTTTTCCTTTTATTTATTAATGATCTTTAAATTTGTACTTCCTGTCCTATTCACTCCTATACCAATGATTCCACTCTTCACTTCTCCACCCACTTCCAAAAGTGTTCCTCTCAACAGTTACTCCATGATTTGTGTTGGGTGGCTACAGACCACCTGACCTCTGATGTTTCTGCTATATGTGATTGGGGCAGAAAAAACTCCATTCCTACATCTGTCTACTCATCACAATCAATGCTGGACAACTGCGCACCAAATGGGAGGTTCGCACCCGCACTTCCGCACCCGCACTTTAGCATCTTCCGTACCCGCACTTTAGCCTCTTCCGCACACCTCTAGGTTTTTGCACAACCGCATCCGCACCCGCACCCTATTTACATATATAAAGTTTTATCGCAAGGAAATATATAAGTTTCCATTAATATATTAATACTTTTCTAAACTTTTATTTAATATTTAATTGTGAAAATAAAGTTTTAATACAATAAAGTCATTTTTTTGTTATGAGAGGTCAGAAAATTACTAGAATACAATATCATTTAATTTTATTTTATACTAATACTATATTACTTCATTCACAGCTACTCAAATACAAAAGATACAATACAATACAAAAGTAAAAAAGTGTATTTAGCTATGTGTGCAGACCAATCCACACACCTTCCGCACCTCCGCACCTTTTTACCGAGGTGACTGCACACCACACCTCCACCCACCATTTTGCACTTCTGCACAGTGCGGAAGGTGTGCGGAACTTGCTCAGCTCTGATCACAATCTTCCACATGACTATCCCCTTACCTTCAACAACACACAACTCAATCCTCCCTCTTTTCTTAACATTCTTGGCCTTTCCTTTTTTTGTGATCTTGGAAAGATCACATATACTCTCTCTTCAAAACAGCTCCTAAGGGGTTAGGTGTGCTGTACTGCCTCCGCAGTTTCTTCACCCCACTCAGTTGCTGTCTCTATGCAGCAGTCCTGCATGGAATATGCTTCTCATGTATGGGGTGGCTCAACGCACACAGCCATACTTGACTGGGTGGAATCAAAGGCTTTTCATCTCATCAGTTTCCTGCATCTTACTCATTGTCTTCAATCCCTCTCTCTTCGCTGCACTGTTTCCTCACTCTCTCTTTAATATCGCTATTATAATGGTGTCATGTATTGGTATTTTTTAATAAAGAGGATAATGTTTAATAAGAAATTTAATGAGGTTTTGTACGTAAATAAAAATTTAATAACATTTTGTATGAAATTAAGAATATAAAATACTAGTTGGCAATACCCAAAATGTGCCCAGGCTGGTGGCTGAAATGTCCCAATTCAGTCCTCGGATTAGGTGTGTCCTAGTTAGGTGGTTTTTGTATTAGTATGTTATTGTGAATTTAAAATATTTAATTGTCTCTCTCTCCACAATAAAATGTTAATGATGGGTCAGTACTTGCTTTACCCTGTTTGTTCAAATGTTTTGGTGTAAATAAAAATCAGTAAATAGTAATAATAGTGTGTAATTTATCCCCAGTCCCTTCGCTGTTCAAAATTGTAATGAAGGCCCTGGCTCAAGCTGTCTAACCATGTCTCTTTATGCAGTAAAATGAGTGATAATAGTAAGAAAAGGCAAATAATGAAAAGAAGAAAAAGAGTAGAACAAAAGATGTTTTTAAAAAATCACTACATACAATGAACATTGCTCTTCTGAACACACTAACTGCATGCCTCCTCCTTTAAGGAGAGCTCACAGCACCAGACTTTTGATATTTTCTCCTTCCTTTTCTGTCGAACTCTCTAATGCAAGAGTTAATCAGTATTTTCAATCTTTCAACTACTCAGCCAGTCAACTCTGGAGCAATCTTCCTCAGTCCATCTTTCCTCCTGTTTATGACCTCTGATCTTTCAATCGCTGAGTGTCTAGGCATCTTGAAAACCCTGGACCTTTATTTTGGCTCTCTTCTATGGGGAGGGGCGCTTTTGCAGGCATTCGCCCTTGGCCCCCCCTTCCTGTATTAAAAAAAAAAATGTGTGAAAAGAAAATGACTATAAAAAATGAGGATGTTCAGGAGGTGTGGAGGGAAAAAGTCATGAGATGAGAATAGAATAGTGTGAATGATGATAGAATTGTAAAAAAGAGAAGATGGAAGGATGTAATTGGTAAATGTGTGGAGTTGATATAAATGTGGCCCAAGAGTTAATGAAAAACAGGAATAGGAAGTTTGTGGTGTGTAAATGGAGACGTTGGTCTCACTTTATGTACCTTAATCCCTTTATTAAAAATAACACTGGGTCCTTAAGGTTAGGGTGGTACCTTATTCTTGGTTTTGATCCCCTTGTATCTTTGTGTGTAATTGATTTGAGTGTTTTGAGTTCCAAGCTCAAGCATTGTTCCCATTCAGTGGAGAATGAGAAACAAGTTCTTAGAAATTTTAGGCCAGGCTGAAACTCAAGATAGAATTAATCAGAGTCATTAACAGTTGGCTTTTGATATAAAAATAAGATTCCTGAAAAAAATAATTGGTGGCCACCAACGTGTGTCCGGCCACCCCGTTTTTGTAAAAACATCTAATGCCACACTAGCAAAATCAGGAAAATGGCAATATCTCTTCTTCTGAACATGCTAGAGAGATGGTTTGCATACCAAAAGATGCAGAATTTGATTTAGAACAAATTATTAAGAGTGGTATTTTTTCATAAAACCTTTAGTTTTTGAGTTATTTTAGAAAAACTAATTTTTGGGGCCCATGGACCCCCTTTCAACGGACCTTAGTGACAAAAGAAATTCTAAAATAAGCATGATTTGGCTTTTTGATTACTAACATTGCCCTAAAACGATGTTGACATGGACATAGTGATCACATGATATGACTTTTCCTTGTTATCTTGCATCCATTATGCTTGATTAAAGAATAGAGGGTGGGGCTGCTTCATGAACTTTTTTTAAACGTAATAAATTGAAAACTTGTTTTTTTTTCAGGTGCCTTTGTTATAAGTTTCCAACTGCAATTTGTCATTGAATTCAACATTTGCAATATAAAGTATGACTTCTACAAGGAAAACAGTTGCTAAAGTACTTGGTGATGTACGTTTTATGCCAGCAGAACAGTTTCCTTTAGGGAAATTGCCTACGTTGAAGCAAGTTATTGAAAGGTGTTTGTGTTTTGGAGACTATAAAACAGATGCTGTACTGAGAGCTACTTCTGAGGAATTGCATAAATTGTGGGTCACTTATAATGTTTATCCAATGCTCATGGCATTTATAAGATCATTAAAGGGACAGAACTTGAGGCCAAATTAAACTTAGTTAAAGCAGATAGGACAAATACTAACACAGGACATATGCATGGGTCAATCAGATATTTGGAAATGTTTTTAGGGCAACCTCTTCAGTGGGATATTTGTCTTCTGCATCTAAATGAATTGCCACTTAGACACATCTTCATAACTTTAGATGGGACAACAAAAAGTCCAGACAAATTTTCTGGCCCTATTGGTTCTCAGCTCAATGGGGATGTGTCAGAATGGAATGTTGTGGACTTCAAATCTATACCTTATCCTGCATTTGTGCTTCTACCAAATGAGGTGGTCAATAATTTATCAACAGACCAATACTATGGATACTGCATCTGCTGGGCAATTATTACTGGTGAAGTGGATGAAGACCTTGCACTCTTAGAAGTTGGCCTGCTAAATCACTCTCGATGGCTCACCTTAGCCTGTAGAATTCTTTGCTTTTATGTTTCACAAAAAAGACCCAGTAAGAACCTCAAAATCATAGTAGAATTCATCATCAAAGTATACTTTCACAGTTGGTTCAATATCAAGGCTAATAAGAGGCTAAGTGATGGGTCAAGAAACCTATTCAATATGATCCAAAGAGTAAATAAATTCCCTGACAGGAAAATTAGAGAAATTTGTTATGACGTATTAAACAATAACAGCTATTTTGCTCATGGTGAAAATATTTTAGTTGGAATGCTGGCTGATGAAGAGGTGAGGAGGTGTGCTGTCAATAAAGTTCTGTGTCTGAGGGGAGTTATAGAGGATTTTGATGATGAATCTGGTAGTAGCAATGATTTTGCAGGTGGAATAATTGAAAGTGATGATGAGAATGAAGAGGATCATGAAGGTGGTACTGATGAATATCCTGCTATAGATGAGAATGTTAGGGTCTTTAGAAAGCTAATCATCAATTTCAAAGCTTCTACATACCACAAGCTGTCTGCTATGTCCCAGTGGGAAACTGTTCCACCTGTATTAAAAGAATTCAGTAATGATGAACTGCGTGATATCATTAATACCGCATTGAAACTGGATCACGAGTGCCACAGTCAGAATGTTGAAAGGCACATCAAGCTTGTCACTGAAGCATCCTTGGCTGTTGTAGGTCATGAGCGTAGAGATGGTCTTATTAGAAACAAAATTAGATCACGTAAATTAATGAAAGATTTTGTGTCTAAAAAATATTTTAAGTTCTAGATTATTATTTATCATGCTAAAATATGACAAAATGACAATTTGTTAATTGTATAATTTAATGTTTGGCGTTTTGGAATGTCAAAAAGCATTTTCAATGAATTTAAAATGGCTGATTTTGATTGATTTTGATTGCTGATTGAAAACCACTAATACATGTCAATTTGCAGCTTGAGAACGTTTTATTGTGTTGACATTCAGTTGAAAGGGGGTCTATGGGCCCAAAACATTAGTTTTTCTAAAATAACTCAAAAACTAAAGGTTTTATGAAAAAATACCACTCTTAATAATTTGTTCTAAATCAAATTCTGCATCTTTTGGTATGCAAACCATCTCTCTAGCATGTTCAGAAGAAGAGATATTGCCATTTTCCTGATTTTGCTAGTGCAGCATTAGATGTTTTTACAAAAACAGGGGTGGCCGGACACACGTTGGTGGCCACCAATTATTTTTTTCAGGAATCTTATTTTTATGTCAAAAGCCAACTGTTAGTCACTTTGATAAATTAAAATCAAACAAAAATTATAGTTTCAGCCCGGCCTAAATTAATATATGTACTAAAAGTTAGTTCTTGATGCTTGTTGTAATTTTCAACAAGTACAAGATTCAATGTAAGTAAAGGCTTAAAAAAAGATGAACCCTATTTTCATATTAAATATAACTACATTACTGCATTCATTCTTCCAGCCACCTGCTATGCAAAAGTTACTGAAATTACTAACAGCATTAAAAAAGCAATGAGAGAAGCTGAGGGAATTAACCCTGTAGAACATGATTATATACCACTTTTTAAAGGAGAAAAAATCAATTCAAAAGATGGATTTTACAAGGTTTGTATAATGAGCTTAACTTTATCTTGTATTGGTACAATACATGGGTAAAATCAATGACCATGACTTCTTTTGTAGGAAACTTTTTTTCTTCCAAATTTTTTTCAGCATGCTCATAAGGGTATAAATTTTGATTGGAACACCAGTATCATGTTCATGACTCCAGATTTGAAAAGATTTACTGGAGCACAGCTCTGAATTTACTTTTTTCCCCCTTACACCACTAGATAGGTTAATGATAGTAAACTCTTGAATTGACGACATACCAATTACAAATTGTTTTAGCTAAACATAATAATACAATAATGTACAGTTTATAACTCACCTTAAGTTTATTTATTCATTGCAGCAGCAACAGTGGACGATGTTAGACCTTGCATGTAGGCATTTGTTGTGAATTTACCGCCATGTATGCTTGGCTACTGATCAATGGCTTTCTGTGTGATCATTACAGCAGATCTAGTGCCTGGAGCTGGACCCTCCTTCACAATTCTGCACAGCTTAGTCAAATGAGATGGCTTAATGGATCCTTTGTGTTCAACAATGTAACCAAGAATGGAGAATGTCCCTTCAGCTGGTGCTTCACTCCAGGCAGTTGATCCATCTTTATCAAAATGCTTTAATCTCTCTCTGATTCCTTTCCACAGCTGTTCTATATATTCTGTCAGCCAATTTATCACTGAGTCTTTTGTAAAACTACTTTCAGATCTGGTTCTGGATGGTCTAGCAACTTCAGCAACCTGGTAGTAATCAGAATGTTTCTTGATGTATTTGTAAACTTCATTTAGGATGTAATCCTCAGCTGTTAGTTCCTTTTGCTGCCCTGTGGTATCGTGCTTAAATTCAGAAACTACATCATTTGCATTTCCTCCATTAGCTAATTTGGAAATTGTTTCCATCACTCTTAACATAACAGTTTTCCCTCTTTCTTTATAAAATATATTTTCTACAAATTCTGCGCTAACTGTGGTTTTTTGAGCTACTTGCAACATAATCTTTGTTACATAGAAAATCAATACATAGAACTTGGCACTAATTTCTTTCTCTTGTGGATGATCAAAAAACACAATTTTCCACAAATCTGTCAAATTGATCAAATTCGTAATTAACCATGCGAGTATCAGATTTGAGTTTTGGTCTCTTAAAACCAATGATATTGTCAAGAACCATATTGGTATAGTCAAGGCCTGATCTCAGATTTGAAGTGATTCTGAATAAAGTCTAAAAGCTCACTTAGTTTACAAATTTTCTTCAATGCATCAACGTGGGCTCTGTTCACAAGATGCATTAAGTCCCATTGAAATTTGAAATTTTCTCCAAACAACTTTTTCATTTCGTTTTTAAATGGCTCGTTGTCCTTACAAAAAGCCCCATCTCCAACCATTCCAGATACCTTGGATTTAATTGCTTCTTCAGATAGTTTCAAGTGATTAGGAGACTTCAACACATCAAAAATTTCATTGGCCAAATAAACTCCTGATTTGCTGCGTACTAAATTTATCCCAGCAAGTTTTACAGTCTTATCTTCTTCACTCATAACTAATACAACTAGCATGCTTAATCCCAAAATTGTTCCAATGTCAGCTGTTATTGTTACTGAAGTTTGTTCTAAGAACCACTTTACAGTTTGTTCTTTAAGTTGATTATCTAATAGCTCACAAATTGTCTCGCACGCATGTGTGCTATGATTCAAATTTCCAACCTCACAACCTGACCTATGTAATACAGCTAGAAGTACTGGATATAGAGCCCATGCAGTGTTTGTTTTCATTATTTAGTATAAGATGTTGCCACATAAGTCTTCTATGCGTTTAGTAGTGTTCTGAGAAGATGTTTTCATCACTTCATAAACAGCAGCTCTTTGATGATGCTGAAGTTTAATTAAATGTGTCTTCAGGTGGGTTTTCAGATTTCTAAACCATCTCTCTTGATTTTCTCCTTGTTTGCATACATAGGTTAAATCTTTAACATTGAAGTAACCTTTTATGTTAGAATGTTTGTCTGAAGCACATGCTTTGGGGTCTGTGCAAGCTATGCAATATAATGTAAACATTTTATCATCAGAAGCATCATCAATATCTTCTTGATTATCATCATCTTCATCCTCAACAGCTATATCTACATCAGGCATATTAGTGTCACTATTTGCAATGTTTTCCATTATATCACTTGGTACTGAAAATGAATCATCAGCATGCCCTAGATCCTTCTTTTCCACCAATTTGAATGTAGATTTGATCAAATCATTGTTCAGGATTTCTTGTATTGATTTACACTTGCTTAAATGGGCTATGGAAATGTCAAATTTGTTGCTTTTTGCTTTATTAGATTTGGATGCAACACTTGAACTTGAAGGCATATTTTGACTCTTCTCTTTATTAACCACAACAGCTTGGTGAGTTTCTTTTGTTAGGCGCAAAATTGCATTCAATGTCTTCTGGATTTGGGAATTTTCAAATTCCTCTAAAGCAGTTTTGTTAGTCTGATGCGCAGATTCCTCACTTACCTTTTGTTTCTTAGGTGGAGGAGAAGCACTTTCTTCAGTCTGTGAAACATCTAGTGAAAAAGTTTCATTTTCTAGATTAGCAGTTGATGAAGTTGGTTCATTTTTCTGAGGTCTAACACTAGCACATTTTGTGAACAAACTAAATGACTGCTTTGCCGTATCTCTTTGCTGCACTTCATCCTGGTATTTCTTTACTGCAATATCTAAGCTGTGGGCCCAAACTCTGGGACCTCTTGTATTGTAACAAATATTTTTTGGGGAATTAAAATGTTCCTCCCAGTTTTGCTTCTTTGAATATTTGTTCTTGCATTGACCACAAAAGTAACCCCTTTTAACACCCTCACTTTTCTCTCCAACTTCATCAATATTAGGATCCATTATTGATTATTGACTACCTGAAAAAATACAAAATAAGTAAAAGTTAGTAAATATAGTATGGTAAAAGTGAGTAAAAGTAAGTAAATATAGTACAATGAAAGTAAGTAAAAGTAAGTGCTTTAAACTTAGTAAAAGTAAGGAAGAGTAAGTAAAAGTAGGTAAGTTAAAGTAAGTAAAAGTAAGTTTAAACTTAACTAAACTTTTCAATTCTAGAGTCATGGTGGATTACTTAAAACCGCACAAGTAATTATCTGGCCAATTTATCAAACCTGGCCAAGATCAATGGAACATAGTCCAATCCTGATAATTTTATATTAAAAAAATATACGTTTTAATAAAATTTTAATTATCAAAACATTGAAGCTTAACAAAAAATAAAAATAATTGTTAAATATGGAATTACCAACTAAACTTAAAATAACTAAATTTGTAATTTAAAAAAATTGGTTTGTACAAGAACGTATACGCAAAAAAATTGCATAACATCTAGCGGATGAACAAAACCCAAACCCAAATTTACTTTTTCTCATGGTCAAATTTACTGGAGCAATGCTCCCAAGATCCCAGGAATCTGGAGTCATGATCATGTTTGTCTATGTTTTGTGAGATCATTTCTGAAAATTCAGACTTTCAAAACATTACGTTTTTGGGTGGTTGGGATCTAGTGGGTTATTAGCAAAATGTGTATTTGAAGTACATGCAGCACAATGACAGTCATTGCCAAAGTTTTGAAGAGTGACCTTCAGGAGACAGTCTTCCCATTCATGGAAGAACACAAATTTCACAAGTTGATTCTCAACAATACATCTTGTCAAGTTAGCCTTCGTGGCCAAGAGCAGGGCTACAAGAGCACAGGCTTTGCTAGTGCACACTGTAAGCAAGTCATTGGATATCCTTTCAATAGCCCTGACTATATGCTGCAATATTTAGCTGGTTCAAAGTGTTGTTTTCAGAGGTGAGCCTGAAAACAATCTCTAAAGGAATCCTTGTGTCAGAAAATTTAGAAGTTGGGTAATGAGCTGCAGAAGTTAGTGGTGAACTTGGACAACGTGTGTTAAGAGATTATTGACGCAAATAGACAAGTTTCCCTGCCTGTGTTTTATATGGTTCATCCGTACCTACGAAATCATAATGCCAGTTTTGAAATATTTTATGAAATATGTAGCTTTTCAAAAGTTTCATGTATCCTCTACGATGTACACATTAAACAAAGAAAAGGGATATTAAAAGTGTGTAGTTTTGTGATGGAATAGAACTAAAGAGAACACAAGAGAAAGTAAAATAAATATTCGTTTCCATTTTTATTGTAAACCACCAAAGATTGAGACAAACTCTCTCATGTTAAACATTTTTCAACTGAAGTGTATTCAATATTTTATCTAATATTCTTGTTTTTGTATTTTCTGAAGGATCATGCAAATTAAGATGACCTATTTTTTAGTATTGGTGGGCAAGACTAAAGTGTATAGGAATTTTTGAACATCTTCAGTATTTGTATTTAATGACAAAGGTCAAGGTCATATATAGGAGGGGATGTTGATGTCATTCTGACATAGTTCTTGATTTAGTTGTCCTTCTGTTGTCTCACCCATCTTGATGGCTTTCTGGTTCTGATCAGATTTAGGCCTAAATGAAGATATAAAGATAGTTTGTTCATGTCCTAAAATATTTATTCTTTCAGTTTTGTGGTACATTGAAATGTACCTAAGCTATTTCTGTTTATCTGTTACCATATTGGCTGCATTCTTAGGCAAAGACTAATCATTGTGAGTTCTGTTTAGGGTAGTCATTAGCAGCACTGTTATTATCCTGCAGTATCCAAATGTTATTCATTACTAACAATTTAAATGTGTTTATTTTTTCTTAATCAATCCGTATCAGACTCGGAATTAAAATATAGTATGTTATTAAAATATAATATAATATATGAGGGGTTGCACGTCTTAAGGTACCTAAGCACCACCACAGGCAAAAATGTGTTTTTGATGGATATCACTATTTTCACCCTTCCTCTATCGCGTGTTTTGGGTTATAATGACCTTATGACACTAGAAGTATGGTTGAAAACCTTATGAAGCGAACTACTTTTTTCACCTCTATCGCCAGCCAAAAGTTCACCCAAAGTTCGGCATAATCAAAAAATTTTAAAAATATATATATAAAATATGAAAATCTATTCCAAAAACTCAACATCTTCATTAGCATACTTAAAACTCTAATTTAGCCAAAAATGAACGTTCTAGCTCAATTAATAACAGATACTATTGCGAGAATACAGTATTGCTGAACTTTGGAGGTGTTTTGTGGCAAATTTTAATTTTGCCGCTTAGGTACCTTAAGACGCGGGACCCCTCATATATGTTAATGCTTACAACAAAAAATACCATGACAAAAAACACCATGACAAAAAACGCAACTAACTTCGTTTTGATAACTCCAAGTGGCTCGAACCCTCTTTACTATCTGCCCATAAATGCGTGTGGAGTTAATTACTGCTTTACTGCTTATTTTAAATTAACTAAAATTACCTGATCATTAAGGAATATAATAATGGATGAAATTTTTGTTAAGGTTTAGTTAGCCATTTTGATCGTTTGATATTAAGAACTTAAAGATTAATTCCCATTTTAGGGTTCCTTAAAAATTAAAGGTGTCCTACTTTAAATGATACTAACTAACTTATGAAAATAACTCTTTCCTCTCCCCAGCCCAGTAAAACTGCCCCAATTTTTGGATTTGCTGAGTTGCTTACCTCGAAAGAAATTCCCCAGAGTAACCTAGTTGTAGGGCACCTGCATATTAATCTGAAGCTCCTGGGTTCGAGTTACTGCTCAGACTTAAGATTTCACTTCAGTTTTTGGCTTTATTGGGCTCTTAAATTGTGATACATGCCTCAAATATATATAATTTGTATTAGTGTTATCATTGTTCATGCTATCATCTCTAGTACCACCATTATTATTATTATTATTATTATTATGAACTCCAAAGAGTATATGCATGGCTTAACACCAACAAACTATTCTAAAATATTAGAGAAAAAGCTTATATAGTAATTTAAAAAATGTAAATTTTGCCCCCCCCTCTAAACCTAAACATAAATTCAGTCCCTATTCAATGAATGCAATTGGCTAAACTTCTGGGAATTACCCTTGATTCAAACCTCTCATTCAAAGAGTACACTGAAGATCTATGCAACAAATTAACTGAGGTCTCATTCATAATTACAAAAGTAGATGGTAGGTCTGCCGTAAACTTTATCTCCTAAGTTTCTGTGGTTTTTCTCCCTTTCTTCATCTCCAACTTTTTGTCTTGCCGCTCCTTTCGTGTTTATTTGGGTACTGCTTTCTCTTCTGTACACTCGCAGGAGGAAGGGCTTTGGTGGTCGATGACGGGCTGACGGTTCTGCCCATGGGAATTACGGCCACCTTCTATATAGAATGTAGATGACCTTGCCATATATTGCTCCGGTTCCCAGCCCGCCTTCCTTGAGCTTCTCCTCCAACGGGCCCTGGTTTCCATCTCCAGATGGACCATGGACCACAGGTTTCGCTTTTCTCCCTCTAAGACGGTGTTGATAGTTTTGTCGTTGCTGCTGCTGCACTGCCATCCTTTCCCTATCCTTTCCCTATCCTTATGGATGGGTCGCCACTCCCAGTTCACGAAACTCGATTTCTGGATCTTATACTCTATCCCTGCCTGTCCTGGATTCTCTAACTGAAGTCTCTGAAGGCGTTGTGCCTTCAGACTTGCACCCTTCTGAAGTTTCTTTCCCATACCGATTGGGGACCTTCCCCTTGTGCACTCTTCCTCCCTTCCGTATCTGCTGCTTCCTCTACTACACCGAAGTCACAGTTCCACCCTCTCGCCCTCCGACAATTGTTTCTCTCCTACTCCTCTTCCCATTCTGACTCTATCCCTGTGTTCACTGACGGCTCTCCTCCGGAGGAGGAGATTGTAGACACCAATCGACCAGGGAAGTATTCCAGGGGGGAGGGGGGGCATGTGAGATAGAAGATAGGGAGTGCTGGAACTGCCGTTTCTCCTGTCACTGTCTTCCTTAGCTGATCTTTTTCCGTGTCTCATCTAACCTGTGAGCAGTGCAGCATGCTCTCACACACACGCTTCTCTCCCTATTCCTCACTACATTTACATGTATCTTACACACTACATAATCTTTTCAAAATTTAAAAAAATAGGAAAATGGCACCAACTTCAAGAGCCTCAGAGTCTCCTGGGGAGGGGACCATAAATGTCCCCACTTCTGGCTCCCCCGCTGCTGATACTGGGAATATAGATCTGGGCAGCAGGGCTGGATCTGCTACCGCTCATTCAAGATGTTCTGGGCTTCTGTCGGATTCACTTTTCTTAAACTTCTGCAACATCTGTGGCTTTTTCTCAAATTTTCAATCTGTTGAACACCACCTCTCCTCCTCTAAACCTTTTCTTTTCCTCACTGAAACTCGGGTGTGTGGGAAGACTAACAGCAACCCCTTTTCTGTACCCTCTTACTTTCTCTCTACTCAATTTCATTCCAAAGGTGGATGTTGCGTATATGTACACAATGACCTAACTTGTTCTTGTATTCCCGAACTCGAATCTTCCGAATTCTATACCCTCTGGCTACGGCTTACGTGCCAATCTCAAACTAAATACATCTGTGCTGTTTACCTTTCCCCTAATTCTACTAACTATCCAAAATTCTTTGACTACCTCACTTCCAAAGCGGAATACATTCTATCCCACTCCTTTTGCTGATATCTACAATTTAGGAGATTTCAATGTTCACCACCACCTTTGGCTTTCCTCCCATTTCACTAACATCCCAGGTGAACTAGCTTACAACTTTTCTATCCTAAATGACTTAGAGCAGTACAGCACTCTACTCGTATCCCCGATTGCCTTGTAGGTAGGCCCAACATTCTGGATTTATTTCTTACATCTCATCCTTCTTATTCTGTCAAACTTTTTTCTCCGTTGGGCTCCTCTGACCACAATCTTATATCTGTTTCCTGTTCTATCGCTCCAATTTGGCCTTTGGATCCTCCCAAGAGGTGGTGTCTTTGGCACTTCGGCGCCGCTGATTGGGAGGCCTTTAGGTAGTACTTCTGTCATTTCCCATGGAATGATTACTGCTTCCGTGGCCGGGGCCCGTCCGAGTGTGCTGAGCACATCACGGAGGTGATTCTCTCGGGCATAGAGGCGTACATTCCATATTCTATTCCTACTACTAATGCAAAGAAACTTTGGTTTAACTTTACTTGTTCTAATGCTATCCGCAACAGAGAGGAGGCTTTCAGAAGGTATCGTCGCTATCCAACTTCTGACTCTCACCCAGCTTATATTTCTGTCCGTAATCATGCAAAATCTATTCTTTGACTCACCAAAAATTCCTTCATCCGACAAAAATATGAAAATCTATCCAATTCTAATTCTTCTCGCTCTTTCTGGCATCTAGCTAAGAACCTCTTCAACAACTTTACTTCCTCCTCTTTCCCTTCTCTTTTCTATTCCTACGGCTCAGTTGCTGTCTCTTCTCCTGATAAAGCTGAACTCTTCGCTCAAACTTTCTCTTCCATCTCAACCCTGGACTATTCTGGTACTGTTCCTCCATCTCCTCCCTCCTCTAATCTTATTATATCTGAAATTAGAATCTCTTCTAAGAATGTTTTTTCTGCCCTATCTGGGCTCAACTCTAGGAAGGCATACGGATGATACGGTCGTGATGGTGTTCCTCCTGTTCTTAAGAACTGCGCTTCTGTGCTGACACCCTACCTAGGCAAACTCTTTCGTCTTTGTTTCTCATCTGGTACCTTTCCCCCCTGTTGGAAGTTCGCTTTCATTCAGCCTGTCCCAAAGAAGAGTGACTGCTCTCAACCCTCCAACTGTCGTCCAATTGCTTTGATTTCTTGCTTTTCGGAAGATTTTAAATCTATCCTTAATAGGAAGATTCTTAAACACCTCTGTTCTCATTCGCCCTTTGTCCCCCCTTCTTGCATAAAAAAAAAAACTTGGTGTGTGTTGCGCGGTAGCCTTCCCGTTGGTGAATAAATCACTATCCTTCCCTCTAGCGACTTCCATCTTTTCACCAACTGGTGCGATAGATCCAAGACTGCTTTTCCTTCTCGCATCACCCCGTAAGTCATCACCTTTTGCTGGGTGCCTTCCAATGAGCGCGCGGAGCTGCAGCGAGGGAAGTGTCCTCTCTGCCTTTTGACCCCAACACATCTCTTCCGGTGTCGGACTTCGCGTGGATTTTCCGGGATACACTCCTCTGCCAGTGGCAACGCCAGTGGGAGGACGTGTCCGGGGATTCCCTGAGGGGACTTGAAGCACTCGATTCGTCCGTGGCCTTCCTCCTGTCCGCGTAATCGACATTTTGAGACCGCTTTGATGTGCCTGCGTATTGGTCATATTCGCCTCATGCGCAGCCATCTTATATTATGAGAGGACCAAGACTGTTTAACCAACTGCCCAAGAAACTTAAGGAACACGAGTGTTGTTGCGGTAAATATCTTCAAAAGAAGAATAGACGTCTGGCTCAGAACAATCCCAGATGAACCGGGCGTACCTGGCTATGTGAGGTGGAGAACAAAAGAAACCAACGCTCTACTTCACCAGGCCAACCAACCAACCGAAACAACCTATCGGGGATGGATGTGTTACTTTCCCTAGTTCTCCCTTAATGTGAATACTAAATTTGGTGTAGATTACCCTAGCTGTTTAGGCGTGGAGAACGAGCGGACATCATCATCATCAGGTAGCTAACTGGTTAGAAGAATGGCTTCGTGCTAGGAGGCAGAGGGTCGTAGTTAATGGTAGTGAATCCGGGTGGTTAGATGTAGGTAGCGGTGTCCCACAGGGTTCAGTGTTAGGCCCATTGCTATTCGTAATTTACATTACGACATAGATGTAGGATTGACTAGTAACGTTACAAAATTCGCGGACGATACTAAAATAGGCGGTAAGGTTGTTAACGAGGACGATAGAAATAGGATCCAAGACGATGTAAATAGGATTATGGAGTGGATAGATAAGTGGCAGATGCAATTTAACGTAGATAAATGTAAAGTTTTGCATATAGGTTCTCGCAACAATAATTACACGTACACGATGGATGGTAGAGAGTTAGCGAGCGTTGACGAGGAGGTAGATTTAGGCGTACGCGTATCTAAGGATTTAAAGGTTAGGAACCAGTGCCTGGAGTCTTGCGCAAAAGCTAATAGGATGTTAGGCTTCATAGCGCGTAATTTCGAATTTAAATCGAAGGATATTATATTGCCCCTTTACAAGTCCATAGTCAGGCCTCATTTAGAATATGCCGTTCAGTTTTGGTGCCCGTATTTGCGTGAGGATATTGATAGGTTAGAAAGGGTTCAACGTCATGCCACGAAACTTATTCCGTCATTGCGCAATAAGCCTTATGAAGATAGGATTAAAGAGTTAAACCTGTATTCACTCGAAACTAGGAGATTAAGGGGGGAGCTTATTGAAGTTTTCAAAATCGTTAATAACATCGATAACGTAAATTTTGACAAATTGTTCACTTTCGATAATAGTAATACTCGCAATAACGGATTTAAGTTGCGTGGCAGACGTTTCATTACTAATATCGCTAAAAACTTCTTTACGTTTAAAGTAATTGATAAATGGAATAATCTTCCCGCGTCAGTCGTTCATTCTACCAGCGTTAATATGTTTAAGAACCGTCTTGACAGACATTTTAAAAGTATTAACGTTGTTTAAAATTAAACAAAAGTTAACAACAGGAGCTCTGGTGGTGGTGCTCGAGGATGAGTCTGTTGACGATAAATGCCAGCTTGTGACATGCCAGCGTGTAATGCCAGCAATAAAAAAAAAAAAAAAAAAAAAAAAAAAAATTAGACTAACACGAACGTAGATGTAGCTCGTAGCGTAAACTAACCCATTTTTTTTTTTTCTTCTTATCTCCTTACTTTGCATGTCTGTAGTTTGCATGGTATGACAGTGAGTTAAGACTGTGTTTGCATGGTTTGTAAGCGTTCTTATTTTACTTCTTTTCATCTTTCACCCCTCTCCTATTTTCTCCGATTATTTTTCTGACTTGTCGGCAGTGGCCGGCGGATGATGATGGTGAGACTTTTTTCCTCTTTTTCTGAATGAATGTTAACCCACGAGTGATAGGTGTTGCTCCTTACTTAACCCCTTATTCTCTTCTCTTCTCTTAACCCCCTACTCTTTCCTTTCTCTCGGGCTAACTTTAGAGTGGATCTTAGGGTCTTTGTTAGCCTTAGCTTCTGTAGATCTGTAGATCATCATCATCATCATCATCCAGACTCCTTACTGAGCGGACGCATTCCCTGGGCTCTCTGATACTGTTTCTACTTTTGATATTGCCGATAAATTTACTGTTGGAATATTAGTGGTTTTTAGTGATTTAGAAGTTTTCATAGCGTGCCTGCTTAATTTAATTTAAACTTGTGACGGTTATAAACATTAACTACCTGAACTTGCGCGATGCCGTTGCCGAAAGTGTCGTGTGCAAGGTGTGGGGTTAATCGGTGGTATACTGATTTTAAAGATTACAACTGTGGTCCTATGGCGATTAGTGAGAGATCCGTTTGTTTCTTCTGAGAGTTAAGTGAAGAGAGAGTTGATTTATAAAACGTAGTGTACGCGAGGTGACGGAAAGCCTTCCAACGCTTGAAGAGGGCAGTGGTAGGCTTACAGTTGACGAAGGCCGAACCTATACTAACGTTGAAGACGTTAGTAAGTTGAAGAGTGAGGTTAGAAACCTAGTTTCTAGTATAGGTAGTTTATCGGGAAGGTTAGACAGAGTTGAGGAAGGGATTAAGGTTGGTCCGAGATTAGTAGACGGGGAGGGATTTAGAGTAGTTAAGGTTGGAGCTAGGCCACGTACGTTAGGTGATAGGAATCCCCCCCCCCCCCCCTATCGAGGTTTCGAACCCTTTCGCCCAGTTGGATAGGGATGTGAACGAGGGGAAACGATTTTAATTGGGGACTCCTTAGTGCGTCATATGGATAAGGAGTTCGTTGAACGGAATCCAACCAAGAGGAGGAGGGTCTGTCTACCAGGGGCCAGGGTTGACAGAATTAGATACGAAGTAGATAGGATTGATGTTGCCTCCTGTCACGCGATATTGGTGACGATGGTAGGGGGTAACGATAGCCCTGTTCAAAAATCAACTTTTTCTTATTTTCATAGGTTTCTGTACTTTTTCCCATGCTTTTTGACCTGAAAAGGCCGAAAATCACAACCATTTTGACCTAGGTTGTTGGGAAGCATTGCCGCATGGAGCTTTAAGTTTTCTGCCTTGAAATCGGCCAAAAGCACCAGTTCCGGGGTCCCTTGAATCATGTTTTGCACTATAACTTTTTATCTAAACAAGATAGAGCAACAAAATAGGCACCAAATTAAAGTGTTTTTAATCCTCTTTCTAACTTATACAATTATGATAGTCTTGGAACAAGAAATGGCACATTGGTACATACAAAGATTTCAGAAATATCACAAAATTCGTTTTCTCACACTCAAGGCAGACAAGGCGCCTTATTCATGACACAAATTTGAGATTAACATTTTGTCACAAGTCTAATCGATCAAGAAGTGAAAGCATTACATGATGATTAATTTCATAATGACATTTACACAGTCAGTTGTTGAGAGTTTGTTTCTTGAAGCTGTCAAAGCGGCGTCTGTTGAACTCCACAGCTTGAAGGAGATAGTCCCTTTGCTTGGCATCTGTTGTTATGACATTTGCAAAGTCGCTCATCATCTTGACACCACGTTCAGCAATGTCATTCACCGCTTTCAGATTCTTAACATAGTCCAACGCTTTTCTGTAGTCCTCATTCTGTGGCCAAGACGTGACAGGTTCCAGAAGCCACTCGGATCCAATGTTCAGTGTATCCAGCAGGAAATGTGATTCTGGGCCAATGAGATCAACCAGGGTGGTCTTAGCTGTGACTCTCTGGAATAGAGGCTTTCCTGTTCTGAAGCTGTCTGGCTTCTCAGTGGCATGTAACTGGGCAGCAATGTCGTGCTTCAATGTGTCACTCAATCTACTGCTGAACAGGGCAAATGGCACAACTTCCTGCGTCAGGTACCATTTGTGGTTTTCCATCTTATTAAGTACTGCATCAGCAAGTTCTGGGTCAGTTTTCTTGTACTTCAACATGTCCTGGATTAGACTTAGATCATTCACGGGAGCATCTGCAGCAGACATTGACATCATCCATACAGGAGTGTAGAACAGCGCAAGGAAGGTGTTGAGTCTTTCCAGCTTTGATACAGTGTCTTCGTCGTACTCAAGTTGATCTGCAAACATCAGCATTTTCATGGAGTACAGGTTTCTGGCCATCCATCTGGCCTGATGAATGGCGCCTGGTCGACTCCAGTGAATACCTCGAGGAGGCGTTCCTCCAAGAACAATGACTGTCAGTTCAGCCATTTCCCTGTAGTCGGCTCTTGGAAGCCTTTCTGCTGTTAGAATGTCTTGGAGTATTTCTTCACTGTTCTTCTTCTTTTCCTTCAGCCATTTGCTGTTGATAGCCAGCATCTTTGGGTTTTCCTTGGACAAGTCCGTCCAAACATCCTTCAGATGCTCAAACCAGGGATTATCTGGCCCCTTCACCTTCCCAAACAGCTTCTCCCAAATTGCTCCTACTAGGATTTCCAGGATGTGATGTCGACAGGCCAGATAAAACACCTTTTTGTTCAGCATTTTCTCTAGCAGTTTGGCAGCTCCTCTGTGAACTCCACTGTTACTGGATGTAGTGTCAAAAACAAGGGCAGTAACATTATCCGTAAGTTCCCATGTCTCCAGTAAATCCATTGAAGCCTCAGCCTGAGCAGTGCCAGAAGAATTGTCGATGACAGGTACTCCCAATAACTTTCCTTCAGTGTATGAAGGTGGACCAGACACTAGCACAGCTAAAGTCTCTGAGCTACTTCCAGGTTCACTGCCCAAGACATCTTTGAGCAACTTTCCATCCCAGTGTAAGGCAGCGTACTGTGGGGGGTTTTCACAAAACTTGGACATGTGACTCTGGCTGATATTATACCTGGACAGCATTCTGTTGCGACGTGTTGTTGAGGTTGAGATGACGAAGTTATCCAGATCAGCCCCTCCAGCTTTCAAGGTGGCAGGAACCATGGCAGTAACTTGATTGTCTGATAAACCAAGACGATCAGCTGTATTGCAGATGACATCACATTCCATGACCTTCCTTGGAAACGTCAAAGTCACACTAGTCACAGTGTCTTGATGGTGAGAACATCCAGGACGAGGCTGATGGTAATCCATGTCCTCTGTGTTAGCGTCGTTGTCAGTTGAGTCACCCCAGGTAATGTCATCCACATGAACAACTGCCTCTTGTTCTGCTGCAGCTGTAAAATAGTACAACATGTTAAGACAGTAATTGTTAAGTACATGCTAAATATCGTAATGGAGTAAAACTTAAAACTTTTTGTAACGTTCAAAGTAATTAGTTTTACCTTGTTTTTGTCTATGCTGCAGTCTTTCATTCCTCGCTGCTTGCTGCAGGGATCTTGTCTCAAAAATCTTGTCATGACCAGACATATGACCTTTCCTCTCAGTCTTTTGGTCTTCGTAGAACCTGATATCCTCATCTTTCTTCTCTCTGGATAACAGTCTGTTGTTCTGTATTTCCTGGATTGCATCTGGAGCTCCTCTATCGAACAGGCTGTCTAATTCCAGCACAAATGCTCCTCTTTTTCCTCCAGGGTTACTTGCTCTTCCTTTGCTTTTCACCAGAGCACGATGTTTCTCATGTAGTTTCATGAAGAGCTTCATTGCGTTGTACTTGGTCATTGTCTTGATCCTAGCCATCTGCCAGAATGGGATGATAGATTCAACTGTTTCATATGCAAGGTCTTGAACCATGGGCCTCCCTGCATTTTCCGGTAAATTCTGAAGATTAAGGAAATACTGGAACGCCTGTCTGTTGGTGGGAAGCTGGGAACCACTGATAAAAGCTGAAGGGTATCCAATCAGGAAAGTTTCAGTGAGAGCTCTGGTAGATGGCCCAGTTGACACCTGCCTGTGGACAGTACGTGGAGGTTCTGAGATATCAACTGTGCGCCCACGGAGCTCCCTCAGCTCCTTGCTTAATGCCATTGTGAAGTTGTAACTTGTAGATGGTTTTCTAGATTCTGATTGAGTTTCTGTTGTTTCCTGAAAAATGATAGATAATTATTATTATTATTATTATTATTATTATTATTATTATTATTAATTTTATGCTCTTTCATTTGATACCTAATTTGTTGCTCTATCTTGTTTAGATCAAAAGTTAAAGTGCAAAACATAATTCAAGGGACCCCGGAATTGGCGCTTTGGCCGATTTCAAGGCAGAAAATTTAAAGCTCCATGCGGCAATGCTTCCCAACATCCTAGGTCAAAATAGTTGTGATTTTCGGCTTTCTCAGGTCAAAAAGCATGGGAAAATGTACAGAAACCTATGAAAATAAGAAAAAGTTGATTTTTGAACAGGCCTAGGGTAACGACTCGTATAGGGACGATACGAGAGTGCCTGACCTTTTGGAGAGATACAGGGGGTTAATTAGGTCCCTGAAGGAAAGGTCAGATAGGTCTTTAGTTCTAGGTATTACCACTAGGCACGGTTTAAATCTTAGGATTACGTCAAAAACAATATTTTTGAACATTAAACTAGAAGAGATTTGTGCTCAGGAAAATGTACCCTTCGTAAAGCTGTGGTCAGATGGTAAAAAATAATTTAAACGTCTTTTATTGTAACGCGCGCAGTATTAGAAATAAATTGAATGAATTTAAGGCGATAATTTATTTCGGGAACTATGATATACAGTAGTTGCTATAACTGAAACGGTTAAATATCGTAACTCGAGACTTGGGGGAACTTGATATAGCGGGTTTTAAACTTTTTACTGATGATAGGATTGGTGGCGGCGTTTTGTTGTGCATTCGTAATTCCCTTAGGGCTATCGAGGTTAAGACAGATTTTCCGGCAGCAATTAATGCGATATGTGTTGAAGTTAGGGCGCGTAGTCTCAGCTTTAATTTCGTTGATGTTTATAGACCTCCCGTTCAACCCCTCGATACCGATACTACGAGGGGCACTCAATATATTTTGCCCCACCCCTTTTTCTTAGCTAAATAATAGGCCATGGGGCTGAAATGTCTTTTGGGCCGTAAGTTTGAACTTTCTGCGCTTCACATAACCGGATTTTTTCCAGTTTGAATCTCCCCTTCTTGTATAAAGCCGCTTTTAAACGCCCTTATATAAAACCGATGGTAACGTAGTTTCGAAAATGGCGTCTGACAGTGATGTGCGTCGTAAACAGAGAGCTGTTATCGAGTTTTTAACCGCAGAGAAGGAAACAGTTAGAAATATTCACAAACATCTACAAAAACGTATACGGAGATGCTGTTGGTGATGGAAGCACAGTTGGACGCTGGTCTAAAGGTGTGAGATCATGGGAGAGAGGGAGAACCAGCCTTGATGATGAGCCACGTAGCGGTCGTCCGGCATCGGCTGTGACATCTCACACTGTGCAACGTGCTAACAGCATCATTCGATCAAATCGGCACGTCACATACAAGGAGCTATCACTGGAGCTAGGAATTAGTGAAGGAAGTGCGAATACGATAATTCAGTAACTGGGATACTCAAAAGTGTGTTCACGGTTTTGTTCCTCGCGAACTGACTGAAGATCACAAAGCCCAAAGAAAAGAAATTGCTTCTAAGTCGTTGGTTCGATACGAGACAGAAGGGGATGACTTCCTTTCACGATTTGTGACTGGGGATGAGACTTGGGTACACCACTTTGAAGCTGAAACAAAACGCCAGTCCATGGAGTGGCATCACGCAGACTCCCGACGCAAGAAAAAGTTCAAAATGGCTCCCTCTGCAGGAAAGTTTATGGCCACAATCTTCTGGGACATGAAAGGGGTGATTCTGGTGGCATTATGAAGAAAGGACAAACAATCAACTCCGAGGCATATATTGCTACCTTACAAAGACTCCAGAGACGTATAAAGCTAGTATAAAGTTTGATTGTACTTGTGTACAAAATCTCGAACTTACAAGGAAACTTGGAAAGAAAAAAAAAAGATGGGGGCAAAATATATTGAGTGGCTCTCGTAGATTTTGCACATTTCTTGGTAACTTTATTAATAATCGTGATAGTATAGTTGTCTGAGACTTTAACTGCCCTAACGTTAATTCGAGACTTACTAGTAATAATGAGGGTTTGAGACTGATTGAGTTCATGGAAGATAATTTTTTACGACAGATGGTTACCGAACCAACGCGCGGTGACAATATTTTAGACGTGGTGATGACGAACGACGAAAATATAGTCGAAGGTTTGGAAGTAGGTGAGAGTTTGGGATGTAGTGATCACCAAATTATTAGGTTTAAGCTATTGATAGAAAACAGTAAGGATAGTAACGTAATAGAAGTCCCTGATTTTTGTAGGGCTAATTTTGATAGTTTTGCGGATAGGATGAGAGTAGTGGACTGGGATAATTTATTTATGGGTAATGACGCAAATTTTCATTGGGAAGCATTTAAAGAAAGTTTTTCGAATATCGAAAGGGAGTTTATTCCGCGTAGGCCCAAGCGCGCTAGTAATCATGGTAGGCCCAAGTGGTGGACTAGGGAAATAGGCGAGTTCATAAACGAGCGTAACAGAGCGTATAGACTCAATAAGCGCAATGGCACGGTAGCTAGCTTTAATAGATATATCGAGCTTAGACGTCAGGTTAAAAGATCTGCTAGGAATGCTAAGCGTAATTTGTAGATACTTGTAGCTGCGGGTAGTAAACATAATCCGAAAAAGTTTTCTGACTAGGTCAATAATCGTAAGCCGAAAAAATATAACAGGCCCTCTAGTGGACGCTAACGGCGCTTTGGCTTCCGACGCTCAGGCAATAGCGAGTATTTTTAACAACTTTTTTGCGATAGTTACCGTAGAAGACTTAAATAATGTCCCCGACGTGGACGATATCGTTCCATTTAGTAGCGAGACTATTTTGAATGAAGTAACTGTTTACGAGGTTGAGATTATATCGATAAGCTAAAAATGAGCAAGGCTCCAGACCCTGACGCGCTTTATCCTAGACATTTGAAAGACGTTATCGTAGGCCTATTAACAAAAATTTTTAGCAAGTCACTAGAAGCGGAGATTATTTCTGAAGACTTCAAATTAGCTAACGTCACGCCTATTTTTAAGGAAGGCGACTGCACAGTATCTAGCAATTATAGGCCTATTAGCTTAACGTCAATTGTCGGTAAACCTTTGGAATCCATAGTTAGGGATCGTATCGTCGATCACTCAGAAAGTCGCGATTTCATTAATAGTAGTCAGCATGGGTTTCGCCGCCATAAATCTTGTTTAACTAATTTGTTAGAGTTTTATAACGAAATAGTGCGCGAATACGATAGGCATAGAGCGGCTGACGTTATTTATTTAGACATTAAAAAAGCGTTCGATACAGTTCCGCATAGAAGATTAGAGGAATGTCTTCGTGCCAGGAAACAGAGGGTCGTTGTTAATGGTAGGTAATCAGGGTGGTTGGATGTAGGTTGCGCTGTCCCTCAGGGTTCAGTGTTAGGCCCATTGCTATTCGTAATCTACATTAACGACATAGATGTAGGCTTGACCAGCAACGTGTCAAAATTCGCGAACGATACTAAAATAGGCGGTAAAGTTCTTAACGTAGACGATAGAAATAGGCTCCAAGACGATGTAAATAGGATTATAGAGTGGACAGATAAGTGGCAGATGCAATTTAACGTAGACAAATGTAAAGTTTTGCATATAGGTTCTCGTAACAACAATTACACGTACACGATGGATGATACAGTTAGCGATCGTTGACGATGAAATAGATTTAGGTGTACGCGTATCTAAGGATTTAAAAGTTAGGAACCAGTGCCTAGAGTCTTGGGCAAAAGCTAATAGGATGTTAGGCTTCATAGCGCGTAATTTCGAATTTAAATCGAAGAATATTATATTGCCCCTTTACAAGTCCCTAGTCAGGCCTCACTTACAATATGCCGTTTTGTTTTGGTGCCCGTATTTGCGTGAGGATATTGATAGGTTGGAAAGGGTTCAGCGACGCGCCACGAAACTAATTCCGTCACTACGCATCAAGTCTTACGAATTTAGGATTAAAGAGTTAGACTTGCATTCACTCGAAAGTAGGTGATTAAGGGGGGGAGCTTTTTGAAGTTTTCAAAATTGTTAATAAAATCGATAACGTAAATTTTGACAAACTGTTCACTTTCGATAATAGCAATACTCGTAAGAACGGATTTAAATTACGTGGCAGACGTTTCATTACCAACATGGCTAAAAAAAATTTACGTTTAAAGTAATTGATAATAAATGTCCGTCGTGAACTCTACCAGCGTTAATATGTTTGAAAACCGTTTAGATAGGCATTTTAAAAATAATAACGTCGTTTAAAATAAAACAATTAGCAACAGGAGCTCTGGAGTAATGGTCGAGGATGAGTCTGTTGACGATTAATGTCAGCTTGTGACATGCCAGCGTATGATATGCTAGCAATAAAATTATATTTAAAAAAAAATAGACTAACGCGAACTTAGATGTAGCTCGTAGCGTAAACTAACACACTTTGTGTTATACTCTTCATACTTGTTTTCTTTTCCTCTCTTTACTTGCATGTCTGTAGTTTCCATGGTATGACAATGTAAGCGTTCTTATTTTACTTCTTTTCATTTTTCACCCCTTTCCTATTCTCTTCGACTATTTTCCGACTTGTCGGCAGTGGCTGGCGGATGATGATGGTAAGTCTTTCTCTATTTTTCTGAATGAATGTTAACCCACGAATGGTAGGTTTTGCTACTTAATTGACCTCTTATTCTCTTCTTTTAACACCCTACTCCCTTCTTTCTCTCTGGGTAACCTTAGAGTGGATCTTAGGGTCTTTGTTAGCCTTAGCTTCTGTAGATCTGTAGATGTCATAGAGTGTACGAAACATTACAATCGGCAAGGCCAAACATGAAATACGTCTCGTACACACTCACAAATATTGTCGGCAAGCAGTGTTTGTAAACAGTTTGCGGAAAGAATTGCTAGTAAACAAAACGGGCTGTAACTCGGAAATATAGCGATTTCGGGCACATGTTTATACAGACTTTTTTCATTGTTTTCAGGTCCTGAATCCATCCTGAAAGTGCGTCCCACATGTTATGAAACTATATATATATATATATATATATATATATACCTTACCTTACCTTACCTTACAGCCTTACAAAGGTTTCGCGCGATGATCTCTCATTTCGCGAAGGTCAAGCTTGTCGCCCCTCCTCTCGAGTTGGCCTGGTGAAGTAGAGAGTTTGATTCTTGCGCTCTACACCTCACATAGCCAGGTGTATACAGGGTGTCCCAGGAGGAAATGTCAAGAAAGCACCATTTCACTCTTTTGGTATTTCTAAGTAGAAAGTATTGTATCGATATGGGTCTGATTCCCAACCGTTACCAAGATACAGGCCTCTACATTTGGGTAATTAAAACATAATAAAAAGGCGATCTTAGATACTATTTAATGACACTTGTGGTTTACAAAAAGTACAAACATACAATACACTATTGCACTTATTGCAGAATGGTTTCAAAGTGACCCCCTCCTTCTTCAATGCACGCGGCGAGCCTCCGATCCATCGAGTCTTGCCAAGGAAAACGCGGAAGTTCATTTCTGAGGTTTATGAACGCATCCAGCCGGCATGGCTTGAAATGTTGCTTGAGCACTGCACCTCCACGTTTGCAGAGTACACAACACACCCTGAAAAGAAACGTGACTCAGTGAGCAGGTGTTAAGACGTACCTAAATAAATAATGTGAGGATCTGCACAGTTGCCAATGTATCATTAAATGTCATTGAATATTATCTGAGATCGGCTTTTTATTATGTTTTAGTTACCCAAATGTAGAGGCCTGTATCTCGGTAACGGTTGGGAATCAGGCACATGTCGATATAATACTTTCTACTTAGAAATACCCAAAGAGTCAAATGGTGAATTCTTGACATTTTCTCCTGGGACACCCTATATATATATATATATATATATATATATATATATATATATATATATATATATAGAAACGACGTAAGTATATATATATAGAACGACGTAAGTATAGAGGAGCGTTCTGCACACGAGGAAGAGAAATAACGAACAAATGAAAAATGAGGTGACCGCCCGGGAATCGAACCCAGGATCTTCCGATTGCCGGTCAGATATGCTATCCACTACACCACGGGCCTCGATCAGTCAGAAGTCGTAATTCTCATACATAGGGCAGAAACCAATGCCCTGAGAGGGCACCCTCGCAAATCGTGAATATGTACATTTAACTGCAATGACCACGCAGTATATTAATGTATAGAAACGACGTAAGTATAGAGGAGCGTTCTGCACACGAGGAAGAGAAATAACGAACAAATGAAAAATGAGGTGACCGCACGGGAATCGAACCCCTCTATACTTACGTCGTTTCTATACATTAATATACTGCGTGGTCATTGCAGTTAAATGTAATATTCACGATTTGCGAGGGTGCCCTCTCAGGGCATTGGTTTCTGCCTATGTATGAGAATTACGACTTCTGACTGATCGAGGCCCGTGGTGTAGTGGATAGCATATCTGACCGGCAATCGGAAGATCCTGGGTTCGATTCCCGGGCGGTCACCTCATTTTTCATTTGTTCGTTATTTCTCTTCCTCGTGAGCAGAACGCTCCTCTATACTTACGTCGTTTCTATACATTAATATACTGCGTGGTCATTGCAGTTATATATATATATATATATATATATATTATATATATATATCCGATCAGCGTTTAAGATAATTGTAATTGCAGTTTAAGTGGAGGCGAGGTGAAAAGTGGCATATTTTACAGAGACCATTATTACGCCCATTTTAGGGTATGAGCAGCTCGTAGCAGCATTGCCGAGTAAACACGGGTTCACTCTACTAATATATATATATATATATATATATATACATACATACAGGGTGTACATAAAGTCGGGATCTATTTTTGTGAAGCACTTGGAAATTATATGGAATTCAATCATAAAATGATAAAGTGGTAACATTTATTAAATAATTAAGAGTAGGATTCGACGTGACGCCCATCAGTATCCCTGCACAGCTCAAATCGTTCCGCAGCATTTCTAAACACATTCTGGAGCATTTGCGGGTTATGTTATCTGCAGCAGTTCGTATACGTGTACGTAAGTTTTCAAGACTCGTAATCTTCGTCTGATAGACGTGCGATTTGATAAAAGCCCCATGCAAAGAAATCTAAAGGGGTTAAATCTGGTGATCTCGCTGGCCAAGGTCTGTTGCTTCCGCGTCCGATCCAGCGATTTGGAAAACGTCCATTTAGATAATCCTGAACAATTTTGGCATAGTGACAAGGAGCACTATCATGTTGATAGACGACGGGGATAGGATTGTTAGTACCGTCGTCTATCAACATGATGGTGCTCCTTGTCACTATGCCAAAATTGTTCAGGATTATCTAAATGGACGTTTTCCAAATCGCTGGATCGGACGCGGAAGCAACAGACCTTGGCCAGCGAGATCACCAGATTTAACCCCTTTAGATTTCTTTGCATGGGGCTTTATCGAATCGCACGTCTATCAGACGAAGATTACGAGTCTTGAAAACTTACGTACACGTATACGAACTGCTGCAGATAACATAACCCCGCAAATGCTCCAGAATGTGTTTAGAAATGCTGCGGAACGATTTGAGCTGTGCACGGATACTGATGGGCGTCACGTCGAATCCTACTCTTAATTATTTAATAAATGTTACCACTTTATCATTTTATGATTGAATTCCATATAATTTCCAAGTGCTTCACAAAAATAGATCCTGACTTTATGTACACCCTGTATATATATTCTTATATTCTTATATTCTTTTCTTTACTTTTTTTATAAGGGGAAACGCATCATTGAAGTTGAGCATAGACCGAGCTGGTTTTCAAAGAAATTAACTCAGCAATCAAATGTGACCACATCTGACGTGACCGCTCCTTCGATTCCAAATCCTTTGCATATAAAGTAATTTGTGTGTAAATTATTTTTTATATAATGTAGAAAACGTTAAAATAAATTGTGTATACTCATCCTCCGTTTTGTTTTCCCTTTTGGAACTAAAACAGTACAGGAATCTTTGTTCCTGTTATTGAAAAGGAAATTTGGCAGATAAGAATACTGTACTATATTTAAATGAACAAACAAACAAAACCTTTATTTCAGACTCAACAGGTACAAAAAGTATAAAATTGGTCCACATATGGTTAAGTAATAATCGGCTAGATCATGATTAGTGATTACACAGGCCAGTGAAACCCTATAAATAATGACTCCAGATTTTAGATTTATAAAACGTATCAGTTACCAGTCCACTGACCATGGCTTCTACTATCTTATTAAATGACTCACTAAGTCTAGTGATAAATGTATATATAAAGTTGCGTACCAGACTGATTGGCACAGTTAGGTTATTATTGACTGCAAACAACTTATTGGTACTAGAAGGGTCGCCATTTATAAGCATAGGAGTTCTTAATAAGCAACCTGAATAAAGGGCCTACTGTCATAAACCACATGTATTATCTTCATATTATACACTGGGGTACAGATAGTTTTGAACAAAGTCACTTTAGCACCTATTGTACATAATGAAATTTGCTAGTTAAATTATACCCCTAAACATATGCAGTAATTGCCATATTGTGTAATGATATCACAATCATCTGAGAGGTCATTAGTTAGTATTTGGCCAAATACTTTGGGTCACTTCTGACAGTACCACATCATTCAATTGAAATTTAGGAAATTTTGTATAATTGGAGTTCTTGATCTTCATAATCATTATACGATTTTTATTAGGATTATATTTTGTCATTATCTTTCCCATGCTTTTGGGAAATTTTCAATGGTGTGCTGATGTGCTGAGGCCTTTCACAGACGAATAAATAAGAACTAAATCATCTATGTATATCAGATGACTGACAGTTTTTGTACCAACTACCGATATAGCACCCTACTTTGAGTGTTCATTGTATCAGATTATATATATACTGTGTATGGAAATAATATCCCTCCTTACCAGATACCATTAGCAACAGAAAATGGCTCTGAATTTACCCGATCCCATCTTAGTTATTGTTTGGCGATTGATTAAACCAGAATATTAATATATGAACTAAGTAACTAGGAATATTAAGATTTACAAGTTTCTTAAATAATTTGTCAACATTAACACGCTTAAATGCTTTTGAGGCATCCAAGAAACAAGAAGATATATGTATTTGAAGAATATACCCTTCAGTTTTGGTGCCCGTATTTGCGTGAGGATATTGATAGGTTGGAAAGGGTTCAGCGACGCGCCACGAAACTAATTCCGTCACTACACATCAAGTCTTACGAATTTAGGATTAAAGAGTTAGACTTGCATTCAAAATTGTTAATAAAATCGATAACGTAAATTTTGACAAACTGTTCACTTTCGATAATAGCAATATTCGTAATAACGGATTTAAGTTGCGTGGCAGACGTTTCATTACTAACATCGCTAAAAACTTTTTTAACGTTGAAAGTAATTGATAAATGGAATAATCATGCCGCGTCCGTCGCGAACTCTACCAGCGTTAATATGTTTAAGAACGGTTCAGATAGGCATTTTTAAAATATTAACGTTGTTTAAAATAATTAGCAACAGGAGCTCTGGGGGTAATGGTCGAAGATGAGTCTGTTGACGATTAATGCCAGCTTGTGACATGCCAGCGTGTGGTATGCCAGCAACAAAAAAAATAGACTGACACGAACTTCGATGTAGCTCGTAACGTAAACTAACCCACTTTTTGTTATACTCTTCCTACCTTTTTTTTTCCCTTGTTATAATGTTTCAAACCAACAAAGACCCTTGGATCCACTCATTGGTGGTTTACCTAACTGTGTTCGTAATTGTGTATTGTGCATGTCCTCCGTGGTGGCGGAGGGGATCTACAATTTTACGTGGGTTCCGAACCACAAGAACATAAGAAATTTTTATAGTGGGCACACTAGGGGCCACTTCGGCCCATCAAGTGGCTCCACTATGTAAAAACTGCCTGTACATTGGCAACGACCAATTTTTACAAAACTAAATAATTATCAATTTAAAACTAATTAATTATCAATTTAAAACTAAAGATAGAATCTCTGGATCCAGAGGATCAAGGCATAATAGACTACTATCCACAAATATGTTACACTCTATATCTATTTATAACCGACATGCAAATATATCAGATTCAAAGAATCCAGTCAATTTCATTACGGTATCCATCAATACCAGTACCTTGCCAACCAAAAATAAGTCACGGTCCATATCAATTGCGGACCAAGTCACAATTTACAACCATATACATTACAATATATATACTTAGGAGGAAAAGTGTAGGTGTGGCTGTAAAGACTGTACAGTAATGTAGAAATGTGTGTGCACCCATTTTGGGTCTCCCGTTTAAAGATGTTTGTGGGGCAAGTGAAGATCATGAGTTTTTCAATACCTCACAGTACTATGGGGGGCACCGCTTGGCAGAGGAATCTCTCTAAATGAGGTGTGTAAGGACAGAGTATCCCTTAACCCAAGATACTGCCTCCCTATATCCCACAACACTTGTGTTGAGCTGTGGGATCTATCACCTAAATGCACACAATATATATGAAATAAACTAGTACCATTCAGCATTCATGCAATAAAAATGGACTTAAACACTATCACCAGATGTCCTTTGCAGATATCAAACTACCCAACCTTCTTTTGAAAGAATCAATTGTATCTGAAGTCACCACTTTTTCTGTCAGACTGTTCCAAAACTGAATTACTCTGTTTGTAAAACTAATTTTTCTTAAATTTGTTCTACAGCTTGGCTTAAATAATTTCATACTATGACCTCTAGTCTGGTCATTGTGATCTTTAATGAAAAGAGAATCAAAATCTATCTTATCCAACCCTTAATTTTACTACCTTAAACTATACCCAATCTATCAACATATGCGTCTAATCGATTTTTAAACATGTTTATAGACGTGCTACTAATTACTTGTACCGGCAAACTATTCCAGCTATTTACTATTCTATGCGTAAAAATGTTTTTGGCAACTGCTGTCTCGAACCTTCTACTTGTCAACTTACACCCGTTATTTCTAGTCCTATCATATTGAGATATTTCGAAAAAGCTATCTATCTACGTTATCGAACCCATTCATAATTTTGAAAACCTGGATTAGATCACCCCTTAACCTCCTAGTCTCGAGTGTAGTCAATTTTAACTCTTTAAGCCTATCCTCGTACGACTTTTGACCTAAGCGCCGGAATCATCTTAGTTGCTCGTCTTTGAACTCTTTCGATTTTCACTATAACTTTGTGCATATGCGGATTCCAAAATTGGATCACGTACTCTTTATGGGGTCTAACTAATGATTTATAAAGAGGAACTACAATATCGCGCTATTTGTACTCAAAATTCCGAGCTATAAAACCTAACACTTTGTTCGCTTTATTGACCGCTGCTGTACTTTGTTTCGCTACTTTTAAATCACCAGTGACTATAACTCCTAAATCTTTTTCCTGCTCTACGCTTATCAACTCTTTCCCTGACATACTATACGCAAAATTATCGTTACGCGAACCTATATGTAAAATTTTGCACTTATCGACGTCAAATTTCATTTGCCATTTGACTGACCAATCAACGATTTTATTCAGAACATTCTGGATTTTACCTCTATCTTCGTCATTAATCGCCCTACCACCCAGCTTCGTGTCATCCGCAAACTTTGAAATTGTACTGACTAGGCCGACATCTAAATCGTTAATATATATAAGAAAAAGCAAGGGGCCCAATAAAGAACCCTGAGGAACGCCACTCGCTACATTAGCCCAACACGACTCCGCTCCATCAACGACCACCCTCTGTTTCCCAGCTCGCAACCACTCTTCTATCCATGGCCGTAACTACCTATGAGGTCACCGAGGTCCGGACCTCGGTAATTATTTCCTAAAAAAAAAAAAAAGAGACTGAACCGTTCTCCGTGTATGAAACGCATATTACCGCTTTTCTTTTGAAAAGAGGGAGCGTCGAGCGTTTTGTGTTTTGTGTTTAGTGTATAGCTTGGGTTGTGTTTGTAGATGTCATTTTGGTCTGAATTTTGCTCGTCCCGCCGCGCTCGAAAAAAATCTGGACCTCACTAATTTCTAAACCCTAGTTACGGCCCTGCTTCTATCCAATTTATTACTACACCCCTGATTCCATGAGCCTTAGTTTTCTCAATGAGTCTTTTGTGCGGTACGGTGACAAACGCTTTTTGAAAATCTAAATACACTACATCAACCGCCCGATGACTATCGTAAACGTCAACCACGCTTTGAAAAAATTCTGAAAGATTAGTTAAGCAAGATTTGTTTCGCCTCAACAATGCTATCTTTTAATTCTTTTAGTTGTATGGGATATATGGAATCCGGCCAGTGGTGGCATTCAAAAATTTTAGCAACCGGTTCTATCTCGCTTTACATCCCCACCTAAGTTTTTTTGCAAAAGAAAACAATAAAAAAATATCTAACTAACCTTTTCCCAATGGCGACCAATTTTTGAAATTGCAAAGAGACTGTAAGAACCGGTTCGGCGAACTCATGAAATTTTAAGAACCGGTGCGAACCGGCTGAATGCCACCACTGAATCCGGCCCCGGTGATTTACGCGTTTTCATTTTATCAATATAGCGCATTACCTCCCCTTCCCTAACCACAATATTATCCAAAATATTACCATTATCAAAAGGTATTATGTCTATGACCGTAGGGATATTCGTTACATCTTCTATAGTAAAAACTGACGTAAAAAATTCGTTTAGCAAGGTAGCCATTTCCTTGTTTTCAGAAACTAGATCTCCGTTAACATTTTTCAACGGCCCCAAGATACTTTTTACTGGATTTCTATTGTTGACGTACTGAAAGAATCGCTTGGGGTTTTCTTTACCGTCACGAGCTATAGAGATTTCAAATTCACGCTTGGACTTTTTTATTACACTTTTCGCTTCACGCCTTAGAGATATGTAATTGTTTCGTAACCACAAATTGCCTTTATTGCACTTATGTAGCCTATAAGCCCTATCTCTACTCTTTATAATGTCTCCTACTCTAGAAGTAAACCACAAGGGCTTGTTGTTTACTTTTGCACGCTTAATTTTGTACGGTACACATTCCTCATTTATAGTCCTAAATACTGTTTCGAACGATTCCCAGATTAGTTTTGCGTTGGAGTTCCCCATTACGTTTTCCCAATTGACGTGTGACAATTTATTTCAAAATTTACTAAAGACTGCGTGCTGGAAGTTAGGAATTTTAGTCGAGTTAGCTGGTTTCGAGTGACTTACTGAGAGGACAAACTCTACCATATTGTGATCGCTATTGCTTAACGGTTCTATTACTTGAAGATCAGTAATTAGCCTATCATCCGTAGTTATTACTAAATCTAAAATACTGTCCAAACTCGTATGTTCCCCAACCTTTTGAATAAGAAAGCTATCCTCGAGAAAATTAACTAAACGATTACCTTCGGCGTCTCCCTGCATTGTATCGTAATTCACGTTGGCGCAATTGAAGTCACCTATAACTAAAGCCTGCTCACTACCTATTATTCTCTTTAGTTCACGATATAACTCTTCGTCCATATCAGCTGTTTGATTAGGGGGTCTATATATAACCGCAACAACACGTTTGAAATCGTTCAATGTAAGTTCTGCTATAGTCGAATCTGTTGGTTCTGGAATTGTGTGCTTTACTTCTATAACGTTAGCAATATTATCTTTGATATACAACATAACACCGCCTCCTCGGCTACCTATTCTGTTTTTAACAAAAAGTCTATAACCTCTAATTTGATACTCCCCTACAAAGTCAAATATTTCAGTGCTAAGCCACGATTCATTTATCGCAATTAAATCATAGTCTTTACAAGCAATTAAAGAAAAAAATTCATTTATTTTATTTCGTAAGTTACGAGCATTTAAGGATAGAACCTTCAAATTGTTTGTAATTGCGACACCTTCGCGAGCGCTAGAGAAATTTGTGGAATTTACGCTGGGACCGTTCGAGTTACGGCAGCCTGAAAAGAAGAGACAGTATTATGAAATAGTCTTCCTAAACGCGCAGCTCCAACGTCATTAAGATGAAGTCCATCTCCGAAGAACAAGTCCCTCCTGCCGTAGAAACTGTTCCAAAAATTCGCAAAATGCACTCCTTCCTCTTGGCAAAGAGACTTTAGGTTATTGTTAATATAGGTCGCCTTGCTGTAGAAATCGTTACGTTGGATAATTCGAGGAAGTATACCTGTAAAAACAATTTTATTAGTTTTTTCCTTTAATCGCTCTAGTAAGTCCCTGTACCTAGCCAGCAATTCTTCCGATCTAGAATTTAAAACGTTATTAGTACCGACATGAATAATATACGTTGTGTCCTCGGCGGTACTGTCTGTAAAATGATCAACACTTAGTTATATCCTCCACCCTTGCACCAGGGTAGCAGTAACGACGCCTACGACGAGGGTTTCTCCCACAGAATTCCTCGAGCTGCCCTCGAACAATGGAATCGCCAACGAGTCGTATTTCTGGTTCATCAGCATCCTCGAAACCTAAAAAGGAAACTTATTGCTTGTTATTACTGGTAGACAAGTCTTAGGTTTTCTCAATGGTGCTCCATTACTGTTAGAAAATCTAGAAGAGGAAGAACCATTGTTGTCCCAAGGCGATATGATGACTAAGCTGATTGATGCAGCATTGCTTGTATATATTAAGTTAAGGTGTATATATATCCATCTCATAATTGTAAGGTTAGTGAAAAATTCACTTAATTTAGAGCTAGCATTTTTGGGCTCTTGTGGCATCAGTGTTTGGGACTCTGGTGGCATCATTTTGGGGCGCTGCGCGTCCTTTCTACTCGTTTGTGGGATGTCGTACGTACAGGGTGTGGTCTGATAGAGAGCTCTCTTGCAATTCAGTTTGGTTGTTTAGATACAAGATTGTTGCATCGTGCAATAGTCCAGGTTGCGTTGTTGTTGCAAGGTTGAGAAAGAAGACCATAAATAGTACCCCTTTTGTTTTTATATTAAATTCATGTAACTAAGGTCTAAGGTAGGCCCGCATCGAGTCAGCAACCCTGAGGTAGGACCTAATAGGATCTCAAATCCGTAAGTTTTAATTTTAGCTTAACTTGGGCTGTAGGTAGAACTGGCCTTTAGAATTTGGCCGTTCACGGCTCAGCTGGGATTTTGAACCCAACAAATAAATAAAATAACAATTACGCACTTGAACGAAGGGTTGGGAACTAGGGGAAGAGAGAGGGCTATTAGTACTACTTATATTATTTGTAGAAATTGAGGCAGGAGGGGTCGTAACTGGAGTCTCAAGGGATTCTAATTTTGCCGTCAGGAGCATCACGCTTTCTTCAAGCCTCACTCTGGCCTCCCTCTCACGTTCTAACTCGTTCCTCAGGACTTCCATGCTTGAGTAACACCTACAAACTAACTGTTCATTATTATTAGCCATTGTAAACGCGTAAGCGGCAAATTTCCCTTCACAGCGACTGCAAGTACTTGACGGGGGTGCCATGCTTTTAGTTAAAAAAAAAAAAAAAAAAAAAGCGTTTGGAAATTAATTACAACGTAGGTCTACCGCGTGCTTATTGTGCCGTCATCTGCCCAAACCCGCAAAAATGTTCTTGAAACTCAGAAACAGGTTCTTGTAACACAAATTTATACTAAATGAATATTGAGGCAGGAGGAGATCTGTAAAAGAAAGAGTATTAATAATACTTATCTGTCCGCGATTCGACCGACTTTTTTCCTTTTTTCCCACGGTGTGTGACCACACTCTACCTGATCTCCCGAAGGAAGGGAAAATGAACCTTATGACTCCTCGTTTTCTGATAGATTTGAAAAACAAACAAGGCAAGCCACGTGCACTAGCCTTGGTTTAATCAAATAATATAGTACTGAATAAAGTCAATAAATGAAATATAATCGTTAATGAATGATTAGTAACACGAAGTAATTTAGTTAAGAATGCACCAAACACTATTTTTTTTTAAAGACACAACGAAAACCACTTATTCAATTGATAACACTGTACACTCGATAAAACACGTCTGTTCACAAGGAAAGACTGATCACATATGTCTGTAGTTTGCATGGTATGACAGTGTTTGGGTTAAGACTGTGTTTGCATGGTTTGTAAGCGTTCTTATTTTACTTTTTTTAATTTTTCACCCCTTTCCTATTCTCTTCGACTATTTTCCGACTTGTCAGCAGTGGCAGGCGGATGATGATGGTGAGTCTTTCTCTCTCTTTTTCTGAATGAATGTTAACCCACGAATGATAGGTTTTGCTACTTACTTAACCCCTTATTCTCTTCGTTTAACCCGCTACTCTCTCCTTTCTCTCTGGCTAACCTTAGAGTGGATATTAGGGTCTTTGTTAGCCTTAGCTTCTGTAGATTTATGGTCTTCTTTCTCAACCCTATTAGCAGGTGTATCGTGGAATGGAAAGACGAAAATTTATTTCATTTCAGAAAATAAAAAAAAATCAGAAACCTATGTAAATCTCTTAGAGGAGAATCTTTTGCCTGATTGTCGGTGTCTATATTATTGAAACGATTTCATACTCCAACAAGATGGTGCTACAGCTCATACTAGCAACTTCACACAGGATTATCTACAACAGAATGTAGTCAACTTCATTGATAAAAACAACTGACCCCGCAATCACCTGAGTGTAATCCCATGGATTATTGCATATGGAACACTCTAGCAGAGAAGATTTATGAAGGCCAAACAGAAAAATTTACAGAAATGCAATTAAAGAAAAAATACTCGAATGTTGGGACAAAATAACATTAACACAAAAAGAAAATGTATCATGTCGTGGAAGAAAAGGTTAAGATTAGTTTGTAAGCAGGACGGCGCGGCGGACATATTGATCATATTTGTTGATGTGAATAATAAAATTTTTTCAGTTTATGATATTCGTTTTTTTACCATACCTCACTGTTCGCTCAGCTGTGGAAAAAGTATTTTATGTAGAGGTCTGAAATTGTTATAATGGCGTATCAATAGATTGAGGTAAGTTATGTAAATTTTGGAAGTGTAAACTGCATGTTTTTGAAGTTATTGATGTTTAAATCTCAAGACGTTTTTTGGGGGCCCTATATATATATATATATATATATATATATATATATATATATATATATATATATATACAGGGCCGGATCTAGAAGTTGCGAGGCCCTAGGCAGATCTAGAAATTGCGAGGCCCTTGTTATTTTATTTATTTGTCGGGTTCAAAATCCCAGCTGAGCCGTGAACGGCCAAATTCTAAAGGGCCAGTTCTACCTAAAGCCCAAGTTAAGCTAAATTAAAACTTACGGATTTGAGATCCTATTAGGTCCTACCTCAGGGTAACCTCAGGGTTGCTGACTCGATGCGGGCCTACCTTAGACCTTAGTTACATGAATTTAATGTAAACAAAAAGGGTACTATTTATGGTCTTCTTTCTCAACCTTGCAACAACAACGCAACCTGGACTATTGCACGGTGCAACAACCTTGTATTTAAACAACCAAACTGAATTGCAAGAGAGCTCTCTACAAGACCACACCCTGTACGTACGACATCCCACAAACGAGTAGAAAAAACGCGCAGTGCCCCAAAATGATGCCACCAGCGTCCCAAAATGATGCCACCAGCGTCCCAAACACTGATGCCACAAGAGCACAAAAATGCTAGCTCTTATTAAGTGCATTTTTCACTAACCTTACAATTATGAGATGGATATATATACACCTTAACTTAATATATACAAGCAATGCTGCATCAATCAGCTTAGTCATCATATCGCCTTGGGACAACAATGGTTCTTCCTCTTCTAGATTTTCTAACACTCCCCACCGAAGAGGCATTGTTGTCGTTACCTTCCGCAAGGTTAGCCAAGCCTTCTCCATGAGGCTGTAACTCAAATGTTTCATCTTGACTATCTGTGTTTTTGCTGATTTCTAAAGCATAGAGTTTTTGTATAGGTCTCTTTAACTTTCCTCCTGAAGTCTTTACCAGTGCAGACCTAACTAAATTGTCTTTGCCAACAAACAACTCTTCAATTATGCCAAGCTTCCAGCATTGCCTTGGTCTTTCATCCCCAATCATTACCACTTCTCCCACCTTGATACAATTTGCATTGGAGCCCTTTACCTTGCCTGATGGGTAATAATTGAGTTCTGGCAAGTATTCCATCTGCCACCTCCTCCATAACTGATCTTGTAGCTTTTCAAGGTACCTGAACCGTCTGGTTAACTCTCCTTGAGTGCTCTGGATAGGCTGCAAGTCTTCTGGCACACTGGGGTTTGATGTTAATCGTTTACCACAAAGAAAATGATTTGGTGTCAATGGCTCTGCATCCTGCATACTGTTGTAAACAAAAGTGATAGGCCTACTGTTCACCATTGCTTCTACTTCACATAAAACAGTAGAGAATTCTTCTTTGCTCAAATGAGCATTAGCTAAAAGTTTCTTTAATGGACACTTTACACTTCTCACTAGCCTTTCCCAAATTCCTCCCCACCATGGTGCTCTCTCAACAATAAACTCCCACTGTACCCCTTGGTGTGAAAAGTAGGATTGGAATCCTTCCTCTTTTAGCAAGGACCAAATTTCTTGGAGTTCCTTTGCAGCCTTTTTGAAGGTTTTTGCATTATCCGATATGATTTTATTTGGGAAACCCCTTCTGTTCACAAACCTTTTAAAGGCCAAAAGAAATACATCACTACTTAAGTTGCTTACCAACTCCAAATGGATTGGTCTGGTGGTAGCACAGGTGAAAAGACATATATAACCTTTGTTAGACTCCCCTCGCTCATACACATAGACTGGCCCTGCAAAGTCTACTCCCACTACATCAAATGGGGCAGTATAGACACACCGTTCTCTTGGAAGTGGAGCCACCTTTTCATAATAGGGCTTTGCACTCCGACGCTTGCAAACCACACATTTATGCAAGACTTTTTTTACTACTTGTCTAATTTTGGGAATCCAAAATTGTTGTCTAATCTCTATTATCACTTCTCTAACTCCCGCATGTAACAGCTTATGATGAGTATCCAGGATCAAAAGGTCCACGAAGTGCCCCCCAGAAGGTAGCAAAATTGGATGTCTTTTCTCCTCTGGAAGCCCAGAAAACTGTAGTCTACCTCCTACTCTCAATAAATCCTGATCCAAAAACACATCCAAACCCTTGAGCGCAGAATGTGTTGGTAGAACTTGTAATGGATGGCTGGTGAGCAATTCTTTCTCTTCACCAAATTTTTCCTTCTGCATATGTAGTATACCACCCAGTATTTCCTGGCTTGCTAAATCTCATTACTGTTCAGAATTCCTTCCCTTCTTGTTTAATGTTGTTGGTAAATCTATATACCCATGCTGTCACTCTTAACAATCTTTTCAGACTGCTAATGTCCTCAAGCCTCAATATGGGGTCCTGCTGCATAACTTGACAACTGTTCACAGCGCATTTTCTCACCTCACTCACCCATGCTTCTTCAGCCTGGCATTCTCCTACAATAGGCTGATTAGAAGGCCAGTTTTCACTTCCAAGTTTTAGCCACTCTGGCCCATTCCACCACAAACTTGACTGTGAAAGATCTTTCACTGAAATTCCTCGTGTTGGTAAATCAGCGGGGTTTTGGATGCCTGGACAATGCTTCCATTGCTTGGGGTCTGTGTGCGCTTGAATTTCCTCCACCCTATTGGCAACAAATGGTTTCCATTTCCTTGCCTGACTTCTAACCAGTGCCAAACTATAGTGGAGTCTGTCCAATAATAGCTTGGAATTTCATAGAGGGCCAAAGACTTTCGCACTGTAATTGCAAGCCGACTAGCAATAACGGCACCCATCAATTCCAACCTTGGAACCGAAAGCCTTTTCAAAGGTGCTACTCTGCTCTTTGCAGCAACCAACCTGCAACTTACTTCCTCTTGCAATGCGCCTCTTATATAAATACAAGTTGCATAGGCTTCCTCACTTGCATCACAAAAGATGTGCAGCTCCAAATTGTCTGGACTATTGTTCAACTCTCCAAAGTACCATCTTGGGATTTCAATGTCTCCAAGATGTGCCAATTCTTTGAACCAATATTTCCACCTTACCACCATATGATCAGGTAACTCTTGGTCCCAACCAAGTCCAATTTCCCAGAGGCTCTGAAACCAAATTTTTGACTTTATCACAAATGGAGCCAGGAATCCAAGAGGATCAAAGACCTTTGAAGCCAAACTAAGAGCTGTACGTTTTGTCCACCTTGTCTCATTCTCAGCCAGCTCTACTAAAGATTTCCCATTGAAGGTAAAAATCATCATCTTGCTGCCAAACAATGCCTAGCACCTTTGCATCTATTGCCCACAACTCCTTAATACCAGAATCCTCAATAGTTTCTGCTGCATCAGGTACTACACAGGAATGACTCATAAACTCTTGTAATTGCGAATGATTGGTCTGCCATTTTCTAAGCTCCATGCCAGCCTCCCTCATTATAGCTCTAGCCTCCATGAATATCTGTTTAGCCATTTCTGTATTATCCACGGAACACAGCAAATCATCAACATAAAAATTCTTCCTTATGTGTTCAATAGTGTTAGGATAGACTTCAGAATATTTCTTAAAATGGTACTGCATAGTAGCTGCCAACAGAAATGGACTAGAGCTGAGGCCAAACAACACTGACTTCATTCTATATGCTTGAACCTTAGGTTCATTTTCCAACAAGTCTTTCGTATCCACCCACAGATACCTTACTGCATCTCTGTCCTCTGGTTTTAACTTTATCCGCAAAAAGGCTTGCTTCACATCTGCAGTCAATGCTACTCTACCAAACCTGAATCTCAGTAACAAGGAAAATAAATCTGCATTTAAATTTGGCCCAGCATCCAAACAGTCATTCAAGGACACACCACCTTTGTCCTTGGCTGAGCCATCAAAAACTACCCTCAGTTTGGTGGTAGTTTTGTCTCGCCGTACCACTGCATGGTGTGGCAGATAATGTGCCTCCTGGCTCACCAGCTCACCTTGCACCCTTTCAGCATAGCCCTCCCTTACATAACTTAGGATGGCCTCATCGTATTCAATTAACAACAACTCATTTTTCTTAGCCTGTACAATGAAGTCTCCAACCTCCGATTAGCTAGCTGAAGGTTTGAACCGGGTTTGCAAGAATCCTTCCATGGTAGGCCAACTTCATAGCAACCATCTCTAAACCCAATCCCTTTTTCAAATTGCTCTAAAACATCATTGTTCACTGTACTTGCCTGGTTGTCCTTTATGCCAATAGATTCAAGTTCCCAAAACGCTTTCAAATGCCTTTCCAGACCATGGCTGTTCTCCTCAATCTTAACAAAAAGAGCCTTAATTTCCATTTCATTGCAATAGCTATCATGTAGCATCCAGCCTAGCTTACTTTCAATAGCTACCGGGCCTTGAGATGTACGAACAATATTACCAGTGATGAAGTCCCAATAATAGTCAGCTCCAATCAAAAGACTAATATCTTCTGTTCCCTCAAACTTATTATTGCCCAAATTAATTCCTTTAACCTGCAATTCTTGGACACATGCCATATCTAAACAAGTAGTGACTGGAGCACAACGTTCCTCAATCTCTACAGCTTGGACCTTGATAGTGGGACTTTGCGGTAACAACCCTTTAACCAGAACTTCTACCTTCTTAAATTTGGTTCGGTTTTGAACGGAACCCCCAAACCAAGAAATTCTTAAATTTTCCCTCTTAAGTTCTTTAAACTTCAATTTTCTGGAAATTCTGGTCTTAATAAAATTACACTGGCTACCACTATCAAACAACACTCTTACAGTAGCTTCTCCCTCATTCCCAATTAATAAGGCTGCAGTTGTTTGCAATAATCCCCCTTTACTTTTACTCCCTTGCATAGCAGTGGCATGTGCCACTTATGTCTCTACTTCTGGGGTAGGCCTACTAAGAGTGTTTTCACACAATAATGGCTGATGCCTACCATGACATTTTTTGCACAAAATTTTAAACTTACAAAACCTTGCTCTATGACCTTTCAAAAAACATTTAAAACATGCTGTGGACTTAGTTACCCTGTCCTTTCTCTCCTCAAAGGGTAAGGCCTCAGCCACCTCACATTTATATGACTTGTGGTTGCCTTCGCAAAATATGCATTCCTTGATTCCCTTTAATTTATTCTCAGAGGAGGCATGTAGAGCTGACACTGTACCTGGGCTATTCCTTTTTGTGGAAACTTTGGTGCTGTGCCTGCCTTTGTCCCCTTGTTTACCATCCCACTGTGCAAACTCAACTCCCTCTCGTCTTGCTAATTCTGTGCCTAAAAGACTTAACATCTGCTGAAGGGGGATGTACACATGTTCTGCAGAGTGTCCCCTACTTAATTCAAGCAAAATTGAGCTAGGCAATTTAGACTCCAGTGTAGGAACCAACATTATACCATACTTTTCCATTCCTACACCCAAGTTGTCCAGGGACCTAGTTCTAATTTCAAATTCATCATATAACTGCCGTAAATCCTTGACACTATTAGGACTATTAACAGGAGGTATAGCTAAAAGTGCACGGAGGTGGCTTTTAATTAAGATCTCTGGCTTACCAAACCGTTTCTTTAATATATCCCAAGCCACATTATAATTAGCCTCTGTTAATGCTAATCCTGCTATAGTCTTTGCTGCCTCCCCTTCCAAGAGGGACCGCAAATAATTAAACTTCTCCACGGTACTTAACACTTGACTAGAATGAACTGCTGATTAAAAACTGTCTGCCCATCCTTGCCATTCCTGAATACTCCCAGAAAATGTTTTGAGTACAAGCCTCGGTAATTGAACTACAGATCTGTTAACCTTAACTTCACAAGCATCATTTGTTGAGTGTTGTGTTTCATTATTAGACCTGGTCTCTAACTGTACTGAGGTGCTAAACTCTTTTGCTCGGAGGCCTACGTTAATTATATCATCAATAATCTCTTCAAAGTAAATTATGTTATTTTCTATTTCATCCTCTTCTATAAGAGCCTCAATTTTAACATTTACCTCACTTAGAGCAACCTTTTTAGTTTCTAATATGGAAAGCTGCGCAGTCACTAAGCGTAAATCCTCTTGCTCTATGGCAGAATCTATAGTGGCAATGACCTTTGTAATTAGACCTTTATAGGCGCTTCTCCTTTTTCTAAATTTGTTCAATTCAGATGCACTCATCTTCAATGCAAACAACAATTGGGCTCAATGCCAAATGAGTTGAATTGGCAGAAATACTTAACCAAACTGATCAAACGCAAATTTTACTTTCAAATAAACTGAATTGCTAGGTGGGGTACTAACCAACACCAGTATGGAATACCAATTTTTCCACCCAAGTAACTGGCGCACTGGTCTGCAACCTTCGCCTACGAATAATAAACCAAATTAACCAAACTGGTAAATGTAGGCCAAAAACAACGACAGACAAGTGGCCAAGTTTCGCAATTGGGCAACCAAACTTTCTGCCCTGGGACCTTAATTCAATAATAACCCAAATTAACCAAACCGGTAAAATGTAGGCCAAAACAACGACAGACGACTGACCAAGTTTCGCAATTGGGCTACCAAACTTTCTACCCTGGGACCTTAATTCAATAATAACCCAAAATTAACCAAACCGGTAAAATGTAGGCCAAAACAACGACAGACGACTGGCCAAGTTTCGCAATTGGGCGACCAAACTTTTTACCCTGGGACCTTAATTCAATAATACTCAACCCGTCTAGGCCTAACTTGGGCTACAATTTGCACAATCAGAACTTTGCCGAAAAATAGTCACTGACTCAGTCTTGGGGTAGAATCCGGTTCTGAAGGACCATGTTATTTTATTATTTGTCGGGTTCAAAATCCCAGCTGAGCCGTGAACGGCCAAATTCTAAAGGGCCAGTTCTACCTAAAGCCCAAGTTAAGCTAAATTAAAACTTACGGATTTGAGATCCTATTAGGTCCTACCTCAGGGTAACCTCAGGGTTGCTGACTCGATGCGGGCCTACCTTAGACCTTAGTTACATGAATTTAATGTAAACAAAAACGGTACTATTTATGGTCTTCTTTCTCAACCTTGCAACAACAACGCAACCTGGACTATTGCACGGTGCAACAATCTTGTATCTAAACAACCAAACTGAATTGCAAGAGAGCTCTCTACAAGACCACACCCTGTACGTACGACATCCCACAAACGAGTAGAAAAAACGCGCAGCGCCCCAAAATGATGCCACCAGCGTCCCATACACTGATGCCACAAGAGCCCAAAAATGCTAGCTCTTATTAAGTGAATTTTTCACTAACCTTACAATTATGAGATGGATATATATACACCTTAACTTAATATATACAAGCAATGCTGCATCAATCAGCTTAGTCATCATATCGCCTTGTGACAACAATGGTTCTTCCTCTTCTAGATTTTCTAACAGCACTAGGCCTATATATATGAAAATATGGGCTTAATTATCGGTACTATACCAGCAATATTAGAATCCCGCATAGACAGAACTATGCCAGCACTTAAAAATTAAACCAAACCAAAATAATCACGCATGGAAATTGTATAAGTAATATAAATAAACCATACAAATAAGTATAAATTATAATATGAATCAAGATTTGTATCGAAAATATAAGACAATGATTTCTAAGATTTATATAACACTAGCACAGTTCCCGCCGCTTCGCTGACGGTTAGACAGGCTAAACTACAAAAAAAGAATTAGCAGTGAAAATTTTGAGCTTCACATTGTGTCAACATTTCTGAATCTGGTATCTCCTAAAACCTCCTCACCCCCATTCATACAACTTGGGGGCTAACCCCCTCCCTCATTAACCCCACCCCTCCCCATTACCCCACCCATCCCCCATTACCCCCACCCCCACCCTTCCTCCATTGCTAAACTACAGAAAAGAACACAGTCATGAAAATCTTGAGCTTCACATTGCCGCCCGTAATACAATTTCTGAATTTTGTTTACAATTTCTGAATTTTTTTTCTCACAATTTTTTCTAACAATTTCTGAAAGTGTGACGGACAGACAGACGGACAACTCTCTTATTATAGTATAGACTAGCAGAGATACCCGGCGTTGCCTGGGATGTAAGGGTGTGTCAAAATAAGGTAAAAAGATGAACAAAACTAAATGAACACATAAACACAAAGTTTTGGTAATTGTTTTTATTCCTTGAAAACATCAGACATTTTGTAGCACTTCAGTGTAAACAATGTTACGTGTTTTTCCATTGGGTGTCAAAACATAAAGATTGCGAGGTGTTCCAACTTTTTTGGGCCATTGTCACCCATAGCAAAAGTCACACTCAAATGTCAAAATGCAAAAACTTATTCCTTAAACTTATATTTTAAAGTTTTCGAAAATAATGATTTTAAGCTTTTTTGTGTTAAAATGAAAAAACTTATTCCTTAACCTTATATTTTAAAAATTTCTCGAAAATTTTGAAACTTTTATGCACACCATTAGATTCCATTTAAATCCCGTGACTTTATGCCGTCATTCAAAACTAAACAAGATTTTAATGTATCATTTACTAAATAAAACTGTCTAGTCTACCTACCTACTGTACCTACCTACTGTACCCTACCTACCTACTGTACCTACCTACTGTACCTGCCTACCTACTGTCTAGTCTACCTACCTACTGTACCTACCTACAGTGGCGGTTCCTCATATGGGCAATATGGGCAGCCGCACAGGGCGGCATTTGTGGAGGGCGGCATGAGCGCCTGCAAAAAAAATAAAAATAAGAATAAATAAATAAAGAAATAAATAAAAAATAAAATAAAATAAATAATAAAAGATCAATGACTTTGCATCAAGGAAGGTAAGAAGAGTCAGGCTTTAGATGGCAGTTGTGCTGTGGTGCAATTTATTTTGTTTCTTGTTCAAAGTGTAGCATAATAATTACCCTCTCTTAAGTGTCTTATTCTATTTATGTGATAGAGCATTTGTACAATTTAGAAATTTGATTCTCTAGTTTATTTATGGCAGTTGTGCAATTTAATTTGTATTTTTCCTGTTCATAGTATCATAATTACATTCTCTTAAGTGAGTTATTCTATTTACGTGATGAAGGATTTGTAAAATTCAGAAATTTGAGTCTTTGTTTTGGTTCTGAAGTTTCCAACAATTAGTCCAATAAAAAGTTATTTTGTGAAAGAGTTATGTCTGTCCTTTATTTTGGGGGGATTCGAATGTGTGTGTGTTGGCGAACAGGGGGGGGGGCGCTGAAGGTGAGGTTCGCCCAGGGCGTCATGTAAGCTAGGACCGCCACTGCCTACCTACCTACTGTACCTACCTACTGTACCTACCCATTTACTAAATAAAACTGTCTAGTCTACCTACCTACTGTACCTACCTACCTACTGTCTAGTCTACCTACCTACTGTACCTACCTACCTACCTACCTACTGTCTAGTCTACCTACCTACTGTACCTACCTACCTACCTACCTACCTACCTACTGTACCTACCTACCTACCTACCTACCTACCTACCTACTGTCTAGTCTACCTACCTACTGTACCTACCTACCTACCTACCTACCTACCTACTGTCTAGTCTACCTACCTACTGTACCTACCTACCTACCTACCTACTGTACCTACCCATTTACTAAATAAAACTGTCTAGTCTACCTACCTACCTACTGTCTAGTCTACCTACCTACTGTACCTACCTACCTACCTGCTGTCTAGTCTACCTACCTACTGTACCTACCTACCTACCTACTGTATCTACCCATTTACTAAAAACTCGTCTACCTACCTACTGTACCTACCTACCTACCTACCTACTGTCTAGTCTACCTACCTACTGTACCTACCCATTTACTAAATAAAACTGTCTAGTCTACCTACCTACTGTACCTACCTACCTACTGTACCTACCTACCTACCTAACACTATTTGGTGCAGCCATATTCATTTCAATAGAGAACAAACAAACAGACAAACAGACAAAAAACAAACTTCCTCTTTTATATATATAGAAGATTGTTTTTATTCCTTGAAAACATCAGACATTTTGTAGCACTTCAGTGTAAACAATGTTACGTGTTTTTCCATTGGGTGTCAAAACATAAAGATTGCGAGGTGTTCCAACTTTTTTGGGCCATTGTCACCCATAGCAAAAGTCACACTCAAATGTCAAAATGCAAAAACTTATTCCTTAAACTTATATTTTAAAAAGTTTTCGAAAATAATGATTTTAAGCTTTTTTGTGTTAAAATGAAAAAACTTATTCCTTAACCTTATATTTTAAAAAGTTCTCGAAAATTTTGAAACTTTTATACACACCATTAGATTCCACTTATATCCCGTGACTTTATGCCGTCATTCAAAACTAAACAAGATTTTAATGTATCATTTACTAAAAAAAACTGTCTAGTCTACCTACCTACTGTACCTACCTACTGTACCTACCCACTTACTAAATAAAACTGTCTAGTCTACCTACCTACTGTACCTACCTACCTACCTACCTACTGTACCTACCCATTTACTAAATAAAACTGTCTAGTCTACCTACCTACTGTACCTACCTACTGTCTAGTCTACCTACCTACTGTACCTACCTACTGTACCTACCTACCTACTGTCTAGTCTACCTACCTACTGTCTAGTCTACCTACCTACTGTACCTACCTACCTACCTACTGTCTAGTCTACCTACCTACTGTACCTACCTACCTACCTACTGTACCTACCTACTGTACCTACCTACCTACCTACCTACTGTACCTACTGTACCTACCCATTTACTAAATAAAACTGTCTAGTCTACCTACCTACTGTACCTACCTACTGTACCTACCTACTGTCTAGTCTACTTACCTACTGTACCTACCTACCTACTGTACCTACCCATTTACTAAACAAAACTGTCTAGTCTACCTACCTACTGTCTAGTCTACCTACCTACTGTACCTACCTACTGTACCTACCCATTTACTAAATAAAACTGTCTAGTCTACCTACCTACTGTACCTACCTACCTAACAGTAGGTAGGTAGGTAGGTAGGTAGGTACAGTAGGTAGGTAGACTAGACGGTAGGTAGGTAGGTACAGTAGGTAGGTAGACTAGACAGTTTTATTTAGTAAATGGGTAGGTACAGTAGGTAGGTAGACTAGACGGTAGGTAGGTACAGTAGGTAGGTAGACTAGACAGTTTTATTTAGTAAATGGGTAGGTACAGTAGGTAGGTACAGTAGGTAGGTAGACTAGACAGTTTTTAGTAAATGGGTAGGTACAGTAGGTAGGTACAGTAGGTAGGTAGGTACAGTAGGTATGTAGACTAGAGAGTAGGTAGGTAGGTAGGTAGGCAACAGTAACAGTAGGTAGGTAGACTAGACAGTTTTATTTAGTAAAAGGTAGGTAGGTACAGTAGGTATGTAGACTAGAGAGTAGGTAGGTAGGTAGGTAGGCAACAGTAACAGTAGGTAGGTAGACTAGACAGTTTTATTTAGTAAAAGGTAGGTAGGTACAGTAGGTAGGTAGACTAGACAGTTTTATTTAGTAAATGATACATTAAAATCTTGTTTAGTTTTGAATGACGGCATAAAGTCACGAGATTTAAGTGGAATCTAATGGTGCGCATAAAAGTTTCAAAATTTTCGAGAACTTTTTAAAATATAAGGTTAAGGAATAAGTTTTTTCATTTTAACACGAAAAAGCTTAAAATCATTATTTTCGAAAACTTTTTAAAATATAAGGTTAATTAAGGAATAAGTTTTTGCATTTTTACACAAAAAAAGCTTAAAATCATTATTTTCGAGAACTTTTTAAAATATAAGTTTAAGGAATAAGTTTTTGCATTTTGACATTTGAGTGTGACTTTTGCTATCGGTGACAATGGCCCAAAAAAGTTGGAACACCTCGCAATCTTTATGTTTTGACACCCAATGGAAAAACACGTAACATTGTTTACACTGAAGTGCTACAAAATGTCTGATGTTTTCAAGGAATAAAAACAATTACCAAAACTTTGTGTTTATGTGTTCATTTAGTTTTGTTCATCTTTTTACCTTATTTTGACACACCCTTACATCCCGGGCAACGCCGGGTATCTCTGCTAGTATATACAGGGCGTCCCAAAAAAATGTATACACACTTTAACAGCTGATAGCTCAATTGATGTTTCTTTCTTTCCAAGTTAAACCCATTAGAATTAATAATGGCAGTCAGACTAAGCTTTGAACAAAGGAAATTCATTCTAAAATGCTACTGGAAGTGTGAAAACGCAGTTGAAGTGCAAAGACAGTTTAGGAGGGAGTTTCAAACAGATCCACCAACGCGACTTACCATCACTCGAATTAGAGATAAGTTTGAAGCCGATGGAACTGTTCAGAATGTCCACAAGAAGCGTTCCGGAAGACCACGGACATCGACAAGCCCCACAAAGCAAGAAAGAGTACTGGAAACGTATCACCAAAGTCCAAGAAAATCTGTGCGGCAAGCGAGTCGTGAGGTAGGAATTTCAGAATCGTCTGTCCAACGCATTTTGAAGCGCTGTCAATGGAAAAGTTACATTCCAAGATTAGTCCATGCTATTAATGAAGATGATGATCCGGACCGAAGAGTGGAGTATTGCGAGTGGTACTTGGCACGATGTGGATGTGGATTGGACGAAGGGGTTTCGTAGAATACCCTCCGCGTTCACCAGACCTCACACCACTAGACTTTTTTTATGGGGATACTTAAAAGACAAAGTCTACGCTATAAAACCTGCAACAGTCGCTGAATTGAGAGCAGCCATTGAACGAGAATGCACACAAATACCAAACGAAATGTTTCGTGATGTTTGCGATTCCATTGCTTCGCGTTATCAGCAGTGCCTGGACCAGAACGGACGTGAGTTTGAAAACGCGTTGACAAAACAATTAAATAATGTCTGTAGATTCTATTACATTTTGAAAATGAAATGTATTTTAATAAACACTGCCTTTATAAGTATTTAAAGTGTGTATACATTTTTTTGGGACGCCCTGTATATATAGTTTGGTTGTTTGTCGGAAATTCTTATCAGGATTGCATTTGTAATCCCAATGCAATCACTTGATTAAGTTCGTTGAATTATAATTTTGCTTATGTTTGAATTGGGTTTGATGTTTTTATATAAAAACTTATAAAAGTTGCCGGTAAATATGTTAATATTGCGCAGAAATGAACTGAAGGCATGGAAAAAGGAAAGTTTGAAATTGCAGAGGCTCTGAGTTTTTGTTCCAGTTTGTGTAGAGCAAACCTAGGGAGATATGAATGTGAATGAAACGGATATATTTGTGTTGCCTTGGGGGAGGTATGTATGGGCGGACTAGTGGTTTATGTAAAATAATGACGTTTTCTACCCACTCACACTCATACTTAATCTACTCACATCTGTGTCTCGAACATTGAGGCTGTATATACTGTGTGTGTGTGTGTATATATATATATATATATATATATATTATATATATAATATATATATATATATATGTGTGTGTGTGTGTATATATATTGTGTGTGTGTGTGTATATATATGTATATAAAACCTTTGGTTACCTTCCGCCAGAATTGTTCATTCTGACGAAGGTCAAGCTTTTCTCACTTCACCTTAGACCTACAGTTTAACGTGGAATCCGAACCACGCCCCATCAGCAGCACAGCGTCTTAACCACTAGGCCACCTAGGGTACCCATTTATCTACCAACCACTTTCTTTATTGTGTAGAAAGATGAACAGCTGGGTTTTTGCTGCGCGCCGGCTGCCGTCGGGTCTCGAACCCGGGGCCGATGGATTCATAGTCAGCGACGCTAACCACTACACCACCGAGGCGCATTATATATATATATATATATATATATATATATATATATATATATACCGGGTGGACGAAAAAAACTGGACACTTGTTTTTCCTACAAATTTCAAACTAGTCAAGCTAATACACCCAAATTAGTACAAGATGTAGCCAATAGTATAGTTTTCATGTGCTAAAAATTTCAATGGAACTCATATAAAACTTACCCTATTGAAATCGATGTTGTATTGGCCCCCCATTTTTTTAATTACGGCCAGTACTCTTCTTTTCCACTGATCTATGGATGACTTGATTTTGTTTTGGGACACCATAGGCCAAACAACCTCAATTCTTTGTCTAAGTGCTTCCAGGTTTGAAAATGGTTCCCTGCGACCATGGTACACCAATGACTTCAGCTCATTCCACACGAAGTAATCCAGAGGATTTAAGTCAGGAGAATTTGGTGGTCATTCTTCACTTTTTATGAATTCAGGAATGTTCGCCATCAAAAATTCTTGGGTTACCTTGGCTGAATGAGATGGTGCATTGTCTTGAACAAAAATAAAATCTTCGTTCGGGTACAAGTCTTGGCATTCCGGTAAAAGTTCTCCGAGGTGTTCAATGTAATTTTGCGAGTTCATTTTTGTTTTCTGTGGATCAGTAAAGAATAATTTGATTTTTCCATTGTAAGAAACACCACAAGATACCATTAATTTCTTGGAAAATTGTGAAAATAGATGATAAAGACGGTCTGGTGGGATTTCCGATTTTAAAGTTAATGCATTGACTCGGTTGTTTTGTCGATTTGTTGATACAGTTAATGTAAAGTCGAACTCATCTTGAAAAAACATGCGTTTAATATTTGCTAAATTAAATTTCCTGTACAAAGAATTACACCTTCCTAACCGTTTTCCCATGGCTTCTTTTGTTATTCTGGGGGCACTCAATCTTTTAAAAGATCTGATTCCTTTACTTTTCATTATGTTTTGGACGCTGTTGCGCGAAATATTTAAATTATTCGCCATTTTTCTCTGCGAAAGATGAGTACCAGGATTATTTTCCTGCGACAACGCATGCTTTCAACGTACCTTTCGTTTTCTCGAGTCCGAGCAGTACGCGGACGACCGCTGCCACGTTTTCTGTCAGTTGACCCTGATTGTCTAATTTTATTTATTACGTATTGTACTGTACTTCTTTTCCAATTTTTTCCCGGAAATTCCCTAATTATTTTTCTAGCACTCCATCCCTTCTCGGCAAAACATACCTTTATAACAGCTAAGTCTTCTTTACTTACAACCATTACAATAAAATTTTAATTAACACCACAAGAAAAAAAGAATAAGAAAAAACATTCCATCAGCCAACACTTCTTAAAGAAATCTGACACTACTAGCCTACAAATTCGCCATCATTGTTTTAGGTGCGCATGCGCAAACTCCTTGTTTTGTAGCAAACATTTTTATAATTAAGAAACGGCCAAAGATAATTAACTGGGGTTTTCAGCACATGATAACCACACTATTGGCTACATCTTTTACTAATTTGGGTGTATTAGCTTGACTAGTTTGAAATTTGTAGGAAAAACAAAAGTGTCCAGGTTTTTTTCGTCCACCCGGTATAATATATATATATATATATATATATATATATATATATATATATATATATATATATATATATATATATTATTATAAAATTAAAGCCACTTCTGAGGATAATTTAAATTAGAAGCAAAATGTCAACACGTTTCATGTTCACACTGGAATCCTTATCAATTTTTATAATGAATATATTTAAAATAATTAAACTGTTGAATAAAGACTGAAAATAATATGGACCACGCAACGAGTCACATTCGTCTGGTCTGAGCGCTGTTTAGGTGGCAACTCGAGGAGTTTAGTTGGTAACGCAGTTTCTCTATAAGCGAAGTGAAGACACTGAGATCAGGAGTTCGACTCCCGATTTTGCCAGTAATAATAAGCCATGAGTTAGCGTAATGAGCCATATTCGTCTGTCCTGAGAGCTGTACCAGTTTCTGGCCCTCCTAAATTATTACTAAACGTTTTGGTAGCTGTAACTCAATAGGGAACTTATTCATTATTTCTCTTCTTAGAGAAAACCCAGAAATAATTCTCAGTCAAAGCAAAATTGTCTTAAAATAATTTATTCTACTACTTCCGTCAAATCAAGAAGTTGAAAGTTCTAAATGAGAAGAAAAAAAAGCATCTTTTTGCATACAGTAATGTCAGGTATAGGAGAACCTAAACATCCATTGTTAAACTTTTTCCTTCTATTAGTTTTGATTATTTTCGTATTTGTTTGATTTCCTGAAATCTTATTCCGATATCACATTTTGTTATCTAAATTCTTAGTTTATCTGAAATTATATGCACAGAAAAATTTGTAATGTTTTATACCCCTACCGGATTCGAATCGCTTTCCCTGCACTATCCATCACTCTCCTTCTCATTCCGCCTTTCGGAATTGTGGTTTTATTTAAAAGATTTAATATTTATACCTCTCTTATTCATTACAGTTTTATTAAATAAAGATAGAAAAATGGTTCTTAAATTAATTTTAGTGGATTATTGAAAAATTTATTATTTAGATTGAGATATATTATTTTTATTTAGGTGTAGTATTAAGGTTAAGTTTACTTTAAATAGACTCGGTAATTATAGAAATAATAATGGCCTATTTAGACACTGTCAACACAGCTACAGACTTTTTCACTGTAGGTTGCAGTGGTTTTCAGGTTAAATTTGGTCAGCAGCCAGATTACTAACTATGGTGAAGCTAAATTCATCAAAATTAATTTAGACTTACCAAAAATGAAGTTGCCAGTTGAACGTTACCCTTTCAGTTTCTAACTGATTCATAAGTTTCATTTAGTTTCCAGGTTTTTAAATTTCGTTGTTGTTTTAGGTTATCGTTTAACACACTGCTAGGTTATTTATTTGTAGGGGCTATTTCCCAGACCTAGGTTTTGCAGGTTAAGTTAGGCTAGGGCTGGATTGCCCTTAAGTTTTTGGTTTTAAAAGTTTAAGGTTTAGAAGGTTTTATTTAAGTTAAGTTAGGGCTATATTGCCTTTAGGTTTTAATAGGGGCTATAACAGCCATTTAATTATTGAGTTAGGGCCGTTGTAGCCCGGTTCGAGTTTCGTCTAGGTACCTAGTTTTTCTCTTACCTTAGTTATTTTCTTTAACTTACTTGCACCTAGTTCTGATAGGCCTCTATTTAGTTAAACATGGGTTTTGATTAATTGCAGTGGTTATTAATTAAGGATACGATTTAATTAAAGGTTGTTAGATTTGAAGGTTGACTCAGTTTCCCGGTTTGGGTAACCACGAGCATTTTAATTTTTTTGAGAAAAAAGGGGCCCGCTTCATGCGGTCAAAAATTTTCAAGACTGGCCAAAGCTCCGTTTGTCTTTGTCCCAGAAACTTTTTTTTTCCTTCTTTTTGTTAATTAGGGAAACCCAACTTCACTAGTTGGTTAGAAACGAGGGTTTTTATTTTTATTTATTTTGTTTATATTTTCTTTGGAAATATATGCGGTTATTTCTAACCACTTTTTTCAACATTCCCCCCAAGGGGAAAAATTTACCCAGAATTGTATTCTTGGGAAATTTTATTTTATTTATTTTTTTTTTTGAATGAAAATGACATGCTCTTCAGAAAAGTTCCTTTTAGGTGAAATATGAAGATGAAAGCGTCTTTTCTGTAGAACGTTGGTCCTAAGTTATAGCTATTTACAATTATTTACAATTTTCTATTTGTGGTCTTCACAAAGATCCACTCTGTATTTTCCTTTGCAGTTCTTCCCGAAATCTAACTGCAGCTTGTCTTTGTGGTCGGGGTTGAGTAGCGGCAGTAGTAGTGTCAGGAGAATCTACAGTTCCTGATTCCGTGGAAGAATTTTCCAGTTCTTCCAGGTCAATATTTGGCTTATCAGTTATTTCCAGTGGGTATAACCGATATATGTGTCTTCTGGAGAGATGACCATTGGGTGTTTTTACAGTTACGTGCCTGATTATGCCATCTTCATCTGGGTGTAATGTTTCAATTACAGCAATCTTCCAGAAGTATTTGGGATTCATAGAATTTTCATCTAAGAGACATAGTTCTCCTACTTTAGGTTCTTTACTTACTGGTTGTTTGTGTTGTTGGTATTCTTTTTCCCTCAAACTACTCAAATATTCGTATCGCCATCTTTTTTTGATTTCTTGAGATTGTTTAGCTCCCTTATGAAAGTAATCCAGTATTTTCTTTCTTTCTTTGTCCTCTGTTGTTGTCATATAATCAGCATCCACCTGATCGTCTTCATTAACTGCTTCTTGGGTATCATTAGTGGTTAAAAAGTTGAATTTGGTATTGTCATACCCAAAAAGCAACTTGAAAGGAGTTAGTAGATCAGAGGAAGGATCTTCATTTGAATTAACATAAGTGAGTGGTCTTGAATTAATTGTGTTCATTATTTCAAGAACAATTGTTTTTAGTTCAGTTAACGGGATTTTTCTTCCTTTTAGGGAGGTATAGAGGGCTCTTTTGACTAAACCCACCATTCTTTCAGCTATTCCTAAGGTTCTGGGTGAATAGGCTGCTGTAAATTTCCACTGGATACCATGATCAGAGAGGTACTGAGACACAAGAACATTTTGGAACCAATGTTTAAGGTAATCTTCAGATCTTTTGAAGGTGGATTGATTGTCTGAAATCAAAACCTTTGGAAGGGAGTAGTTTAAGGACAAATGGTAGAGTTCTCTTAAAAAGGTTTTAGCAGAAAGGTCAGTGCAGATGTGAAGGCTAGTGAATCTGGTGGCGCAGCAAGTGAACAATAATAAGTAGACTTTCATGAATTGGTTATTCTCATCCTGGACAGAAATTGGACCAACATAGTCAAGGGCAGTTTTTTCAAAGGGTTTTTCATAGCTTAAACGTTCCGTTACTAAGGGTCCAGTAGTAGGCACTTCATAAGCCATGGCAAAGTATTTTTGGCAAAACAGACATTGTTTCAGAACCTTTTTAACTACTTGCCTTATTTTGGGGATCCAGAATTCCTGTCTGAGGAAATTGCATGTGGTAGCTAAGGTTGCATGACTGGCTTTTGCATGACATTCAGTTACAATTAACGTTGTTAAATGAGAATTTTCGGGCAGTAGTACAGGATACCTAGCAGAATAGTTAAGGTTAGTTGCATATTTATATCTCCCCATTGTTCTGACTAACCCTTCTTTGTCAATGAAGAGTTTTAGATTCTTTTGCAGCTTTGTTAGGTCCTCAACTTTTGCTCCTTTATTTAGTTTGTGGATTATTTCGAAATGTTGTTGCTGGACTAATTTTAGCCAGTAATTTGTGGCCTTAGTTTTGTAAGCTGTATGATTTTTCTCCAAGACAGCAATTTGTTCTTCCATTGTCAGGTTACATTTCGGGTTATATTTGTGAGTGCGGAAGTACTTTAAGTTTTCTATGAACCGTAGAACATAGGCAGTGATTCTGACCAGTTTTTTCCTGTTAGAGAATCTTTCCATATTTAACAAGGGAGTTTTTTCATTTATTTCTTTACAAGTTGTTTGACACACATTTATTGTTGTCTGTAAGGTTTCTTGGTGGGGGTTAAAAATTAAGTTGGTGGGCCATTCCATCTCATTTCTCAAAAATGTGGGACCATGTTGGTAAAAGTGAAGAAGTTTTTGAAATTTCTTGAAAGATATTGGTCTGGTGAGTAGGTCTGCTGGGTTGTCTTCTCCTGCTACATGTCTGAATTCCAGGTGATGGTTTAAGTTTCTTGTTGCTTCCTGAATGTCTTTCACTCTGTTTTTTACAAAGATTGATTTCATTTTTAGAGATTTTTGAGCAGTCCAATTTAAAGCCACTTGTGAGTCTGTCCAAATTATTGTTTTGAAGAACTTTTGGTTTTCTGAGTTTTCTTCTAGGTAGGTTTCTTTAAGGTATTCTAGGACTTTGGTTCCTAGGCAGATTGCCATTAATTCCAAGTTACAAATGGTCCAATTTTTTGATTTGGGATTGACTCTTGATTTAGCGTAAATTAGTTCGGATTTTCCATTTCCAACTAGATAGCAACTTACTGCATAACCTTCTTGGCTGGCATCACAAAAGATGTGGAGTTGAAGATTTTCCATGAGAGGTTTGGGATTTTCAAAAGCTTGTCTAGGAAAATTCAGAAATTCCACTTTGTTTATTTCTTTACAAAGTTTTTTCCATTCACGCAGCATTTCCAGTTCTAGATATTCATCCCAATTTTTTTTGGTAGCTGTTACTTTCTGCATGAAGAGTTTTAATTTAAACACTAAGGGTGCAACAAATCCAATTGGATCAAACAATGATTGCACAGAACTTAGTATTTCTCTTTTAGTTTTGGCTTCTGAGTTCAAGTTTACCGTTTTTAGATGGAGTGTATCAGCACTTGTGTTCCAACCATATCCTAATAGTTTTACATTTTCTTTATCTTCGGAGGAGGCTATGTCATGTTTTTCAAATAGTCCTTGAAGTTCTGAGTGATTAGAGGCCCATTCATATAGCTTCAAATTATATTCAATTAAAGTGTTTACACTATAATTGTAAAGGTCTTTGAGTTCTGAGAGATTGTTGGCATTAATTAAAGCATTGTCCATGTAAAAGCGGTTAGCTAGGTAGTCTGCCACTTGGTTTTGTTGTTCATTAAATATGTGTTGTAGAGATTGTTGTAGTAAAAATGGACTGCTTTTGTTGCCAAAGGTAATCTTTTATATTTATAGCAGCTCAGGTTGTTGTCATTTGGAGCCAATTGGGTATTCTTTACCCACAGAATTTTGTGGGCATTGCAGTCAAATTCTGTTTGATATTTAAGTTGTAAATATGCTTTTTGAATGTCCCCAATCATCAAATATTTACCATGCCTTAATTTAATGCACAATTTTGCTAAGTGAGGTAGGAGTGAAGGGCAGTCCTCAGTAGCATCATTTACGGTTATTTCTTCTGGTTTGCTTTTACCCGAGGGATCTACTACAATCCTAACTTTAGTTGTTTGTACCCCAGGGCGAACTACGGGAAAGTGAGGTAAAAAATTTCCTGCTTGTCTTAAGTGTTCTGTTAGAGGTACTTCTTCTATTATTCCTTCCTGGAATTGTTGTTCAAGGATGTCTGAATAAGGTTGCATTAAGTTATCTTTTTTTAATTTTTTGCAAGTGGACTTTAACCTGCTAATAGCATAGTTAAAGTTTGGTGAAATTTTATCTTTTTGGTCATTCCATGGTACCTTAACAGACAATCTTTCATCTTCTATTTTAACTTCCTTTTCAAAGTTTGCAATCAGATCTTTTTCTTTGTTTGAAAGTGGTTCATCCCCAGAAATACCCAAGTTTTCTAGTTTGCTAAATTGTGCAATCTGGTGTTCAATTTTTTTTAGATCTTCATTAGAAGTTGTACTAGTAGGTAGCGGGTTGGTAATACAGAAGCTGATCTGATCTCTTATTGGTTCGTTTTCTTTTTCAGGGTAGTAATCTGAAGGGAAACCCAATAAAAGTATTCCATAGGGAGATTTATAACAAGAGGCCGTATGAATCTGATGACTGCTGAGGGCAAAAAGTTTGTGGGTTGCAGCCCCAAAAATTAACATGAAGTCAGCCACTTCATCAGCTTCAAAGTGATCTGCAAGCTGATAATTTAATGATTTTAAATAAGTTTGAAGTTTCAGTAATCCTGGAACTTCATATTTAATATTAATATCATCAATTATGATAGCTTCTATTTCTTGGTAGTTTCCAGGGTTTCTAGAATCCTCCAATTTAATTATAGCTACTTCATAATTTGGTTGTTTCTTGTCGGCTATAAATCCTGTTATGGTTATGGATTCCTCGTAGTGTTTAGTTGGAAGATTTAATTTTTTCACGAGTTCCTTGGTAATGTAGCTGGCTTGACTACAATTATCCAAAAGTGCTCTGCATTTAATTGATTTTTCTGAGTTTCTTATTCTCATTTGCATGGAAGGGATTAATGCTACTTCTTGATCAGTGTTTTTTAAACTTAATAAGTTAGTAACTTGTTTCCCTTGTTTGGAGTTTTCTTTTTGGGTAGCTACTTCCGTACTGGTTTTGGTTTTCTTATCTCCCTCTGGTTTTCCTTTTTGTTTGGTACAAAGGAAGGATAAATGGTTAGAAAACCTACAAAATGAACAGGGTTGTAAAGAAATGGGGCATTCTTTGGCTTGGTGTTTAGATGAGGTACATTTAGTACAATAATTTAATTTAGCAAGTTTTTTCAGTTTATCCCAACTTTCAGGGAAAGAATCACATTTTGAGATTTTGTGAGAGTTTTTCTTACACAATTTGCAGTAAGGTTCTCTCTGGTCAGTATATTGAGCTCTTCTTGAGGATTGTTTTTGGGTAGAAACCGCCAGAGCAGCTGTAGTTTGGCCAGAATACCATGGTTTTCTGGCTGGTTCTGGAGAGAAGTTTCTTTTTTGTTTAGGTATCAAGGTAGTCAACTCACTTTGTTCCAGATCAAAATTAACATTAGCTAAGGTTTTGGTAGCTTCAGCAATTGCTTCTTTAAAATTATTAAAGGGGTCATAGAGTTTAAACCCACAAGTTCTTAAAAATTCCTGAGTTTCTTGAGTTAGTTTATTATAATATACATACAAGAGTATATCTTCTAATTCTAATTTTTGAGTTTGCATTAAATTTATGGTAGAGTGCATATCTGCTTGAAAGTCATGAAGTGATTTAAAATTTTTGGTTATTATGGATTTAGTTAAAAGGGATTTTATTATGGAGAATTTAATTTGGCCTGGTGTTGCATAACAGCCCTCCAACTGCTGCCATGCTTCTTCATAAGAGGTTTTACTTTCTTGCATGCAGTTGATTTGAATGGCAGGGTTTCCACTCAAATGTTGTTTTAGGTAGGCAAATTTCTCTTCTTCGGAAAGACCTATGTTATCATAAATGTTTCTGAATGAGGTCTTAAAGTTTTGAAATTTAGAGGGATTTCCATCAAATGGTAATATTTGAAGCTCAGGAATTTTAGTACTTATTCTTAGTTTAGGTTTGGCTTCGGCATTATTTTCTTTTTTAGTTGTTAATGCTTGTATCATTTGATCTATTTCAAAGTGGTAATAACTATTTTTTTCATCTAGTTCTTCTTGTTTATCCTCTGAGAAGCCTTCGGAACAAACATACATTCTAAGGATTTCCTCGTCTAAATTTTGTAACTTGTCCAGTTGTGAGGACAAAAGCCGAGCATGTGAATTTTTTTGTTCCTCAGTCCAATCATCCCATCTCTCTTTGATTGTAGCTAAAAGTTTAGTAGCTGAGGTTCTGATTGCTCCCCTCCTTTTTACCAGTTTACTAGTTTCAAGTGCTTCCACATCACTTCCCAACCAGGTCTCCATACTTTTTCCACGAGTGGCTTCAGTTTGATTAGCCATTTTTAGGTTTATTATGGGTAGGTAGGTTAGGTATTTTAGGTTAAGTAGGGTAGGTTATGTACGTTTGGTAGGGTAGGTTAGGTTGGTTAGGTAGGGTGGTAGGTAGGGTAGGTTTGTTTTTTAGGTTCAGGGTTAGGCTAGGTTTGTTTTTTAGGTTCAGCCAGGTTAGGCTAGGTTTTTTTTTTTAGGTTCAGCCAGGTTAGGCTAGGTTTTTTTTTTTAGGTTCAGCCAGGTTAGGCTAGGTTTTTTTTTTAGGTTCAGCCAGGTTAGGCTAGGTTAGGCTAGGTTTGTTTTTTTAGGTTCAGCCAGGTTAGGCTAGGTTTGTTTTTTAGGTTCAGCCAGGTTAGGCTAGGTTTGTTTTTTAGGTTCAGCCAGGTTAGGCTAGGTTGTTTTTTTTAGGTTTAGCCAGGTTAGGCTAGGTTTGTTTTTTTAGGTTTAGCCAGGTTAGGCTAGGTTTGTTTAGGTTGTGTAAAAAATTTAATTCACTGGATTTAAAACTATTGTATCAGAATTAAAACAAAAAAAGGGTAACTAACTTCTCGACTGCCCACCCGGGGGCGCCATATTGAAAAATTTATTATTTAGATTGAGATATATTATTTTTATTTAGGTGTAGTATTAAGGTTAAGTTTACTTTAAATAGACTCGGTAATTATAGAAATAATAATGGCCTATTTAGACACTGTCAACACAGCTACAGACTTTTTCACTGTAGGTTGCAGTGGTTTTCAGGTTAAATTTGGTCAGCAGCCAGATTACTAACTATGGTGAAGCTAAATTCATCAAAATTAATTTAGACTTACCAAAAATGAAGTTGCCAGTCATGGGCGCCCGCAGGTAGGGGCAAGGGGGGGCGCTTGCCTCCCCCTGGAAATGCCAAGAAAATATATTAAATATTTTCTAAGAAAATATTTATATCCTAAACTTGCTGAAAAGTATCCAACTGCCTCCTAAAGGGTGAAAATTTTTATTTGTGTGCATGATAAAAGGTTGCTACCTTTTTATTTGTTCACGGGAGAAAATCAACTCCAACAAAACTGATTTTATGGAAAAGGTTGTTCATAATTTTGGTAGTGACCGCAGACGACTACAATTCCTATTCAAATGAGCAGTGTAGGTGATGCTCGAAACACCGTTTTCAAATTAGGTACAACATTTACTTCAGTGCGCTTTTTTCTTCATTCTATCATGTTTCTTTTATAAATAAAATAAATGATTGTTATCATGTGCATTGTATGTACAATTGTACATACAATATATATTTGCATTTTCCATTACAGAAAATGCAACACTAAACTTGCTTAGAATTAACCTGCTGGTTCCTAAGGGGTCAAAAGTTTTTTGCTTGCTCCGGTCCCTACCTATTAATACATTAAATTTTGCCCCCCCTTGGAAAAAATCCTGCGGGCGCCCATGTTGCCAGTTGAACGTTACCCTTTCAGTTTCTAACTGATTCATAAGTTTCATTTAGTTTCCAGGTTTTTAAATTTCGTTGTTGTTTTAGGTTATTTATTTGTAGGGGCTATTTCCCAGACCTAGGTTTTGCAGGTTAAGTTAGGCTAGGGCTGGATTGCCCTTAAGTTTTTAGTTTAAAAGTTTAAGGTTTAGAAGGTTTTATTTAAGTTAAGTTAGGGCTATATTGCCTTTAGGTTTTAATAGGGGCTATAACAGCCATTTAATTATTGAGTTAGGGCCGTTGTAGCCCGGTTCGAGTTTCGTCTAGGTACCTAGTTTTTCTCTTACCTTAGTTATTTCTTTAACTTACTTGCACCTAGCTGATAGGCCTCTATTTAGTTAAACATGGGTTTTGATTAATTGCAGTGGTTATTAATTAAGGATACGATTTAATTAAAGGTTGTTAGATTTGAAGGTTGACTCAGTTTCCCGGTTTGGGTAACCACGAGCATTTTAATTTTTTGAGAAAAAAGGGGCCCGCTTCATGCGGTCAAAAATTTTCAAGACTGGCCAAAGCTCCGTTTGTCTTTGTCCCAGAAATTTTTTTTTTCTTCTTTTTGTTAATTAGGGAAACCCAACTTCACTAGTTGGTTAGAAACGAGGGTTTTTATTTTATTTATTTTGTTTATATTTTCTTTGGAAATATATGCGGTTATTTCTAACCACTTTTTTCAACATGGATTCTGGGATCAGAACAATGCAAATATTCGATAGAGACTGATGGATTGGCTGACTCCACTCGCGTAAAGTCGGTGGAGCTAATGTCTCTTGTCGTAGTTAAAAAGAGAAGAGCAGTTAGTACCTGAACTATAAACACAATTTTTTAAAAGTTATGTGCATTATAGTAAATTAAAAGCGTGTTTCCATCTATTTTTATGTTCATAGCAACGTTGTAATAACCGTAAACGTTTGAAAAGTGAACCGTAATTGGTCAGTATCAACCTATCACGGCTCTTCTTATTCCTCATAATTTTATGACTTCATCAAAATTTCATACACTTCTGTAACGTCCAGAAAAGCCCTTCGGTCGATAATTTGCAAAAGACCACACAGCCATCAAAATTTTAAATTTTACATCCCAACCGGTTAAGACAAAAGTGATCTACTGTAAGCCTAAATGCCTCGTAAGCTTAAAGTAAATGTTAAATTTCCTGTTCAAAATCTTTGATATGAAATAATTTCCATGTTACTATGCGATCGTCCATTAACAACATAGATAGGTTTTAGTTGTATTACGTTTAATTAGGAATTAATTAAAACCCACTGCTTTAATTAAATAAGAACAATGTCCTTCATGATGTTCTTATAATGAGATCACAATTAACAGTCTCTAAGCAGTATATATATCTATATATATATATATATATATACACACACACGAGGAGTGATCAAAAGTATCGATAATTTTATTGCTACGGACAAATGAATGCAAATAAGAAATAACCATTTACATATGTGAGTCTTCCTGCCCTCTGGCGTCTGCAGTCTGAAGCAAAATCTGCTACCATGAGTCAGTAGTTGGTTGGAGCGCTTAAAGGGAGGGTGTGTTTTTGCAGTACGTCTAAATCTCCGGAAATGGAGCAACGCTCGTGCATTAAATTTTGTGCCAAACTTAGAAAATCTGCATCGAAGACGAACGAAATGATTAAAACAGCGACTGTGACTGCATTTCCGGTCCCCGGTCCCCGAAGTAAATTTTCTATGTTTAGAATCGAGATAATTGAGAAATGTAATTTCAATATTTTTAGGCTTGATTTTTTCCAGCCCTTCTGAAATTTTGAATTTTAAGTTGTTATTTGTATAAAGTATCGTAACCTAACATATTTGTGTTTTTAAATTGGTCATTCGCCCTTTTTTATAGCTCTGAAGATGGAATGAGTTTATTCCGAAACGTTGGTATGAATTAAAAATTGTATAGACCTACTGTCGGTATCAGTTGGTCGGACCAACCATAATCATAATACAAGACTTTCCAATGATTTCTTACATAATCCAAATATTCAATGCAAATTGCGGGAAATACTCTCTTCTGCAAATGGGGCAGATATTTGAAACGCTATACCTATAAATATCAGACAAGTACTATCACTAATTTCGTTTCGCAAACTCACTAAAGAAACATTTTATTAACTCATATATATATATATATATATATATATATATATATAATTTAGGGTGCCTAAAATTGCAACTTCAAAATTTTGTAACGACCAGGATGTAATTTTTGGTATTCAGTGCAAAACATAATGTACAAAATCTTGTCAAAATGAACAGTATTTAGGACTTGCTCAAAGATGTTGAACTTTAAATATATTTACCTTTATTAACATAAACATTTACTTCCAATTAACATAAACATTTACCTTTAATTAACATAAACATTTACTTCCAATTAACATAAACATTTACCTTTAATTAACATAAACATTTACTTCCAATACATAAAAATTTACCTTTAATTAACATAAACATTTACTTTCAATTACATAAAATTTACCTTTAATTTTATTTTACCTTTAATTAACATAACATTTACTTTCAATTAACATAAAATTTACCTTTAATTAACATAACATTTACTTTCAATTACATAAAACTTTACCTTTAATTTTATTTACCTTTAATTAACATAAACATTTACTTTCATTAATAAACATTTACTTTCAATTAACATAAAATTTACCTTTAATTAACATAAACATTTACTTCAATTACATAAAAATTTACCTTTAATTTTATTTACCTTTAATTAGCAAACATTTACTTTCAATAACATTAACACTTAGCTAAATCAACATTTTTGACAGCCTCATCAAACTTCTTTCGATGATACTCAACCACTTGAAGAAGGAACTGTTTCTGTTCCTCGTCACGAGTAAGGCTTTCATTGAAGGATTGCATGAGAGCAACTCTCGTTCTGCCAAATCATTTGTTACTCTAAGAGATGACACAATTGCTTGAGCTTCATTGTAGGTTGCATCACTGGACCAGTCTGCGGGGTCTTTACCGAGAAAGGTTTCATCAATTCCCAAAATACTAAAGAAGTTTTTAGTTGATTTGTCACAAAGTCAGCCAATGAACATGAAGAAAATTTTTTTATAGGGGGAATCCTCTTTGGAGGCTCTCGGAACCTTGTTGCACTCTCATGTTATAAATCATGTTTCTCTTCTCTTCATGGGATACTTTATTGTCAAAAAAACTTAGACCTAATACTGATCTCAGATAAATACCACAAATGTCGTGAGAATGCAGTCAAAGCAACAGTTGAAACTTCTTTGTCAGCGTAGTCTTCAAGTGTTTTTAGAAGCATGAGATCGTTTCTTGGAGCATCACAAGATGACGTACATGTAAACCAATATTTAATGTACACAGTTGTGACGAACAGTGACACTCGTAACAAGTGATCTGCTAACATTCTGACATAGGAGAGGCGGGATCCCCTAATTGCAGTTTGACGGTGCTGAACAGAATATTGTTCTTGGAAAAGGCACATTTTTATGGCATAAATTGCTCGTGCCATCCATCGAGCTCGGTGTACTGCTCCAGGTTTACGAAAAGTGATGCCTTGGGAGGGAGTACCTCCAAGGAATATAATGGAGAGTTCTAGGAGCTCTTGATAGTCTCCCCGAAGCTGTTTTGACTGCAACTGCTGAAGAGCAAATGCAATTAGACCTTTTCTCCTTCTTCTTCTACCATGTTACCAGTATTTATATTAAGTAGAGTTTTATACTGCGTTTTATCGATATGAGGCCAAGATTCACGGAAATGAGAAAAAACTTCAATATTAGGTGACCTACCAGCATCATGCAGAGAAAATACTTTCTCTAACATAATTTCAAATATGTGATGGCGGCATGCAAGACTCAGCAGATCTTTCACTAATTCTGTTTCAATTTTAAGGCAAACCCCACCTTTCAATCCAGTATTAGTTGGTGCAGTGTCAAAACACAATGCAACTATTCTATTTTCTAGTCCCCATTTTCTTATTTCTGTCAGACAAGCATCAGCAATACCAGAAGCATTCCCAGTATTGAACTTTGGAACAGCAAGTAATTTTGTAATATCTTTACCAGACACTAAAATTGGTAAACGCTCTACAGTCTTCTGAACAGCTCCAGTATAATCATCCATAATTTTTCCATCCCAGTGGAGAGTAAGGGGTATTTTTGGATCAAAAGATGCTCGAATTTCTGCTGCTAGAGATTCACGATGTTTGTTTCTGGCTCGATGAATTGTTCTGTGGCTAATCTATAACTCACTTCTGGGAGCTCTGAGCAAATTAGATGAAGCCATTGCTGAGAAAACGTGAACAGCATTTCTGCTACTTATTTTTGTTCGATCTAGTGCTGCAGCAACTTCTTGGGTAACAACTTGAACACGACCTCTGTTAGAACACCTAGACAAAACAGCCTTATGAGCAATCTCTTGATCAAAATCAGCATGATCACTTTTATCAGATGATTCTCCTGATGATTCTAATTCTATCGATTCATTAATTGTTGCTGCTGATGATGTATATGCTTCCTGCAAATATTTCTGTTTCTCTTTTTGCCTTTCATATGCTAGTGATCGCTCAATTCTGCTAGCTTCTTTCTTTGAAAGTTTCATGTCTACTCCTATCATTGATCCACGACGGCCTTTTTCTCTTTGACCTTGTAAGAATAAGCGATCTTCCTCAATCTTAATCAAACTCATGGCATCCTGGTGTGCAATATCAAATAAATCATCCAGTGACTCGCCAAAAATATCACGTTTCTTGCTTTCAGTAGATGTTGATCTATTTATGTTTTTTTGAGTGACTGCCATTCTTTATGAAGACGTACAACTCTCTCACGCACATGTAATTCAGTTGTTGTAGGTATACGTGCTCTTTCCCAAATCGGCAAAATTAAACGAACAGTTTTCTTAACACTTTCCTTCAGACTCATTTGTTTATCAGTATGAAAATTAAATAACACTTTTAGTACATCACGCCTTGATGGTAACTTTGCAGCACTAAATTTTTCTTCACATTTACCAACTAACCAAATATCACTGTAGCGTCTTGTTTCCATTGCCATTCTTGGTAGACACTAAAAGCAAAAAAACTGAACAATTACTGTATGTGGCTGAGCAGAAAAACACGGTTTAACACAACCCACCAGCAGTGCTTGAGAACAACGACTGACGTGTCATGTGTGCCAACTGGTGCATAGCTGCTTTCCTTGTTTGTTTACGTTTAAACCTGTACAGACGTGTAGAGAATGTGTGACTAATACTTGTTCAGTAGCTCTATAACTCCATTTATGTGAAATACTTATATAAGAAAGAATGCTTTACCAAGAAACATAATGTGCAGAACTTGACAAATTACTAAAAACATAGCTAAATACTGTAACATTAAATGCTGTTGAGCAAGTCCTAAATATTGATGCAGCTCCTTCAATTTTTTTGTGTTGCATTTCTACATTAAATTGAACAATAATATACCCTGGTCGTTTAAAAAAAATAAAATTAAAAATTCACTTCTATGTAATTGGCATACCCTAAATTATATATATATATATATCCCCGCAAGGGGGTTCTAAGCTCGTGCTCTTGAGTGCTCTTTGTGCTCGTTTGTACGTGCTTGTTCCTGGAGGTTTCACGTGAGCCCTCCCGGCGCCCTAGCACCCAAGGATGATGGGGCTCGACCCTGCAGTCCTTGTCATCCTTGGTCTTTTTCCACTTCGACTGTCCCCTCCACCCTTTCTTTTTCCTCTGTCTTTCCTCTCACTTTTCTTTGTTTTTCACCGAGATATGCCCTTTAAAATAGAGGCGAATCGGTTCTTCCAGAAATTAAAAAAATATATAATATATAACGTAAAGAACGACGCTTGTATAGGAGAATATTCCGCGCAAGATGAGAGAGAGAGAAAGAAACAAATGAAAAAATGAGGTAACACCCGGGAATCGAACCCGGAATCTTCCGATTGCCGGTCAGATATGATAACCATTACACCATGGGCCTCACTCAATCAAATGCCGTAATTCTTCTACATACGCGCAGAAACCAATGCCCCAAGGGGGCACCTCCCGCATGCCGTACATTTTATACATTTAAACTGCAAACACGCAGTATAATTAACGTAAAGAACGACGCTTGTATAGGAGAATATTCCGCGCAAGATGAGAGAGAGAGAACGAAACAAATGAAAAAATGAGGTAACCACCCGGGAATCGAACCCGGGATCTTCCGATTGCCGGTCAGATATGATAACCATTACACCATGGGCCTCACTCAATCAAATGCCGTAATTCTTCTACATACGCGCAGAAACCAATGCCCCAAGGGGGCACCCCTCACATGCCGTACATTATATACATTTAAACTGCAAACACGCAGTATAATCAACGTAAAGAACGACGCTTGTATAGGAGAATATTCCGCGCAAGATGAGAGAGAGAGAACGAAACAAATGCAGTTTAAATGTATATAATGTACGGCATGCGGGAGGTGCCCCCTTGGGGCATTGGTTTCTGCGCGTATGTAGAAGAATTACGGCATTTGATTGAGTGAGGCCCATGGTGTAATGGTTATCATATCTGACCGGCAATCGGAAGATCCCGGGTTCGATTCCCGGGTGGTTACCTCATTTTTTTCATTTGTTTCGTTCTCTCTCTCTCATCTTGCGCGGAATATTCTCCTATACAAGCGTCGTTCTTTACGTTAATTATACTGCGTGTTTGCAGTTTAAATGTATATATATACACACCCGGCGTTGCCCGGGATGTAAGGGTGTGTCAAAATAAGGTAAAAAGATGAACAAAACTAAATGAACACATAAACACAAAGTTTTGGTAATTGTTTTTATTCCTTGAAAACATCAGACATTTTGTAGCACTTCAGTGTAAACAATGTTACGTGTTTTTCCATTGGGTGTCAAAACATAAAGATTGCGAGGTGTTCCAACTTTTTGGGGCCATTGTCACCCATAGCAAAAGTCACACTCAAATGTCAAAATGCAAAAACTTATTCCTTAAACTTATATTTTAAAAAGTTCTCGAAAATAATGATTTTAAGCTTTTTTTGTGTCAAAATGCAAAAACTTATTCCTTAATTAACCTTATATTTTAAAAAGGTTTCGAAAATAATGATTTTAAGCTTTTTTGTGTTAAAATGAAAAAACTTATTCCTTAACCTTATATTTTAAAAAGTTCTCGAAAATTTTGAAACTTTTATGCACACCATTAGATTCCACTTAAATCCCGTGACTTTATGCCGTCATTCAAAACTAAACAAGATTTTAATGTATCATTTACTAAATAAAACTGTCTAGTCTACCTACCTACTGTACCTACCTACTGTACCTACCTACTGTCTAGTCTACCTACCTACTGTACCTACCTACTGTCTAGTCTACCTACCTACTGTACCTACCTACCTACCTACCTACCTACTGTACCTACCTACTGTACCTACCCATTTACTAAATAAAACTGTCTAGTCTACCTACCTACTGTACCTACCTACTGTACCTACCTACCTACCTACCTACTGTCTAGTCTACCTACCTACTGTACCTACCTACTGTACCTACCTACCTACCTACCTAATATTAGTCTTTTGATTGGAGCTGACTATTATTGGGACTTCATCACTGGTAATATTGTCCGCACATCTCGAGGCCCGGTAGCTATTGAAAGTAAGCTAGGCTGGATGCTACATGGTAGTTATTGCAATGAAATGGAAGTTAAGGCTCTTTTTGTTAAGATTGAGGAGAACAGCCATGGTCTGGAAAGGCATTTGAAAGTGTTTTGGGAACTTGAATCTATTGGCATAAAGGACAAACAGGCAAGTACAGTGAACAATGATGTTTTAGAGCAATTTGAAAAAGGGATTGGGCCAAGAGATGGTTGCTATGAAGTTGGCCTCCCTTGGAAGGATTCTTGCAAACCCGGTTCAAACCTTCAGCTAGCTAATCGGAGGTTGGAGACTTCATTGTACAGGCTAAGAAAAAATGAGGAGTTGTTAATTGAATACAATGAGGCCATCCTAAGTTATGTAAGGGAGGGCTATGCTGAAAGGGTGCAAGGTGAGCTGGTGAGCCAGGAGGCACATTATCTGCCACACCACGCAGTGGTACGGCGAGACAAAACTACCACCAAACTGAGGATAGTTTTTGATGGCTCAGCCAAGGACAAAGGTGGTGTGTCCTTGAATGACTGTTTGGATGCTGGGCCAAATTTAAATGCAGATTTATTTTCCTTGTTACTGAGATTCAGGTTTGGTAGAGTAGCATTGACTGCAGATGTGAAGCAAGCCTTTTTGCGGATAAAGTTAAAACCAGAGGACAGAGATGCAGTAAGGTATCTGTGGGTGGATACGAAAGACTTGTTGGAAAATGAACCTAAGGTTCAAGCATATAGAATGAAGTCATTGTTGTTTGGCCTCAGCTCTAGTCCATTTCTGTTGGCAGCTACTATGCAGTACCATTTTAAGAAATATTCTGAAGTCTATCCTAACACTATTGAACACATAAGGAAAAATTTTTATGTTGATGATTTGCTGTGTTCCGTGGATAATACAGAAATGGCTAAACAGATATTCATGGAGGCTAGAGCTATAATGAGGGAGGCTGGCATGGAGCTTAGAAAATGGCAGACCAATCATTCGCAATTAAAAGAGTTTATGAGTCATTCCTGTGTAGTACCTGATGCAGCAGAAAGTATTGAGGATTCTGGTATTAAGGAGTTGTGGGCAATAGACGCAAAGGTGCTAGGCATTTTGGCAGCAAGATGATGATTTGTTTACCTTCAATGGGAAATCTTTAGTAGAGCTGGCTGAGAATGAGACAAGGTGGACAAAACGTACAGCTCTTAGTTTGGCTTCAAAGGTCTTTGATCCTCTTGGATTCCTGGCTCCATTTGTGATAAAGTCAAAAATTTGGTTTCAGAGCCTCTGGGAAATTGGACTTGGTTGGGACCAAGAGTTATCTGATCATATGGTGGTAAGGTGGAAATATTGGTTCAAAGAATTGGCACATCTTGGAGACATTGAAATCCCAAGATGGTACTTTGGAAAGTTGAACAATAGTCCAGACAATTTGGAGCTGCACATCTTTTGTGATGCAAGTGAGGAAGCCTATGCAACTTGTATTTATATAAGAGGCGCATTGCAAGAGGAAGTAAGTTGCAGGTTGGTTGCTGCAAAGAGCAGAGTAGCACCTTTGAAAAGGCTTTCTGTTCCAAGGTTGGAATTGATGGGTGCAGTTATTGCTAGTCGGCTTGCAGTTATAGTGCAAAAGTCTTTGACCCTCTCTGAAATTCCAAGCTATTATTGGACAGACTCCACTATAGTTTGGCACTGGTTAAGAAGCCAGGCAAGGAAATGGAAACCATTTGTTGCCAATAGGGTGGAGGAAATTCAAGCGCACACAGATCCCAAGCAATGGAAGCATTGTCCAGGCACCCAAAACCCCGCTGATTTACCAACACGAGGAATTTCAGTGAAAGATCTTGCACAGTCAAGTTTGTGGTGGAATGGGCCGGAGTGGCTAAAACTTGGAAGTGAAAACTGGCCTTCTAATCAGCCTATTGTAGGAGAATGCCAGGCTGAAGAAGCATGGGTGAGTGAGGTGAGAAAATGCGCTGTGAACAGTTGTCAAGTTATGCAGCAGGACCCCATATTGAGGCTTGAGGACATTAGCAGTCTGAAAAGATTGTTAAGAGTGACAGCATGGGTATATAGATTTACCAACAACATTAAGGGAGAAACAAGAAGGGAAGGAATTCTGAACAGTAATGAGATTCAGCAAGCCAGGAAATACTGGGTGGTATATATGCAGAAGGAAAAATTTGGTGAAGAGAGAGAATTGCTCACCAGCCATCCATTACAGGTTCTACCAACACATTCTGCGCTCAAGGGTTTGGATGTGTTTTGGATCAGGATTTATTGAGAGTAGGAGGGAGACTACAGTTTTCTGGGCTTCCAGAGGAGAAAAGACATCCAATTTTGCTACCTTCGGGGGGGCACTTTGTGGGCCTTTTGATCCTGGATACTCATCATAAGCTGTTACATGCGGGAGTTAGAGAAGTGATAATAGAGATTAGACAACAATTTTGGATTCCCAAAATTAGACAAGTAGTAAAAAAGGTCGTGCATAAATGTGTGGTTTGCAAGCGTTGGAGTGCAAAGCCTTATTATGAAAAGGTGGCTCCACTTCCGAGAGAACGGTGTGTCTATACTGCCCCATTTGATGTAGTGGGAGTAGACTTTGCAGGGCCAGTCCATGTGTATGAGCGAGGGGAGTCTAACAAAGGTTATATATGTCTTTTCACCTGTGCTACCACCAGAGCAATCCATTTGGAGTTGGTAAGCAACTTAAGTAGTGATGTATTTCTTTTGGCCTTTAAAAGGTTTGTGAACAGAAGGGGTTTCCCAAATAAAATCATATCGGATAATGCAAAAACCTTCAAAAAGGCTGCAAAGGAACTCCAAGAAATTTGGTCCTTGCTAAAAGAGGAAGGATTCCAATCCTACTTTTCACACCAAGGGGTACAGTGGGAGTTTATTGTTGAGAGAGCACCATGGTGGGGAGGATTTTGGGAAATGCTAGTGAGAAGTGTAAAGTGTCCATTAAAGAAACTTTTAGCTAATGCTCATTTGAGCAGAGAAGAATTCTGCACGGTTTTATGTGAAGTAGAAGCAATGGTGAACAGTAGGCCTATCACTTTTGTTTACAACAGTATGCAGGATGCAGAGCCATTGACACCAAATAATTTTCTTTGTGGTAAACGATTAACATCAAGCCCCAGTGTGCCAGAAGACTTGCAGCCTATCCAGAGCACTCAAGGAGAGTTAACCAGACGGTTCAGGTACCTTGAAGAGCCACAAGATCAGTTATGGAAGAGGTGGCAGATGGAATACTTGCCAGAACTCAATTATTACCATCAGGCAAGGTAAAGGACTCCAATGCAAATTGTATCAAGGTGGGAGAAGTGGTAATGATTGGGGATGAAAGACCAAGGCAATGCTGGAAGCTTGGCATAATTGAAGAGTTGTTTGTTGGCAAAGACAATTTAGTTAGGCCTGCACTGGTAAAGACTTCAGGAGGAAAGTTAAAGAGACCTATACAAAAACTCTATGCTTTAGAAATCAGCAAAAACACAGATAGTCAAGATGAAACATTTGAGTTACAGCCTCATGGAGAAGGCTTGGCTAACCTTGCAGAAGGTAACGACAACAATGCCTCTTCGGTGGGGAGTGTTAGAAAATCTAGAAGAGGAAGAACCATTGTTGTCCCAAGGCGATATGATGACTAAGCTGATTGATGCAGCATTGCTTGTATATATTAAGTTAAGGTGTATATATATCCATCTCATAATTGTAAGGTTAGTGAAAAATTCACTTAATTTAGAGCTAGCATTTTTGGGCTCTTGTGGCATCAGTGTTTGGGACTCTGGTGGCATCATTTTGGGGCGCTGCGCGTCCTTTCTACTCGTTTGTGGGATGTCGTACGTACAGGGTGTGGTCTGATAGAGAGCTCTCTTGCAATTCAGTTTGGTTGTTTAGATACAAGATTGTTGCATCGTGCAATAGTCCAGGTTGCGTTGTTGTTGCAAGGTTGAGAAAGAAGACCATAAATAGTACCCTTTTGTTTTTATATTAAATTCATGTAACTAAGGTCTAAGGTAGGCCCGCATCGAGTCAGCAACCCTGAGGTAGGACCTAATAGGATCTCAAATCCGTAAGTTTTAATTTTAGCTTAACTTGGGCTGTAGGTAGAATTTGGCCGTTCACGGCTCAGCTGGGATTTTGAACCCAACAAATAAATAAAATAACAATTACGCACTTGAACGAAGGGTTGGGAACTAGGGGAAGAGAGAGGGCTATTAGTACTACTTATATTATTTGTAGAAATTGAGGCAGGAGGGGTCGTAACTGGAGTCTCAAGGGATTCTAATTTTGCCGTCAGGAGCATCACGTTTTCTTCAAGCCTCACTCTGGCCTCCCTCTCACGTTCTAACTCGTTCCTCAGGACTTCCATGCTTGAGTAACACCTACAAACTAACTGTTCATTATTATTAGCCATTGTAAACGCGTAAGCGGCAAATTTCCCTTCACAGCGACTGCAAGTACTTGACGGGGGTGCCATGCTTTTAATTAGTTAAAAAAAAAAACAAAAAAAAAGCGTTTGGAAATTAATTACAACGTAGGTCTACCGCGTGCTTATTGTGCCGTCATCTGCCCAAACCCGCAAAAATGTTCTTGAAACGCAGAAACAGGTTCTTGTAACACAAATTTATACTAAATGAATATATAATTAAGCTACCGACGAAAGATCTGTAAAAGAAAGAGTATTAATAATACTTATCTGTCCGCGATTCGACCGACTTTTTTCCTTTTTTCCCACGGTGTGTGACCACACTCTACCTGATCTCCCGAAGGAAGTGAAAATGAACCTTATGACTCCTCGTTTTCTGATAGATTTGAAAAACAAACAAGGCAAGCCACGTGCACTAGCCTTGGTTTAATCAAATAATACAGTACTGAATAAAGTCAATAAATGAAATATAATCGTTAATGAATGATTAGTAACACGAAGTAATTTAGTTAAGAATGCACCAAACACTATTTTTTTTTTAAAGACATCTCAAAGAAAACCACTTATTCAATTGATAACACTGTACACTCGATAAAACACGTCTGTTCACAAGGAAAGACTGATCACATATGTCTGTAGTTTGCATGGTATGACAGTGTTTGGGTTAAGACTGTGTTTGCATGGTTTGTAAGCGTTCTTATTTTACTTTTTTTAATTTTTCACCCCTTTCCTATTCTCTTCGACTATTTTCCGACTTGTCAGCAGTGGCCGGCGGATGATGATGGTGAGTCTTTCTCTCTTTTTCTGAATGAATGTTAACCCACGAATGATAGGTTTTGCTACTTACTTAACCCCTTATTCTCTTCTTTTAACCCGCTACTCTCTCCTTTCTCTCTGGCTAACCTTAGAGTGGATATTAGGGTCTTTGTTAGCCTTAGCTTCTGTAGATCTGTAGAAAATATTTTTTGCGGGACATTTTGAATACAAAGCGGGCCGCGGGATTTTTTTTTATCAAATGCGTGGCGTCTGTCAACCCTATTAGCAGGTGTATCGTGGAATGGAAAGACGAAAATTTATTTCATTTCAGAAAATAAAAAAAAATCAGAAACCTATGTAAATCTCTTAGAGGAGAATCTTTTGCCTGATTGTCGGTGTCTATATTATTGAAACGATTTCATACTCCAACAAGATGGTGCTACAGCTCATACTAGCAACTTCACACAGGATTATCTACAACAGAATGTAGTCAACTTCATTGATAAAAACAACTGACCCCGCAATCACCTGAGTGTAATCCCATGGATTATTGCATATGGAACACTCTAGCAGAGAAGATTTATGAAGGCCAAACAGAAAAATTTACAGAAATGCAATTAAAGAAAAAATACTCGAATGTTGGGACAAAATAACATTAACACAAATCAGAAAATGTATCATGTCGTGGAAGAAAAGGTTAAGATTAGTTTGTAAGCAGGACGGCGCGGCGGACATATTGATCATATTTGTTGATGTGAATAATAAAATTTTTTCAGTTTATGATATTCGTTTTTTTTACCATACCTCACTGTTCGCTCAGCTGTGGAAAAAGTATTTTATGTAGAGGTCTGAAATTGTTATAATGGCTTATCAATAGATTGAGGTAAGTTATGTAAATTTTGGAAGTGTAAACTGCATGTTTTTGAAGTTATTGATGTTTAAATCTCAAGACGTTTTTTGGGGGCCATATATATATACAGGAATACCCCACTTTACGAAATATTGCGTTCCTAGCGCCCGTTCGTAAAGCAGGTGTTCGTAAAGCAGAGCATTATTTCCCATACATATAATGTTATATTTTGGGTTACGTTTTTTTCTTAAAAAATCGAAAAAAAAAGTTATAAAACAGCAAATTTTGCAGAAAAAAATGTTTATTAACATAGAAATGAAAGCAATGAACAAATAAATAATACAAACGAAAGTAATGAACAAATATTTTGTTTGCAAAGTTATAGCCTTTCGTTTCTTCCGATTAACGTCACAGTCTTTACTATCACTCTTTCGTTTTGGCATAATTGATGATGGGTACTGTAATTGCAATGTACGAAAAGAATATCAGTGAAACACTTAGCGTGCGCGAGAGTGAATAAAGCACAAACTCTCTTGTCAAAGCGCACATATAAACTGACAACAGCTGCGTTGCCACAGTGCAAAGTGAGCTAAAAGCGAGCTAACTTGGCACCGCTGTAATGCAGAATACGTAATAGAGTACAGTACAGTATGGTATGCGCGACGTAAGCATATTATTTTTGTCTTAAAATCGAGCTAACTAAGCACTGCTGTAATGCAGAATATTAGATTGCGGTATGCGCGACGTACGCATTTTATTTTTGTCTTTTATATTTCTTCATTTAATTTTTTATTTAGCGCAAATACAATTTCGTAAACCCGGGGTTTCGTAAAACGAAGCATCGTAAAGCGGGGTATTCCTTGTATATATATATATATATATATATATATATATATATATATATATATACAGGGCCGGATCTAGAAGTTGCGAGGCCCTAGGCAGATCTAGAAATTGCGAGGCCCTAGGCCTATATATATGAAAATATGGGCTTAATTATCGGTACTATACCAGCAATATTAGAATCCCGCATAGACAGAACTATGCCAGCACTTAAAAATTAAACCAAACCAAAATAATCACGCATGGAAATTGTATAAGAAATATAAATAAACCATACAAATAAGTATAAATTATAATATGAATCAAGATTTGTATCGAAAATATAAGACAATGATTTCTAAGATTTATATAATACTAGTACAGTTCCCGCCGCTTCGCTGACGGTTAGACAGGCTAAACTACAAAAAAAGAACCCAGCAGTGAAAATTTTGAGCTTCACATTGTGTCAACATTTCTGAATCTGGTATCTCCCAAAACCTCCTCACCCCCATTCATACAACTTGGGGGCTAACCCCCTCCCCCATTACCCCCACCCCTCCCCATTACCCCACCCATCCCCCATTACCCCCACCCCCACCCTTCCCCCATTGCTAAACTACAGAAAAGAACACAGTCATGAAAATCTTGAGCTTCACATTGCCGCCCGTAATACAATTTCTGAATTTTTTTTACAATTTCTGAATTTTTTTTCTCACAATTTTTTCTAACAATTTCTGAAAGTGTGACGGACAGACAGACGGACAGACAGACGGACAGCTCTCTTATTATAGTATAGACTAGCAGAGATACCCGGCGTTGCCCGGGATGTAAGGGTGTGTCAAAATAAGGTAAAAAGATGAACAAAACTAAATGAACACATAAACACAAAGTTTTGCTAATTGTTTTTATTCCTTGAAAACATCAGACATTTTGTAGCACTTCAGTGTAAACAATGTTACGTGTTTTTCCATTGGGTGTCAAAACATAAAGATTGCGAGGTGTTCCAACTTTTTTGGGCCATTGTCACCCATAGCAAAAGTCACACTCAAATGTCAAAATGCAAAAACTTATTCCTTAAACTTATATTTTAAAAAGTTCTCGAAAATAATGATTTTAAGCTTTTTTTGTGTCAAAATGCAAAAACTTATTCCTTAACCTTATATTTTAAAAAGTTTTCGAAAATAATGATTTTAAGCTTTTTTGTGTTAAAATGAAAAAACATTGGAAATAAAAACCCACTCTAATAGACAGAGTTTATTTCCACGACAGTTTCGACGCCCACTGGCATCCTCCTCGGGTGGATACAGAAACACACACATAATGCCTTCTCCTTCGGTGAAGAATTTTATTTGCAACGTTTTGGTATGGGAATGGGGTCCCCTTTATCCCCAATACTGAGTACATTATATATGGAGTATTATGAGTCGGAATTGTTGCAAACAATATGTCCCAGGAATCTAATTTGGTTTCGTTATGTAGATGATATTTTCATTTTGGCCTGACCACTGGAACAACTTTGACACTTTCTTTCAGTCATTAAATAATCTTGTTCCCTCTATTAAATTTAAATATGAATGGGAGAACGACAAACAATTACCTTTTCTAGATGTTTTGGTCATTAACGAAAGCGGAAAGCCCAATTTCACGGTCTATAGAAAACCTACTCATTGTAATTCGTACATTCATTATTTTTCATATCATGATGAAGGGGTTAAAAGCTCAATTATTTCTTCCATGTTTCTAAGAGCACTCAGGATTTGTAGCCCACATTTGCTGGATCCGGAAAATTCAAAGATTTGGAACATTTTTAAGGATTTAAAATATCCTGAGTGGTTTATCAGAAAGGCGTATTTTAAAGCCAGAAAATCTTTTTATGCCCCTCGGGAACCTTCAGTTAACCAAAAACAATATGTGAGTTTGCCTTACATTGCCGGCTTAGAAAGAGTAAAACCGTTGACGAAAGAATTTAAGTTTGCTTTGGCGTTCAAATATTCGTCTACCGTGAAAAGTAAATTGGTTAGGAATAACGTTGCAAAAGAGGAACAAGCCTGTGTCTACAGCATTCCCTGTAAAAGTTGTGATTTAGTATACGTGGGAGAAACTGGGAGAAATATTGAAACCCGTATCAAAGAACACAAATATGCCTTCAGAAGTTGTAATACTAATAATGCCATTTTTTATCACGCTAGCCAAAATAATCATGCTATAGATTGGGAATCAAGTAAGGTACTTTATAAATGTAATAATTATGTCAAAAGAAAAATAATAGAATCTGTGTGCATAGAAAAAGTAGATAATTTTAATTTGTGCGAAGGTACTTATAAGTTAGACCCTTTAATGAGATTCTTGGTCAATAAATCCCTTACGGAGTCGTGGGAACGTGTTCGAACCTAAGTGTGAATTTCTTAAATGTCTCTGGATTGGAATGTTTCCTTACTCGCTTTTAGTAAATGTAATAATGGAAGTAATTAATGTGGAAATAAATATATGCAGTAATTATGTCAAAACATTAGGATCTGTATGTATAGAACAAGAAGATATTTTTAATTTGTGGAAATGTAGTTATAAGCTGACCCTGTAATAAAATGCCCTTCTGGTTTCGGGAGAACGATATCTAACCTAGGTGCGAATTTCTCAATGGTCTCTGGATTATTTCCTAATCGCCTTTTTTCATTCGTTTTTCGGTTTATAATTTCTGTATAATAAACAACAATGTAATAACCAATGTAATAATAAATTTATAATTTCTGTAATTAATAATTATGCAATATTAAATGTAATAAATTTAATTATAAATGTAATAATTATGTAAAAATAATAGAATCTGTATGTTTAGAACAGGAAGATAGTTTTAAAATTTGTGCGAATGTACTTAATGAAAATGCCCCTCCTGTCTCGAGAGAATGGAATCCAACCTAGGTGCGAATTTCTTAACGGTCGATCCCTGAACTGTTTTTTCCCTCTTGTTTTGTTTCATTTGTGTTTCTGTATCCACCCGAGGAGGATGCCAGTGGGCGTCGAAACTGTCGTGGAAATAAACTCTGTCTATTAGAGTGGGTTTTTATTCTCATATTTTGACCTTCACGTAAAAAAGTGAAGTTTTTTGCATTGAAAAAACATTCCTTAAAAAGTTCTCGAAAATTTTGAAACTTTTATGCACACCATTAGATTCCATTTAAATCCCGTGACTTTATGCCGTCATTCAAAACTAAACAAGATTTTAATGTATCATTTACTAAATAAAACTGTCTAGTCTACCTACCTACTGTACCTACCTACTGTACCTACCTACCTACCTACCTACCTACTGTACCTACCTACTGTACCTACCTACCTACTGTACCTACCCATTTACTAAATAAAACTGTCTAGTCTACCTACCTACTGTACCTACCCATTTACTAAATAAAACTGTCTAGTCTACCTACCTACTGTACCTACCTACTGTACCTACCTACCTACCTACCAACCTACCTACTGTCTAGTATACCTACCTACTGTAGCTACCTACTGTACCTACCTACCTACCTACCAACCTACCTACTGTCTAGTATACCTACCTACTGTACCTACTACCTACCTACTGTCTAGTCTACCTACCTACTGTACCTACCTACTGTACCTACCTACCTACCTACCTACCTACCTACCTACTGTACCTACCCATTTACTAAATAAAACTGTCTAGTCTACCTACCTACTGTACCTATCTACCTACCTACTGTCTAGTCTACCTACCTACTGTACCTATCTACCTACCTACTGTCTAGTCTACCTACCTACTGTACCTACCTACTGTCTAGTCTACCTACCTACGGTCTAGTCTACCTACCTACTGTCTAGTCTACCTACCTACTGTACCTACCTACTGTACCTACCTACCTACCTACTGTACCTGCCCATTTACTAAATAAAACTGTCTAGTCTACCTACCTACTGTACCTAGCTACTGTACCTACCTACCTACCTACTGTCTAGTCTACCTACCTACTGTACCTACCTACTGTACCTACCTACCTACCTACTGTCTAGTCTACCTACCTACTGTCTAGTCTACCTACCTACTGTCTAGTCTACCTACCTACCTACCTACCTACCTACTCTCTAGTCTACCTACCTACCTACCTACTGTCTAGTCTACCTACCTACTGTACCTACCTACCTACTGTACCTACCTACTGTACCTACTGTACCTACCTACCTACCTACCTACTGTACCTACCCATTTACTAAATAAAACTGTCTAGTCTACCTACCTACTGTACCTATCTACCTACCTACTGTCTAGTCTACCTACCTACTGTCTAGTCTACCTACCTACTGTACCTATCTACCTACCTACTGTCTAGTCTACCTACCTACTGTACCTACCTACCTACGGTCTAGTCTACCTACCTACTGTCTAGTCTACCTACCTACTGTACCTACCTACCTACCTACTGTACCTGCCCATTTACTAAATAAAACTGTCTAGTCTACCTACCTACTGTACCTAGCTACTGTACCTACCTACCTACCTACTGTCTAGTCTACCTACCTACTGTACCTACCTACTGTACCTACCTACCTACCTACCTACTGTCTAGTCTACCTACCTACTGTACCTACCTACTGTACCTACCTACCTACTGTCTAGTCTACCTACCTACTGTACCTACCTACCTACTGTCTAGTCTACCTACCTACCTACCTACCTACTGTCTAGTCTACCTACCTACTGTACCTACCTACTGTACCTACCTACCTACCTACCTAACACTATTTGGTGCAGCCATATTCATTTCAATAGAGAACAAACAAACAAACTTCCTCTTTTATATATATAGAAGATTATAGGTAATGACTTTCCATAGTATACAAACGTTTTTCATATGTGATGTATAAGAGATGTTGACATTTCATCTATATTATAATAAGAGAGCTGTCCGTCTGTCCGTCACACTTTCAGAAATTGTGAGAAAAAATTGTGAGAAAAAAATTCAGAAATTGTAAAAAAAAATTCAGAAATTGTATTACGAGCAGCAATGTGAAGCTCAAGATTTTCATGACTGTGTTCTTTTCTGTAGTTTAGCAATGGGGGAAGGGTGGGGGTGGGGGTAATGGGGGATGGGTGGGGTAATGGGGAGGGGTAGGGGTAATGGGGAAGGGGGATAGCCCCCAAGTTGTATGAATGGGGGTGAGGAGGTTTTGGGAGATACCAGATTCAGAAATGTTGACACAATGTGAAACTCAAAATTTTCACGGCTGCGTTCTTTTTTTGTAGTTTAGCCTGTCTAACCGTCAGCGAAGCGGCGGGAACTGTACTAGTTTTTTATAATAGTCAGCGATCGACTTATCAGGCTAAATATTAATGCTTTAATATTTGGTTCAGATGCTCCTTGAATATTACAGCAATGCTTTTCTACTTTTCTTCGAGCTAAACTCTTCAATTAATTGAGAATAATGTAATGAATTTGTTATATCGTTTTCTATTGATAACATAGCTAATGATTGCAATCTCGCTTGAGACATGGTGGAACGCAAGTATGTTTTAATAAGTTTGAGACGCGAGAAACTTCTTTCAGCCGAAGCAACAGTAACTGGGATGGTTAATACTATTCGAAGTGCAACATAAACATTAGGATAAATCTCACTTAGTTGTTTTTGCACTATATAAACAAGGGCATTTCCGAGATCTGTTTTCTCAGGTATAAACCTGCAAAGTACTTAAAGTTCTTCATAAAGTTCTAAATCATTAATATCACTTGAACAGAACGCGCAAAACGGCTTGAGCGAGGCCCCCTTTGGCGCGAGGCCCTAGGCGATCGCCTAGTTCGCCTATAGCTAAATCCGGGCCTGTATATATATATATATATATATATATATATATATATATATATATAAACCTCTTCGTCTATGGCCTTGGTTGGTTCGAAGTCGAAGGGGGTTCTGGTTAGGTGGCAGCAATGGATTTGTTACTCGCAGTAGTTTCTTCTATACTACTCTCCGAGTTCTTATAGTGGATCGGAGGATTCTGTGGAGCTTTCTGAAGGTTCCCCGATTCTTGTAACGTATCGGGAAATTATTTTTCTCTATTTTAATGACTAAGTTCTCTGAAGGGAGGAAGGCTCGAAGGAGAAGATAAAGGCTTTTTTTAACTGTAATTTACTGCTAAAATGTAGAGTTAGTGCTCAGCCTCTAAGTCTTATTCTGAATAATACAGGGGGCGAGGTTCGACCTCTATCGACCATGGCTCAGGCCGGAATTTAAAAGCGAGGAGGTGCTCAGCCTCCTCGAGTAGAGGGTTCAGTCCGGAGAGAACATCGAAGAAATTTTGTGGGCTTATATATCCATAATTTGCTAACATCATTATTATTAAATGTTGACTTGTGTCGTTTCAGTTCTCTATAGGCTGCATTATTTTTGCACAATATTTAAACATAAAGTAAGTTTTTTAGCTGTGGCAATATTTAAACAGATAAACAAGATATTTGAAGATGAAGCCATATTTTTATCTTAAACCGCGTATTTTCAAATCTTATGTTATGATCTGTCGAGTTAATTAAAAGTGGAAATTGAACTATGCCTCTTTACACTAAAATATGCATATGAGCAAAATTTAAAGGTTTAAGATTTACAATTAAATGCTTAGGCAAAACATGACTTCATCTTCTATAACGAAGAGAGAATGCATACAAAACATGAACGTTGCAAAATTTAAACACATATCAGAATTTTGAAAGATCCCAAAATAAAATGAAAAAATAAATAACAAAAAATAATAATAATATCACCGAGTATGCATTCCTAAATGGCGACATAATGTCGGAGTAGTATACTGAGTACAACCTAAGTACATTATTAAGTACCTTGTAATTTTGGTTTATTACAACTGTTGAATATAAGCATAAGTTTGATTGATAAATATTTACTGGTAATTATGCCCATTTACTGTATGTATATTTTAGTATACCATTATTATTTTGTCGTTTTCTATTTTGTGTTCTTCTTTTGTTTTGTTTTGCGTTTTCGCTCATTCGTCTGTCTCAGCTGTTCCAAAGTACACTTGCGTAAATTGTGTATTCGATGTTTTATTTCCCCCACAATGCTCGTATTTGTCATCTCCACAAAATGACCACATCAACAGGTTATGGGCCCAGGTCACGTCTTTATTTTGATGGAGATGAGGGAAAATACGAATTGTGGGAAGTTAAATTTAGAGGGCATCTCCGACTTCAAAAGTTGCTTTCGGTCGTAGAAGGAGCACAAGATGGCGATGTTGATCCTGAGAAAAATGCCGAAGTTTTTGCCGAGCTTGTGCAAGTGCTCGATGACAAAAGTTTGTCTTTAATCATTAGAGATGCAAAAGACAATGGACGAGAGGCATTAAAAATTCTCCGTGAGTATTATCTAGGTAGTTCCAAACCTAGGGTAATCTCCCTCTACACTGAGCTCACATCACTAAAAATGAGCAGACAGGAGAGTGTGACAGCATATATGATTAGAGCGGAGACAGCTGCCGCATCATTGAAGATTGCTGGTGAGACAATTTCTGATAGCTTATTGGTAGCAATGATTTTAAAAGGATTACCTGATGACTTTAAGGCCTTTTCTACAGTGGTCACTCAGAGGGGTGATACCATGAATTTTGTGGACTTTAAGTCTGCATTGAGAAGTTATGAAGAGTCAGAAAAGTGTAGGTTAACCTATAGTACTAGTGATGACAATGTCATGAAAGTCAAATCTAATGTCAATAGTAATTCAAAATTAAGGTGTTACTCATGTGGAAAACCTGGACACAAAAAGTTTCAGTGTAAAAATAAAAATAGTTCTTTAAAATTAGTAGATGGTGTGACTTCTGTAAAAGTAACTCTCATGATACAGAATTCTGTAGGAAGAAAAATTCTGTGAGCCTTGTTGTGGATGATAATAGAAAAGATGAATCTTTTATTTTCAAAGTAAATACCAGTGTAACTTTTGATGAACACAATAATGAGATAGATTCATGCAATATGTTGATTGACTGTGGAGCAACTGCTCATATACTTAGGGATAAATCAAAATTTGTTAATTTGGATAAGGATTTTGATTCATCAAAGCATTTTATTGAGCTTGCTGATGGAAGCCGATCCAATGGCATTGTGTCTGCCAGAGGTGATGCTAATGTTGTTATTAGGGACTCTCAAGGTAAGAAAAGGAAAGTTACCCTTAAAGATACATTGTGTATTCCTTCTTACAAGCAGGATATATTTTCTGTTCAAGCTGCAACAGAGAATGGAGTATCTGTAAAATTTTACCCTAATTCCGCAGAACTGATAGCTCCAGATGGTACTGTGTTTGATATAGAAAAATCTGGAAAATTATATTTTTTGAACAATGTGAAAACACAAAAAATGCATTCTCTTGAAGAATGGCATAAAATTTTAGGACATTGTAATGTCAAAGATCTGTTGAAGCTTGAGTCAGTTGTTGAAGGAATGAAAATTATTGGTAAAGACAATTTTAACTGTAAAACCTGTGTTGAAGGAAAAATGTGCCAATACAGATGTAGAGAACCTGATAAAAGAGCTAACAAACGTTTAGAATTAATACATTGTGATTTAGCGGGCCCAATAGATCCAATTTCAAGAGAAAATTCTAGATTTGCAATTATATTTGTTGATGATTATACAAGTGTAGTATTTGTTTATTTCTTAAGGAGTAAGAGTGATGCTACTTCTGCTACAGCAAGATTTTTGGCTGATATCGCTCCATATGGTTCTGTTAAAAGATTTAGGACAGACAATGGGACAGAATTTACCAGTTCAGAATTCAAGTCTCTCATGGTGAGTAATAAAATTAAACATGAATTTTCAGCCCCTTACTCGCCGCACCAGAATGGTACTGCTGAAAGGACATGGAGAAGCCTTTTTGAAATGGCCAGATGCTTAATATTAGAAGCAAAATTACCAAAGAAACTATGGAATTATGCAGTTAGAGCTTCAGCATACACCAGAAACAGATGCTTTAATCAAAGAACTGGGAAGACACCTCATGAAATGTTCCATGAAAGGAAACCTGACATCAGTAATATGCACACTTTTGGCTGCAATTGTTTTGCCTATGTACAAAAGAAGCAAAAATTGGATGCAAGAAGTGAGCAGGGAGTTTTTATAGGCTATGATGTTAGCAGTCCTGCTTACCTGGTATACTTTCCAGAGAAAGATGAAGTTAGAAGAGTAAGATGTGTCAGATTTCATGAAGTGAACCAACAACATGAAGTTACCCATGATGATCCATTAGATTTTATACAACGTAGAACCCCAGAAGAAAATGAAAAAGTTGAAACCCCTATAAGAAATTTAGAAGGTGAAGTTGAGCCAAAGACAGAAAAGGAAAACCAAAAGCGCCCACAGAGAAGACGGAATGCACCCAAATATCTGGAAGATTATGTGGACCCAGATAGCTTAGACGCTGCAAGCTGCACTATTGATTACTGTTATAGAGTCAGTAATATTCCTAGGACTTACAATGAAGCCATTGCATCTCCCGAAGCATTTAAGTGGAAAAATGCAATGAATGATGAAATAAGATCCCTAGAAGAAAATGATACATATGAACTTGTACCAGCGCCTAAGGATCGATCCGTAGTAGGTGGAAGGTGGGTTTACGCCGTGAAGCTAGGACCAAACAATGAAGAAAAATTCAAGGCTCGTTATGTGGCGAAAGGTTATTCCCAAATTGAAAACATTGACTATGTAGAAACATTTTCTCCAACTGCCCGTATTACATCAGTCCGTTTACTCATGCAGTTAGCTGTCCAGAATGGTTTTGTTGTCCACCAAATGGACGTAAAGACAGCTTACCTTAACGCTGACATAGACTGCGAGTTATTTGTTGAGCAGCCTGAAGGTTTTGTAAAAACAATGAAAAATGATGAACGACTTGTATGTAAACTAAATAAATCTTTGTATGGACTTAAACAAAGTGGTAGAAATTGGAATAATATACTTCATGATTTTTTTATTAGTCAAAATTTCAAGCAGTCATTTTGTGATCATTGCGTTTATACTAAACATAAAGATGATTTATGCATAATAATAATTGTTTGGGTAGATGATTTAGTTATATCTGCTAGTGATTTAAATACTGTTAATGATGTCAAATTTTCTTTGTCTCAAAGATTTAAAATGAAAGATTTAGGTCAATTAAATTGGTTCTTAGGTATTGAATTTCAGTTTGAAGGTGATAGTATCAAAATGAACCAGACAAAATATTTGGAAAGAATATTGCGTAGATTTGATATGACCAATTGTAATCCTAAATTGATTCCATGCGATATGTGTGTGAACAAAGATATAGTTTCTGATTCCAAGGAATTGATTGATCCAAAATTATATAGAGAAATTGTTGGTAGCTTAATATATGTCATGACTTGTACTAGGCCAGATTTATGTTACGTGGTTTCTAAACTGTCTCAGTATATGTCTAAGCCTACCAATGTCCATTTGAACTTAAGTAAGTTTGCTTTAAAATATATTAAAGGCACACTAGATTATGGTTTAACATTTCAAAAGTCTTGTAATGATTTGAATTTTGTTGGATTTTGTGATTCAGACTGGGGAGGCTCTAATGACAGAAAGAGTATCTCAGGTTATTGTTTCCAGTTGAATGATAATGGTCCATTAATTTCTTGGAAATCTAAGAAGCAAAATTGTGTTGCCTTGTCCTCATGTGAGGCAGAATATATAGCGTTAACATTTGCCATTAAGGAAGCAAAATTTTTGCAACAATTACTGATAGATATGCAAGGTTGTAGTGAATTATCAGTGACCTTATATGTTGATAATCAAGGAGCACTTGAGTTGGCTAAAAATCCAGTGCACCACCAAAGAACAAAGCATATTGATATTAAATATCATTACATAAGGTCTCAAATTCAAAATAATAGTGTTATTTTACATTATGTGCCTACAAATGATAATGTTGCTGATATATTTACTAAACCTGTCAATAAAGAAAAGTTAAATAGATTCAAAATTATTAGAGGTTACAAGATTTGAATGGTAACTATGATTTATATATGGTATATATATATTATTTGTGATATATTGATATATATTGATTCAATTTGATTATGGTATGGTATTGTATTATTGATATATGGTATATATCAGTGGCGACTCGTGACATTTTTGTTCAGGCATGCAATGTTATGGAATGGAAGAAAAACATCCGCCTAACCCTCTTACCCAAACTTTGCATATTGTTTACATAGAACTTAGCAAATTAAAGGTGTTTTACAAACTTTTGGGGACCTCTTTGAAGGAAAGTTCATTTAATGTTAGGCTTAAATATGCGAACAAAAAATTTGACATATTTATATATAGTAGTTACCGAATTGATCTAAAGAAAAAGATACAAATTTAAAATTTACCTTAAATAATTGTGAAGCATTATTTGAATTGAAATTCTGCTCTCCTAGTTTTCCTGCAAAATTCTTCGATGACCAAATTGTAAAAGTACTCTCGATTCTCCATAAGCTTCTTGAGGAAATTTTTTTCAATTGAAATTAAGGCAAGATTAGATAGCCTTTCTTCACTTTGGGAACTCCGTAAATAACTTTTAATTCTTTTAAGCGCAGAAAATGATCGCTCAACACTTGCTGTCGATATTGGTATAGTTAGAATCAAATTCGTCAATTTATATATTTCCTTAAGACCTTTGTGCATTTCGCTTTCCAGTAGATATTTTAGGAGCTCAGCAACATTCTTTTTGGCAAAAGATTTGCGAATATAAAACCCACAATTCAGAACGGAGACGAGGAAACTCAAAAAATGAATTGTAGCTTCTTTTCAAAGATTCAAAAGCTCTCTCTGGGAAAGTAACATCATAGAACTCAAATTTTTTGCAATCTAAAAGCTCAATGAATTCCAATTTTTCCATTGAACTGAAACGCTCTTTCATTTGAAGAAGTATATTATCGAATATTTCATGAAATAGTTGACTATACTTCTCTTGTGGAGAAAGACTCTGTTTCCTTTTACATACAGGTTCACCACATCTTTCTGTTATCAAGTCCCACATATCTGCAAATTTTGTATCCCTTATTTGTTTGATTTTTTTCATAGTGCTTTCAACGGTGATTGAGCTATACACAATATCCATAGATTTTGTTTGCAGCACATTAAATAGATATTCAGTAAAAGGAAAAATTGAAGAAAATACTTCTAATAAAAAAATTAAATCGAAAGTATCGATACCAGTACCGTGCGGATTGCACGCAGCAATCCGCGTGCACTATTTTTTGTTTTTTCATCAAATTTCTTTGGGTTTTCAAGAATGCTTTTTAAAAGATCTATTAAATCTTCTTTATTTTCCTTAACTCTTTCAACTAGACGAGATGAATAGTTCCACCGCGTTGGAGCCAGTTTAGGGAAACGCTTTCCAACAACTTTGTCAAGCATGAAGTTCGCTTAGTTGAACTGCTGAAAAATGATGACAAACTTCCTAATACTGAAAAAAAATGATTACATTCGGAAATTTCAGCGACAGCTTGGGATAAAACAAGGTTAAGTTTATGGGCGTAGCAGTGAAGAAAAATAGCCTCTGGTACAGTTTCTCTAATCTTTGTTTGTACTCCATTAAGATCGCTCCCCATAACAGCAGCACCGTCGTAGGTTTGAGCAACTAATTTTTCAAACAGCCCAGTTCACCTAGTTGCCTTATAGATAAATCAGAAATCGCTCCTGCACTTCTATCATTGCTGACGTCATTGAATTTTATAAATCGTTCACAAATCTCTCCATGTTTATTAACATAACGAACAACAGTAGAGAGTTGAGAAAAACAGCTGACATCAGATGTTTCATCTAATAAAATCGCCACATACATGCAGTCGATAAGCTCACGTTTTATTTGTTCTAACATAACTGCACTAATAGATTGAATTATGTCATTCTGAATAGCAGATGATGTTCCCTTAAAAACAGTCGCAGTTTTTAAATGGTTTTGAAGCTTTTCATCGAATTCTCCCATACAAAATACCAATTCAATATAGTTACCCCTATTGTCAGCGTTTTCTTCTTCATTGTGACCGCGAAATGCTAATTCTTGCATACCTAAAAAACATGTTATCCTAATCAAACGTTTCAAAATTTCTCGATTCTTATTAACTTCTTCGTTATGTCTGGAAATGGCAACTGATTTCTGCTTGTCGAGTATTAAATCAATTCTTTCTGACTTTCCAAATGTTTTAAGATCAACAAATGCATTTATGTGAGCAAGAGATTTTTCATGGCGAGAAATTGCAGTATGTAAATTGTTTAAATCGTCGTATCCACGACTAACAGAATTTGAATGCACCTATAAAACTGAATGCATGCCGTATTATTTTCATTAATTAAAAAAAAATCAGAACAAAGCTTTTTAATTATTTTTAGTAAAAATATTAAGTAAATTTTCTAAGCATATTTTAAAACATATTGCCTTTTGAATTTAGCTATGAGGCTCAAAAAAAATATCTTATGGATAGTGAGAAGTCTCCTTAAAAAATTGCCCAAGGCAGGGCGGTGTAAACAAAATCATGTCTTATTTCACTAGACAATTAAGAACATTTTTCTGTACCCAGACTGAATTAGTGAATGCGTTAGCTACAAGTATTTCGATCTGTGTACAGAAAAATGTTCTTAATTGTCTAATGAAATAAGACATAATTTTGCTTACGCCCAATAGCCAGTACATGCGTGATTGAAGCCTTAGACTATTTTTAGTTTCTGAAAATTATTTTTGTCAATTATAATCCTTACTTAGATCTGAAAAGAGAACATATTTAACACATGCATTGCATGCGTTGCATTCATTAAGAAATCGCCACTGGTATATATATATGTATGATTTATATCAGGTAGTATAATATATATTCTGTGTTATAGGTATATGTATTGGTATGTATACTGGATATAATGTATATTATGTGTATGTATATATTTTTTTTTGATTTGTCATACCTATGACTAAAGTGTAACAATATTTTATTTTGGAGGGTATAATTTTGTATCTTCAAGAAAAGGAAACTTAAGTTTAAGAGGGGGTGTTGAATATAAACATAAGTTTGATTGATAAATATTTACTGGTAATTATGCCCATTTACTGTATGTATATTTTAGTATACCATTATTATTTTGTCGTTTTCTATTTTGTGTTCTTCTTTTGTTTTGTTTTGCGTTTTCGCTCATTCGTCTGTCTCAGCTGTTCCAAAGTACACTTGCGTAAATTGTGTATTCGGTGTTTTATTTTCCCCACAATGCTCGTATTTGTCATCTCCACAAAATGACCACATCAACAACAACTATGATTATAATTACCAATTAATTCACATTCGCTTATTATCGTTAAATGCAGTTTCATTAAAGTACATTAATTACATAATATTAAATTATTACAGTTAATTACAATTAAATAGCTATAGTTTTACAGTGTTTCATATTTATAGCACTTAGGATGTTAGGAGTATAACATAGAGTACATGGGCACATACGGTATATATAATATATATATATAACATAGCACACACAATGATGTTTTCGGATTAGAAGCAAGCAAGAGAGAGGGTGTTCACCTCAGAAGCTCTCGCTTTTGCCGTTGTCAGCGGAATCTGAGCACTTGCATAAGCATTTACGAGTCTATTGCGAGAAATTAAATAATTTAAAGAAAAGAAATAAAAAGAATACATGTGGCCGTATTTACATGTACGTACTCATGATCATGTACGTAATCATGACTATCAACGGACATGTACGAGTGCATAAGTATTATACACATATCGGTAACACTGGTCTACAAATTTTGAAAAAGTTTGTGCTTCGGAGATAAAATGTGTTTCCTACTATGGATTTTGGGGTGCTGAAAACGAATATGACTATAAAAACAGTCGATTGGCTACAGTTTCCAAGAAAATTTAAGTTACACATTTTGTGTATATGTATGCCATATATTAGTAACATGCCTGTATAATGCAGTCACTTATATTGATTCAACCCATCGCTTCTTTGCTTGTCTCTTGTATTCAACTTCTGGAGCATCTCTTGTTATTGTCCAGCAGTAGTCTGCTAACAATGATGGACTCCATTTCCCCTGGTAGCGTTTCTCCATCGCTGAGATATCCTGGTGGAAACGTTCACCATGTTCGTCGCTGACTGCTCCGCAGTTGGCCGGAAAAAATTCCAGGTGCGAATGGAGGAAATGTATCTTTAAAGTCATACTGCAGCCCATTTTTTGATAGGACAACAGCAGGTTTTCCACCAGCTCCTTCTAATTGTCAGCTTTGGTATTTCCGAGAAAATTGGTTGCTACTAACCGGAAAGCATTCCACGCTGTCTTCTCCTCACCACCTAGGATACGGTCGAACTCCTCATCTCTAAGAAGCTCGCGGATCTGTGGACCAACAAATACACCCTCCTTGATTTTGCTTCACTGAGCTTTGGGAATTTACCACCGAGGTACTTAAAAGCTGCCCCCCGTTTTATCCATAGCTAGCTTTAACAAAAGTTTTCATGAGCCCAGTTTGATGTGTAAGGGTGGTAACAAAATCTTGTTCGATTCTACAAGTGGAGGATACTGAACATTTTTTGTTTCAGGTTCCAATGAGTGTCGGAGTGGCCAATCCTTCTTGATGTAATGAGAAGTCCTAGCCCGACTATCCCATTCACACAGAAAACAGCAATACTTAGTGTAGCCCGGCTGCAGTCCACTATCTGTCTACAACTTGTCAGTCACCACAAACCTGCCACTGATGTTTGTCATAGTTTATGCAGTTCAAAAAGTTGCAATTTCATCTTGTCATATGTTTCCTTCATGTGGACTGCATGACCAACTGGAATTGATGGCAATACGTTGCCAACATGCAACAAAACAGCTTTTAGACTCAACTTCGATGAATCAATGAACAGTCTCCACTCATCAGGATTGTGAATAATGTTGAGAGCTGCCATCAGCTACAAGGTCACCTTCCATGATGAAGAATGGGACAAAATCTTTTTGACGGTCACGAAACTTACACACACTAACATTTTCAGCGAGGAGATTCCACTGCTGCAATCTGGAGCCCAACAGCTCTGCATTACTCTTTGGCAGTTCTAAATCTCTGATAAGGTCGTTTAATTCATTCTGAGTTATCATGTGCGGTTTAGAAGATGTCAAGTTATAAACAAATTCAGGGTCTTGTGAAGTTGAAGGCTCACAAGTTTCGCAGGTTCCTTCATTCTCCTCGTCCTCTGACTCCAGGGAGAATGAGTGTGGGGGCTCAGGAACGGGTAGTCCTTCGCCGTGAGGTACCGGGAGTATAGCAGATGGTATATTCGGATATCTTCTGGAGGCACCATGCAGAAGTAACAATTGCTGACATGATCTGTTGGTTCCCTCCACACCATTGGCACTGCAAAAGGCATAGATTTCCTTTTCCGATTCAACCATTGGCGAAGGTTTGTTGCACAAGTATTGCAGCATATGTGTGGGGCCCAGCTCTTGTCCTGATCTCCAATCTTAGAGCCAAAATAAAGGTGATAGGCTTTCCTAATCACGGCGGTTATAGCACGCTTTTGTGATGCAAAAGTCAATTCTCCACAAACATAACAGAAGTTATCTACACCAGTGGTTCCCAACCGGTTTTGGCTTATGGCCCCCTTAGGAACCTTATTTTTTCCTGTGGCCCCCATAAGCATTATTTTCAGTAGGTAATATGCAGATTAACTCTATTTTACAAAAACAAATATATATAAAGGATATTAAAACAACTATTTGTATTCAGGTACAATATTATTTGTCACATAGGACTATAAACATAACAAAAACTAAACAGTGGCTAACAAAAATTTGCAGTTATTTACTTATATTATGTATTAATTATAAAAAAATATAATCAAAAGAAATACTGTACTTATAGCAATCTATTATAAATTAAAAAAACTAGTAAAATTACTACAACTTCGCAATATTAGGGTAAACAAATAAGAGCTACTTACACACTACAGCGACGATCCACGCGGTAAACAGACTGTAAGGATTTCAACCTGAAGTATTTTTATCAAGTCAACAACGTTGCCAGGCGCATAACGATCAAGCGCACAATAAGCTTGTAAGATGCAAAATATTTGTTTACAGATAAATTCAAATTCTATTATAAAATATCTAAAAAAAAGGAAAATATATGTATTAATAATTTTTTTAAATGTAATTCAACTACATAAATTAAAATTATCTATTGGCCTAACTATAATTTAGGCTTCAATAGGTTGTCCTGTGGCCCCCTTCATGGAGTCTGTGGCCCCTCTAAATCTTAACATTTTCCTGTGGCCCCCTTCAAATGTGCCATGGCCCCCGGTTGGGAAACACTGAATTCTACACTGTTCACGCAATTACGAGGCATCTTTGTTCAAATTAGGCTGAAAAAAATTCAGTTTCAAAAGCAAACACTAAAAAGAGTTTGACAAGGGTGCACTGTATGACTTCCGCGAATGAACTGATGCTGTGGCGTAATATGTAGACGCCTGCGGCCTGTAACACATCGACGCCTTGACTCTACTGCGCATGCGCGTAGTTATATTTTTTTATTTTAATAAATTAATGTAATTACATTGCATTTTAATAATTTTAAATTAGGTAAGGTTAAGTTAGGTTAGTATTCCACTTATATTAATATCAAGAACATTATGGGAAGCAATATGTTAAAATGATCCAATCTATTTCTTAATAAATAATTTACAAATACAGTATATGTTGGGATATTATTTGGTAATTATTCGTTTTAGTGCTTTTCCTCCTTTCTGAACCAAAACACATTTTCCTGGTGTTGTGGTGTGATTTGTTCAAATCTGAACTTCGTTTCTTTGGGAAATGAGCCGTTTTTGAGAAATTTTAAAATTGAAAATTTCTCAAAAACGGCTCATTTCCCAAAGAAACGAAGTTCAGATTTGAGCAAATCACACCAAAAAACACCAGAAAAATGTGTTTTGGTTCAGACCTAACCTAACCTAAACAGACCTAACCTAACCTAACCTAAACTGATTGGGTTTTGTTGCCAGACCGTAATATCCAGCTCTTCATGTCTTTCCAACAACACTCAATATTTTGAATGTGAACGGTGTCTTCCACGAACCGCTGTGAATGGTTGACTGTCCGGTGAATGTAGCCTAGATTTCCAAGTTGAGAATACGCACGCCACTCGTCGGAATAGATTGTAGTCCCAGGCCTAATATGTTGCTGGATCAGGCGAACAAGAGTTGTTGCATCTCTCTGAGGAACCGCAAGCAACGGTAGTTTTTTGGAACTGCGTTCCAAGGTACCAAAAACCCAGGCAATCGCAACCTCCGCAAACCATAATGAAAACCAGACTAAAGCATTCTTGAATGAGTATGTATTATGAGAGATTAAAAATGTACGTCTCTGATTGGTCGGATAAGGTCACGTGAAACCAAAACGAGATGTAATTGGTTGTTTTGACCTATGTTTCCTAATTTTGCCACGAGATGTCTCCCCATAAAACTGGAGAGGGCGACGTTCGTTAAAATTTTAACAGCGTTAAGAGCTAAATACTCAGTCAATGGCCTATAATGGCTGCTTTTTACGTCTAAATTTTTTTTTTTTCATAAAAAATAATTATTACATTTCCTTGATTTTTATCAGTTTCCCTGAGGTTTCAAGGTGTCCTGAATACGAATGTATATGTTAAATTGTCATAGAATGTCTCCTATCAAAAACGAACAAAGCATTAAAACGAATATTAACCTATTATTTTGGCTATGATAGATAGCCGTGTGTGAGGTGTGAATGCCGCTGTTAGAGTTGGTAATGCTGTTTATAGTCTTGAATAGCTTGGATGTATCTGTAGAGTTGTTTAGTGTTATGAATTCCCTAAATGTTTGTTTATTTTTCTTTAAGTTTGTTGTTTATTTCTGTGTTGAGCTGTTGTATTTGTTGTTTTATGGCTTGTGTGTGTGATGTTTGAGAACATAAGAACATAAGAACATAAGAAATTTTGGTTAATATTCGTTTTAATCTCTGGATCCAGAGGATCAAAGTCATAATAGGCTACTATCCACAAATATGTTACACACTATATCTATTTATAACTGACATGCAAATATATCGGATCCAAAGAATCCAGTCAATTTCATTATGGTACCTATCAATACCAGTACCATGCCAACCAAAAATAAGTCACGGTCCATATCAATTGCAGACCAAGTCACAATTTACATCCATATACATTACAATATATAACTTAAGAGGAAAAGTGTAGGTGTGGCTGTAAAGACTGTACAGTAATGTAGAAATGTGTGTGCACCCATTTTGGGTCTCCCATTTAAAGGTGTTTGTGGGGCAAGTGAAGATCATGAGTTTTTCAATACCTCACAGTACTATGGGGGGCACCGCTCGGCAGAGGAATCTCTTTAAATAGGGTGTGTAAGGACAGAGAGTATCCCCTAACCCAAGATGCTGCCTCCCTATATCCACAACACCTGTGTTGAGCTGTGGGATCTATCACCCAAATGCACATAATATTTATGAAATAAACTAGTACCATTCATGCAATAAAAATGGGCTTAAACACCATCACCAGATGTCCCTTGCAGACATCAAACTATCCAACCTTCTTTTGAAAGAATCAAGCGTATTTGAAGTCACCACTTCTTCTGTCAGACTGTTCCAAAACTTAATTACTCTGTTTGTAAAACTATGTTTCCTTAAATTTGTTCTACATCTTGGCTTAAATAATTTTATACTATGACCTCTAGTCTGATTATTGTGATCTTTAATGAAAAGAGACTCAAAATCTATCTTATCCAACCCTTTTATCATTTTATACACCTCTATCATATCACCCCTTAACCTCCTTTTTAATGAGAACATGCTTAGATACGCCAGTCTTTCCTTATAATATGTCAATTGTCTTAGAGATGGGATCATTCTCATTGCTCATTTCTGTACTTTTTCCAGTTTTTCAATATCTTGTATCAAATAGGGACTATTAAATTGAATATAGTATTCGAGGAGGGGTCTCACATATGAAATGTATAGTTGCTTTATAATATTGGGTGATTTGTATTCAATGTGTCTCTGCATGAGATTGAGTCTAGCATTTGCTTTATTTCTGATTACCATACAGTGATTTGAGGGTTTAAGTTCATTTGTCAAAGTGACACCCAAATCTTTCTCTTTATCATCATTTTTAATCCAAATTCCATTCATATTGTATTCAAATTCTGGATTTTTTGGCCCAATATGCATAACCTTGCACTTATCAACATTAAATTTTATCTCCCACTTATCTGCCCAGGCTGTTACTCTGTCTAAGTCTTTTTGTATTGTCATTGCTCCTGCTACTGACTTAATATTATGGCCTAATTTTGTATCATCAGCAAATTTTGAGGTTTTACATGATAGGCCCTTCTCTAGATCATTTATATAGACAACAAAAAGCAGAGGTCCCAGAACAGACCCCTGTGGGACTCCACTCAATACGGGTCTCCAAGTAGACTTATTTCCATTTAGATGAACTCTCTCTTTTCTATTTCTCAGCCATTCTTCTATCCAATCAGCTATATGACCTCTTATACCGTGGGCTCTAACTTTTACCAACAATCTTGCATGAGGAACAGTATCAAATGCCTTTGCAAAATCTAAGTATACTATATCTACTGGCTCTTTATTGTCCAAATGCAATAGGACTCCATCATAAAATTCAATCAAGTTGGTTAGACAGGATCTTCCATTTCGAAAGCCATGCTGGCTATCATTTATAAGGTTGCACTCTTCAAGGAACTCAGTAACTTTAACCTCTAATGATACTTTCGAGTAATTTGCAAATAATGGAGGTGAGGCTGATGGGTCTGTATTTTTTTGCCAAGTTTCTATTTCCTTTTTTAAAGATTGGAGCCACATTTGCTTTCTTCCAATCCTCTGGAATTTCGGTACATATCAATGATTTATTAAAAATAATTTCTAGTGCCTGTGCTATATTCTTTTTGGCAGCTTTTATGACTATTGGCTGCATTTCATCTAGCCCTGGAGATTTTTCCATTTTTAATTTATCTATTGCTTTCAAGATATCTAGTTTTGTTACCTTAATTCATTTATTTCTCTATTTTGTCCTGGTAGTATAAGATCAGGAATATTATTTAAATTTTCATTTGTGAATACTGATGAGAAGTATTTGTTTAGTTCTTCAGTTATTTCTTTTCATCTTTCACCCCCTCTCCTATTCTCTCCGACTATTTTCTGACTTGTTGGCAGTGGCTGGCGGATGATGATGGTGAATCTTTTTTCTCTTTTTCTGAATGAATGTTAACCCATGAGTGATAGGTGTTGCTTCTTACTTAACCCCTTATTCTTCTCTTCTCTTAACCCCCTACTCTTTCCTTTCTCTCGGGCTAACCTTAGAGTGGATCTTAGGGTCTTTGTTAGCCTTAGCTTCTGTAGATATGTAGATCTATATGGAGGGGGCCAATTTTCTTTTTCACTCTACTTTTCAAATTGAAGTGACTGAAAAACTTCTTAGGATTGTTTTTTGAATTCTTGGCTAGGCTTTTTTCCAGGTCATGTTTGCTATCTTTGATTACTTTCTTGCAAATGCTTCTTTTACTTTTATATATTTCGGAGTCTGTGCCATTTTTAGTTCTTTTGAATTTATGAAATGCTCTTGTTTTTTCTCTGATTGCTCTTTTTACATTGCAGTTTATCCAAGGTTGTTTTTTATTTTTTCCAGTTCTGATTTTACACTGTGGGATATGCTTCCTTTGTATGTTCATTATTATACTTTTAAATTTTTCCCACATACTAGTTACTGTCTGTTCAGGCTGTAGAATATCTGTCCAATTTATTAGACACAGATCATTTACTAGTCCATTTATATTTCCTCTTTTAAAATCTGGAATTTCTACTTTATTTTCACTAGGTCTTGAATTACAAACAATATTAAACGAAGGATACAATGATCACCTGAACCTAGTGTTTCTGAAACCAAGATATCCTGGAAGGTATCTGGATTATTTGTTAGAATTAAATCTAGAATGGCATCGGCCCTGGTTGGCTCCTTTACTAACTGGGTTAAACCATTCTCAATTATACAGGCTAAGAATCTCTCATTACTTTCTGGTGTTTGTAATATTTCCCAGTCTATATGCCTATAATTGAAATCTCCAACAATAATAATATTGCTTGTCATTGCTTTATTTATTTCATCAATAAGTTTATTTTCTACATACTTATTTTCTTCTCTACTTTTGGGGATTCCTCCAACTGAACATCCCTCAGGTGGTCTATAAATACCCCCTATCCCGATTTTCCTAGCATTTTTATGCCCAATATCTATCCATACAGATTCAACTATTTCCTCTTTAACGGAGGTAACTTCAACTGGATTCAGATTTGTCTTGGCATAAATAAATACTCCGCCACCCTCTGAATATTTACGTTCATAATAAAAAAGTTCATAGCCATCAATTTCATAAGTAATGGTATTATCTCTTTCACTAAATAGACTATTTGGTATCGAACTGAATTTTGTCCAAGTTTCAGTGACAATCATAACATCAGGATTTTCAATACCTATGTATGCCTTGAATTCATTTATTTTATCTTGGATACTTCTTGCATTTATATAGAAAAATGACAAAGAACCCTTGGAATATTTTGCTTGTAATTTAGTCTGGTTCTTGTTCTGTGATGGTATATTATTTGCATCTCTTTTACTTTCTTTGTTGACCTTTTTCTTTTGAGTTTTGATTATATTTTTTATTAGTTTATTGTTATCAAGAGTATTGGTATTTGTACTAATTTGGCCTATTCCTTTAGTTTTTAGTCAATTATATGATACAATCTTTGATAGTAAATCAGTTCCTTTACTATTAAGGTGAATTCCATCTCTGTTATAGAACTCTCTTTTTTGTAAAATTTATTCCACAGTTCGATATATGTAATTTCCATGCTCTGACATAGTGTCTTAAGCCTACTATTTATATATAATGCTTGTGAGTACCACTTATTATTCTCATGTATCCTGGGAATTATACCTGTGATAGATGTTTTAAGGTTAGGTCTCCATTCCTTTAACTTTGTTAATAGCTGTTTATATGACTTGAGTGTACTTGTATGTTAGGTTAAGTGGCTATGGATCGTGAATGATCCCAATAAAGATGTTTGTTTGTTTTGTACGCCCTTGTCGATTGGTTAGGTTAAGTAGGTAGTAATATTTTCATTTAAATCAACGAAAATATCAAGACTTAACCTAACCAATTGACAAGGGCGTACGCTATACAGTTGACCTAACTGGTTGGTTGAATTTTTGGGATGCTAAAGTAAGATATTGCCTATAACATTATTAGATAATTATTCATTTTTTGACCCAGTCTCTCTCTATAATGAGAGCAAACGTTTCTGGTCAATTTTGAAGTGTTCTGCACGAATCTGCCATCCGTTTCCTGTGCAAATGCGTAGTTTTCGAGATATCGTCATCTTGAAAACTACGCATTTGCACAGGAAACGGATGGCAGTTTCGTACAAAACACCTCAAAATTAACCAGAAAAGTTTGCACTCGTCATTTTCATTTAAACTAATGAATTTAAACGAAAATATCATGACTTAACCTAACCAATCATCAAAGGTGTACAGTTGACCTAACTGGTGTAACGTACTGAACTGTCTGCAAAACATTAGGACCGATCAATTTGTGATGCGTGATCTTTACGGGGGCTCTGCCCCCATACCCCCGAGACCTAAATTATACAAATGATAATGTAATAACATGTGCCAACCTTGCATGGGTAGTCCGCTAAATTTCGCGTACCCTTAAACTGAAATGACACATGGTTATTTTTAAGATTTTTTTACGGCACTTAAAGTCCTTCTGGTCTTTTGTTAAAATACAAGCACTATTGCATTTAGGGTAGGTTATGGATGTCTTAATTATTCTGTGATTGAAAAAAAGGTCTAAACTCTTGTCTTCATCGAGGGCAATATGGCAGATCACGTCTTAAAAATCAAATATGCATAACTGACACGTCATACTTTGTCACAAAAAAACCAAACTGAACAGACGAAAAATTGCTAAAAATGATTTACTTGTAAAACAGGACAAATTGAATTACGAAGAAGTAGCCAGAATCACCAAATATACCAAAAAAGGTAGCCAAAATAAACAAATTAACCAAAATTTATATACATACATATTAGAAAGTAGAAAATATTTTTTTTATAAAAAAGTACATTTTATACAAATTTGCACAAGATAATATATATATTTTCTTATTCAGTTTTGATTGGTTATTCAATATATATTGCTGTTATAGCTGGGTGTGACTGGGTCAAAAAAAGAATATTAACCCATTATTATTATTATTAATAGTATTAAAACAACAATACAACTGATAAATGTCGTTAATGGATATAATCAAATGCACATAAGTTTTATATTTATTTCGGTCATTATGCAGAAAATGACGGTAAATTTATAGTATTATACCTGTCTCCCTTTGGAGGTGAAATTTATGTTTTTCCTATGGTTTTTGATGTGTTTTGAATGAATCTGACCTTCAAAGCCATCGGAAATGACTCGTTTTTGAGATAACCCCCCCTCCCCCCAGCCGGCAATCGAAAACGAGTCATTGACAGTTTTGAAGGTCAGATTCATTCGAAACACATCAAAAACCATAGGAAAAACATAAATTTCACCTTCAAAATTGACCTGACCTGACCTATCTTGACCTGACCTATCTTGACCTGACCTATCTTGACCTGACCTATCTTGACCTGACCTATCTTGACCTGACCTATCTTGACCTGACCTATCTTGACCTGACCTATCTTGACCTGACCTATCTTGACCTGACCTATCTTGACCTGACCTATCTTGACCTGACCTATCTTGACCTGACCTATCTTGACCTGACCTATCTCGACCTGACCTATCTCGACCTGACCTATCTCGACCTGACCTATCTCGACCTGACCTATCTCGACCTGACCTATCTCGACCTGACCTATCTCGACCTGACCTATCTCGACCTGACCTATCTCGACCTGACCTATCTCGACCTGACCTATCTCGACCTGACCTATCTCGACCTGACCTATCTCGACCTGACCTATCCTGACCTGACCTAAATCACTTAGTCTTGTAGGCAGCCCAGGAATCACTATAAATCACAGAGCCAGGCCTAATGTACTTCTGAATGAGTGGAATGAGTGTTCCATTCCGGTACGAAAGTAATTCAAATTCAGAATGGATGGAGCGCAGTGATTGGGCAGACATGTAACGAACACACAAACGAACGTATGAACACACAAACGAATGTACGAACACACTAGATACACACCAAAAAAACATTTATATCTTGAAAACGAAGCATTTGCGACGGAAATGCTATAGAAGAAAAGTGTCTTAGAATTAAAAAATCTACCTAATGAATATATAACACTGGTATGCATCAATTTTGCTGTCAAGGGTTTTGTAAGTGATTCTTATAGAGTTTTTCCTGCTGATTTCGAATCTGCAATCCATTTTTCTCAATCAGCTCAGGTTATCCGGCTATGGCCTCATAAGTAAAATAGAATTTTTCGTGATTTTGTCAAAGTGGAATTGGAACAGTAACATCTATCATCACTTGTTTCACTTGTATAATATCTTTTTTTACTTTTCAGGTATATAGATAAAATATTTCATAATGAATAGAGCGTGTAAAAATGATCCCACTAGATTCTGCTACATATGTGGGATGGTTACCATGCCAAATAACCAGTCCCAAATCACAAATTTGTGAAGACAATGTATAGAGCATACTTTGGAATTAAGCTAGGGGACCAGGACAAAAATTTTGCCCCTCATATGTGCTGCAAGATGTGCATTGAAAATTTGAGAAGATGGAGCAAAGGCAGAGCGAAATCTTTGCCTTTTGGAATTCCCATGATTTGGAGAGAAGGAAAGGATCATGTGACAGATTGCTATTTCTGCATGACAAACCTCCAAGGTAGGTAGGCTTATAAATTTATTTTTCTTAAATATTTTGAAATCCTCGTATGAAACTTGACATACGGTAATATTCACCATAATGTAATATTCACCATATATAGCATAATATTCACCATAATGGTAATCCTACATTTACATATACATATTGTTATAGAAAATACATTTACACATACATATTGTTATACAAGTTACATTTACATATACAATGATTGTATATTTTCTTTCTTTTTCATTCATATTGTCCCTGAAGGGACAATATGAATGAAAAAGAAAGAAAATATACAGACTCCATCGACCTATTTCATATCTTACAGACCGCAGCCTTCCCTCACGAGCCGCCACTGTCTGAATGCTTCTTCTATTTCATATGCAAGTTTTATATCCATGTTTCTGTATTTCTATTTTCAGGAGTTAACAAGAAGAATAAACACATTGTTGTATACCCTGACATTCCTTCTGCTATGAGACCTGTACCCCATGGTCCTGGAATTCCTATACCTGACCCACCTCAAACCCTGGACTTCGATGATTCTGATGATGAATCAATGACCAATGCCAATGACCAGTCCCAGTCGTATATACCTCAAAATACCGCTTCAAATGAGCCGAGGCCTCTCAACCAGGCCAAACTTAATGATCTTACCAGGGATTTAGGACTTTCCAAATTAGCTGCCGAGATCTTGGGCTCACGACTTCGAGAGGACAACTTGCTGGCTCCGGGAACAACATTCTCCTCATATAGGAAACGAGAGGAAGAATTCCGCAAGTTTTTTGCAGTGCACGAAAATACCTCTTACTTAGTGTACTGCTGCAATGTTGAGGGGCTAATCAAATCCTTGGGCCTGCCATATAATGCATCAGAATGGAGGCTATTTATAGACTCGTCTAAACGAAGTTTGAAAGCAGTACTTCTCAATATTGGGAATAGGGTTGCATCAGTCCCTGTAGCACATTCCGTACAACTTACTGAGAGCTACGATAACATGAAAATTTTACTGGATGCTCTCGTATATGACCAACATAACTGGAGGATCTGTGGAGATTTGAAGGTAATACTAATATCATAAGTAAACTATTGCTATTGACTATGTTGTTTTCCCAAAGGTTATTTGAGAGCGTATAAGAACACTTAACTTCCCCACAGAAGTGATACAGTCCAATGCATAGATTTTTTTATCTGATAGAACAAATTCTCTAAATTCTTTAAATATTTTCATTTTTTTTCAGATTGTGGCATTCGTATTGGGAATGCAAGGGGGATACACAAAATACCCATGTTTCCTCTGCAAATGGGATAGCCGAGTGGATGAGAAGCACTATGCACAGCGTGAATGGGCATCCAGAGAGAATTTTGAACCTGGGTCGCATAATGTCGTTTCAGTGCCCCTTGTACCACCAACAAAAATTTTGCTCCCACCACTTCATATTAAGCTGGGCTTGATGAAAAATTTCAGCAAATCAATGAATAAGGAGGGTTCAGCATTCTGATATCTCGAGAGTAAATTTCCTCATATATCTGATGCTAAACTAAATGCTGGGGTTTTTGATGGTCCTCAAATTCAAACTTTGATCAAGGATACTCAGTTCGAAAACGCAATAACTCCAACTGAGAAGAATGCCTGGCAGGCATTCAAATCAGTTGTCACTGATTTTCTTGGCAAGCGTAGAAGTCCAGAATACGAGTCCATTGTCGAAAACTTGATGGAAGCTTTCAAAGCTCATGGGTCGCGCATGTCCATAAAAATGCACTTTTTGTGGTCCCACTTGGACTATTTTCCTGAAAATTGCGGGGATTATAGTGAGGAACAGGGTGAACGATTTCACCAAGATATCAAAATAATGGAAGAGAGGTACCAGGGAAACTGGGATATCAATATGCTGGCGGACTATTGCTGGTGTTTGAAGCGAGACGTGCCTGAAGAAAAACATAGACAGAAAGCCAAAAAAACTTCATTCCTTCCTCAATAAACTTTTTTCCATATTCATTGTATGAATAAAAGTATTTATTCACACAATGTTTTCATTTTTCACGAGTGTTCTTATAATATTACTCGTATCTACAGTGTTTAAGCTAAAAAAATCAATAAATTTGAGGATAAAATTGGACTTATAATAAATGGCCAATAGAGAAAAAACCTGACCTGATTGAGGAAAACCAATGTCATTTTCGAATTCAGCATGGTTGAATTATATAATATGAGTTGAAAAAACCCTCACGGGTGTAATACTATAATAATACCAAAATGACATGGCCTGAAGTTGATTTCAAAAATATATTTTTCTAGTGTATTTTGGTATGCTCTGTTCAAATATAACCTGCATTTCCTGTGCAAATGAAAAGAAATATGATTTTTGGTACATTAAAATAATATAAATATATATATATTTAGTGTATTTGTAGTCGGGGGTGGTATGATGTCATGTTACTCTGCGACTTAATTAGTTTGTTGGTTTCTGTTCTGGCTATTTTCTTTTCTAATTAGATTCAGTTGGGTGGTGTTTTTGACTTTGAGAACTTGATTCATCATGTGCCCTAGATGATGATAGGAAAAGATCAGAAGATATTTAGGTGAAATAATGGTAATTATGTTGCAAATGACATGGCTTGAAGTTGAAATAAAAAATGTATTTTTCTAGTGTATTTTAGTGTGCTCTGTTCAAATATAACCTTCATTTCTTGTGCAAATGAACAGAAATACGTGTTTGGGCCATGCAATGACAACTGTATATCTGTTCATTTGCACAAGAAATGAAGGTCATATTCAAACAAAACACACTTGAAAAATGTATTTTTGACTACATTTTATACAATAAAGCATAACCTAACATGTTCATGTTATGAGATCTCATAAATGACGCATTACCACAGGAAATGTTCAAAACTCCTCAAAATTAACCAGCAAAGTTTCCTCTCATAATTTTCGTTTAAACTAACGAAAATATCAAGAAAACCTAACCAATCATCAAGGGTGTACAGTTGACCTAACCGGGCATTCAATTAACTTAATTGGGCATTCAATTAACTTAACTGGGCATTCAATTAACTTAACCAGGTGTTCATTTAACTTAACTGGGCATTCAATTAACTTAACTGGGTGTTCAATTAACCTAACTGGGCATTCAATTAACTTAACTAGGTGTTCAATTAACGTAACTGGGTGGTCAATTAACCTAACTGGGCGTTCAATTAACCTAACTGGGCATTCAATTAACCTAACTGGGCATTCAATTAACCTAACTGGGCGTTCAATTAACCTAACTGGGCGTTCAATTAACCTAACTGGGTGTTCAATTAACCTAAATATATTCTGATCTTTTTGTATTAGAGTCATTCCAGCTCAACTGGTACAGATTTCAGAAAGTTGGTCGGGTGACCATCTCCGATTTTATTCAAATTTTCAGGGTTGATTCATACACCATTCAATAGCTTAAATCTAAAATTTTAGCTTCCTCAGTCAAAAACTTTTAATTTTATGGTCACTTAAATGGCCCCCACCTTCGACAAAAAATGCCCATGTTGGGCTTGATTGGCCAACACCTTCATTTTGAGAGGCCTTGAAAAGTGTCTTTTAATAGGAGTAGAAGCTTCAAATTTGTCATGCCAATACAACTTCTGGTGGGCTTTTCAATTTTGTAAGCTAAAAGGCTGTGGAACAAATAGCTTCTGAGTTACAAGGGCTTAAACATGGCTTCATTTTGAAGCTTGCATCAATTCCTCCCACTTTTACGACTCTACCATTTTCAAAAGTTTTAGTTCTACATCAATCACAGCTGTTTTAATACTCCTAATAGTCTCTATGGGTTGTAAATTTATGAGTGAAATAAAAAAATGACCAAAAAAGGATTTATTTTTATTTTTAAAAATTTCTAAAAGTTGATATTTTCACAAAATTTGCAAAATTAACATCAACTTTGGGGCTTAATATAAAGGTGTCCGAAATTAGTCAGGGAGTTGATACGTCTTGTAAAGAAAGATACATATGTGTACAAAAACATATATTAAGGAATAGATCTCAACTCAACTCCTTCATATAGTTTTGGCTATTCAAAGAAAAGTACTTTTTGTGAAAAATTCTGAATTTTTTCAAAATTTTGAAATGTTTAAATTTCTTTTTATAACATTGAATTGTAATTTTACTTCCATTTTATTACTTGGTAAGTTAATTCACAAATTTTAAATTATCTAAATAAGTTTTACTCATAAAAAAGACATAATATATACCTAGATTATTACTACATTTGCAGTTAACACCAGGGTTGTGGAGTCGGTCCAAAATTTTCCGACTCCGACTCCGACTCCACACATTGTAAAAATTCGACTCCGACTCCACACATTGTAAAAATTCAACTCCGACTCCGACTCCACACATTGTAAAAAATCTAAAAATCCGACTCCGACTCCTCACATTTTAAATATACAACTCCGACTCCTCTAGTGTTTCACTCTATAATTATCATAATAATAAGACATTTCATCACCACCACATGAATCGTCAGGTTACTTTCTAGGATAAGGGAACATTCAAATATTAAGAAGGATGTTGACTTGTAGATATTATCATATTAAGGGATTTTTATTTTTTTCCAATAATATATATATATATATATAAATGAAAAAGATTCTCTTAAACATAATTAAGGTCTAACCAGTAGTAGTCCTACTTAAAATTGAATAACCCTTAACCTAGTGGCTATAACCAGGGTTGTGGAGTCGGTCCAAAATTTTCCAACTCCGACTCCGACTCCACACATTGTAAAAATTTGACTCCGACTCCGACTCCGCCCTGAAACGTGCGACTCCACGACTCCGACTCCATGACTCCGACTCCACAACCCTGGTTAACACAACAGATGGACCAGCTTGTAGGCTCAATACTTGGATCTACCTAAGTAAATCATGTAGAACCGTGTTCTATTGCTCTTTAAGCACTTCCTAGTAATTTAAATTATGCAGTTAGTACAGATAAACTAGCAGTAACCACCATTTTCAGTACAAAACCTTAAATTTAAGTAGCTTTGTTGTATTACTTCCCTTAATACAAGTGTACAGTACTTAGCTATACAGGAATACCCCGCTTTACGATGCTTCGTTTTACGAAACCCGGGTTTACGAAATTGTATTTGCGCTAAATAAAAAATTAAATGAAGAAATATAAAAGACAAAAATAAAATGCGTACATCGCGCATACCACAATCTAATATTCTGCATTACAGCAGTGCTTAGTTAGCTCGATTTTAAGACAAAAATAATATGCTTACGTCGCGCATACCATACTGTACTGTACTCTATTACGTATTCTGCATTACAGCGGTGCCAAGTTAGCTCGCTTTTAGCTCACTTTGCACTGTGGCAACGCAGCTGTTGTCAGTTTATATGTGCGCTTTGACAAGAGAGTTTGTGCTTTATTCACTCTCGCGCACGCTAAGTGTTTCACTGATATTCTTTTCGTACATTGCAATTACAGTACCCATCATCAATTATGCCAAAACGAAAGAGTGATAGTAAAGACTGTGACGTTAATCAGAAGAAACGAATCCAAAAGCATGTCTACTGACGCATCTATTAATGAATACTAAATTTGCATATGTAATGTTTTGTACTATTTCTTTGTTCATTGCTTACATTTTTATTGTATTTCTTTGTTCATTACTTTCGTTTGTATTATTTCTTTGTTCATTGCTTTCATTTCTATGTTAATAAACATTTTTTCTGCAAAATTTGCTGTTTTATAACCTTTTTTTTTCGATTTTTAAGAAAAAAACGTAACCCAAAATATAACATTATATGTATGGGAAATAATGCTCTGCTTTACGAACACCTGCTTTACGAACGGGCGCTAGGAACGGAATAATTCGTAAAGTGGGGTATTCCTGTATACAATAATGAATTCCTGAGTTTTTAAGTATGTGAATTATTGGCTATAAGTTCATATTCTTTTTTTAATATGTGTTGTTTTATGTAAATTCGTATGTAAACTTATATATAGCTAATAACTCTTATGTTTAGACACTGACTCAGGAATTTATTATTGTACTCAGGCTTTAAGTCTGATTGTCTTCAACACTCCATGGCCTCACAGCCATAAATTGGCAATTTATTATTCAGCTTGATACAGGTCTGTAGTTACTTAGGCTTCTTTTAAAATACTCCTCAATTTTAGATAAACAATCATTTGATAACTTGTACTGTCTCCCCATTTTCCCAGTAACTGTAGGTGGTTCAATTGAACACAAAACATGTTGGAATGGGATCCAGCAAACGTCCTCTTGTTAAGGCCATTTAAAAGGATTCTTTTTCATGAAATTTACTAATAGATCCTTCTCAGTATCACACACTTCAACTATGTTTCCAACAAACCAGTCACCTTCATAGAAACAGGCCACATATGTACCAGGTTTATATTGGTAAGCCACATTTTCTTGTGTAGCATTGAGGAAGGAAAGTTGTACATTAAAGAAATTTTCATCACTAGAAATTTTGTACAGTTTAATGCCTGTTGATGAAGGTCTAAAGCAGTGATATGAACGGGTTCCTGGGATTGTCTTAATTAAGGAATACCTTTTTTCTAACTCAAATAAATTAGCATTTTCCTCAATTTTAGCTGAATCAATGTACAGAAATTGTATACCATTAATATTAGATTTGCACCAATCGAACATCTCTTTTGGATTGGTGATGTGACCTTGTTGCTTGTAGACTTGCCCGGGCAACTAACCTTTTGACGGTGCCACCAACACCATCACAGGGGCTCTTTCTGTGAGAGGTGGCAAAAAAGTTCCATTCACATGTTAGTTGGAAATCTTTTTCATGTAACACTGAATTAATGATGTTTTTATAGTTTTTATATTGACTTGCTGCGCCATCGCTAAAGTAACAAATATGTTTTAGTTTAGGATTCTGACTTTTAAGTAATTTCAAGGCTTCACATAAAAAAGAATGAACTGCAGTTGTGTTGTGTGTAAGTGAATCTGATATTACACAAAAATTTGTAACTTTTAGTTCACCATCAACTTTTTGATAGCAGACTACGGATGCAAGGTAGCCTGGGTATTGTCCCAGTGATGCCCTTGTACGGCATCCTGAATTATAAAACTATAGTTTTCAGAGAAGTCAACAAGCACTAATGCTGTAGAATCATTGAGGTTTTCTTTACAGTCGGACAAATATTTTGATTGGGCTTTTGCTATGAAATGGTGTACTTTCAACTTTTTTGCACTTTCACATGTCTTCTACTACATTCGAAACACTTTTTGTCATTGTGACCAGTTGGGTATGGTCTGTATGAAGCCACTGCTTAAAGGAAACCTCATCATCCATGTCATAATCATTGTTTTCAAAAATGGTAAGAAGCCAATCCCGTAATTCATTTAAACCAGGACATGTTTTGCAGTTATTAATCATGCAGTTTCTGGTTTCAGTGTTGCAGACTATTTTCCCTAGTAACTCTCTTAATTCTACTTTGATGGGGAGTGATTCACATAAAAGTTTAAAGTTCTGGTGTATTTCACAAATGCATACATTGTGTGATCCTTTACTCCCCACACCCATACACCATTTTGGTCTCAGTTCAAAAAACTTTGATTTGGAGATTTTGTCATTTGGATATTTATTTTTGTAAAGCGTATATAATTCTCTGATATTTGTCAACAACAGTATTTTCTGCTTGTGAACCTTCCCTTGTGGTGTTTTTATTGATTTGTAGTCTTTTTTACCAGGCATTCTCTAGTATATTCATTGTTTTGGAAAAATTCTATCACTCTTTCCTTTATTTCATCGCTTATACTCTTGCTACTCTTTTTATTTCTCATTATAGGAAGGATACCTTCTTTTCTCTTTAAGGTCCTCACAGCATTAACCATTCTGGCTGACACTTCAAATTCTTTCATAATTCTTTCTCTGGACCAGGTTTTACCAATTGGAAGGAGTGTTAGAATTTGTATCTTTTCTTGTCTGGTACTAGTTTTACACTTTTCTTTCAGTTCCTCTATCATATGCTGATAACACTTTTCTTCCTCACTCTCTATAGGTTTCTCCGCTTCCTCATCCAAAATGCTAGGCTTCATATGAAGTACTTTTGACAGCTTTGATTTTGTTGATGTTTCAATTTGCTTTAGTTTCCTTTTCGCGTAAAACTTTCGATCTCTTGCTCTTACATACTTAATGGGCGAGCATTCTAGTGAACCTAACGTTTCGTCAAATGTCTCCTTAACTATTTCTTCTGGAACATATCACTACCTGAGTCTTTTTCATCTTCAATCGTCTTGGCTCTAGAGAAGCATGTTCAGCAAAGTTTCTGTCCTGGTATCAGATTCAGTCTAGTTGCTATGTCTTTGTCAATAATTTGTAGTGATTCTGCAAATAAAGTAGGGTAATGTAAACTCTAAACACATTGGAAAATAATTTTAAAACCTCAACATTTGGTTATATAGGCTATTCGTATAAAATATTCAAAACATATGCATTCAGTAGCATAGTATATAGCTTACCCTATTAAAATTAAATAGCTAATTTAGGTTACAATTTACAATATAAACTTCTTTATGAAATATAAATATATTAGTACCTATATTTACTTACTTATCTTCTTTCGATGATTTCTCCATGGATCTTGGCAGCTACGTTGCATTTGTTGGTAATGCATTCCAAACATTTTTTCATGGTGGTAGCATACAGTAGCACTATTTGGGTTGATTACAGTTGCTTTTGTTCTCCACAATAGCAGTTTCCTTGTTTCATTTGTCAGCTCATGTAAGGTATACATACCCACCTTCCTGGTGAGTCTGTGTTCATGACATGGATCATCCAAGTACATACCAAAGCTGCACTTTGATTCTTGATTAGAATAAGCCATTATTACAGGCAGTAAAATTAAGTTAATTGCTCTAGTTAAATTTTCTGAAAATAAAAGATCATGATCTATAAAATAGGCCTGGACATTAATGATTAACCATCATGTTTTACATTTATAAGAATATACAAAGCGAAATGAGCTACCCAGAGCCCTTCGAGTCGCTGGTTTTTGACAGACATATTAAATTTCTTGTGTTTTAGACTTATTTACATATTATTACAATTGTAAATCAACTTAATAAGTAATAAAATGGAAGTAAAATTACAATTCAATGTCATAAATAGAAATTTAAAAATTTACAAATTTTGCAAAAATTTGAGATTTTTCACAAAAAGTACTTTTCTTTGAATCACCAAAACTATATGAAGGAGTTGAGTTGAGATCTATTCCTTAATACAGTGGAACCTCAATATACGAACTTAATCCATTCCTGAGGGTTGTTCTGATATCGAATTATTCGTATATTGAATCAATTTTTCCCATAAGAAATAATGTAAATTGGATTAATCCGTTCCAGACCCCCAAAAGTTACCCCTTACGAAACATTTTTAAGTCAAAATATTGGTTAATTAAACCTGTAAAATACTAAACATGCATAAAATCATACATGAAACTTGTAACAACAATAAATAATGCAATATTATACAAATAAATGAAAATTTAACCTGAACTTTACCTTTGCTGAGGAGTGATGATGGCCTAAGTGGAAGCTGGAGAGGAAGGTGGGGTGGAGGAGGGAGATTATTGTTTGGAAGGGGAGTTACCTTCCATAAAAACATCAGGTAACTAACTCCCCTTCTGATGTTCTGTCTCTTTTCCGTCTCTTTGCAGTAGCACTAGAAGATGCTGGGGATTCACTAGCACTTGATTTTTTTTCTTTGGTAAAGAACTTGTCCAATGTTGTCTGTGTCTGCCTACTCTTCAAAATATTTCTAAAGTATGCAATCACATTGTCATTGAACAAATTGATGCTACTATTCACTACAACAATGTTAGGGTGCCATTTCTCCACCATGCTGTGTTTTAGCCCAATGAAAACACAATTCCTTAATGTCTGCAGTGGAAATGTTGCCCTTACTGACCGGCTTCTTTTGGTTCGGATATGAGGGAATGGTTCGTATACAAGGAGAATTTTTTCTCGAAAAAGTTGTTCATATACCGATTTGTTCGAATAGAGATGCGTTCGTATATTGAGGTTCCACTGTATATGTTTTTTTACACGTATGTATCTTTCTTTACTAGAAGTATCAACTCCCTGACTAATTTCGGACACCTTTATATTAAGCCCCAAAGTTGATGTTAATTTTGCAAATTTTGTGAAAATATCAACTTTGGAAATTTTTAAAAATAGAAATAAATCCTTTTTTGATTATTTTTTTATTTCACTCATAAATTTACAACCCATAGAGACTATTAGGAGTATTAAAACAGCTGTGATTGATGTAGAACTAAAACTTTTGAAAATGGTAGTCGTAAAAGTGGGAGGAATTGATGCAAGCTTCAAAATGGAGCCATATTTAAGCCCTTGTAACTTAGAAACTATTTGTTCCACAGCCTTTTTGCTTGCAAAATTGAAAAGCCCACCAGAAGTTGTATTGGCATGACAAATTTGAAGCTTCTACTCCTATTAGAAGACACTTTTCAAGGCCTCTCAAAATGAAGGCGTTGGCTGATCAAGCCCAACATGGGCATTTTTTGTCAAAGGTGGGGGCCATTTAAGCAACCATAAAATTAAAAGTTTTTGACTGAGGAAGCTAAAATTTTAGATTTAAGCTATTGAATGGTGTATGAATCAACCCTAAAAATTTGAAGAAAATCGGAGATGGTCACTCGACCACCCCTGTACCAATTGAGCTGGAATGACCCATTAGGCACTCACTGTCACATTTTGGGCAAGTTAAGGATGAGAGAATAATGCCATAATTGATAAAAACATCCAATGCTTTGTCTTCATCTAGGGCACATGATGAATCAAGTTCTCAAAGTTGAAACCACATGAATGGCATGTCATAATTCTATCATAAACACTATCAAACTGAATCCAATTAGAAAAAAAAAATAGCCAGAACAGAAAACTAACAAACTAATTAAGTCGCAGAGTAGCGAAAAAATAGCCCAAAATTATACTTGTTGGACCAAACACGAGTGTATATACACTGTATATACAGATACTCCCCGAGTTACGACCACCTGACTTATGTCCATCCGGACTTATGACGACGACTGTTATATTAAATAAAATAATAGACGACGAAAAATTTGAATTCCGATCAGTTTATTTACTATTATTATTTACTATTATTTGTATAATTTGTGTGTTTTGTTATTTTACTTTGATTGAACTACATATATATTAATGCACATCACTACTGTTGTGGTTATTTTTGACTTACGACCATTTCGACTTACGACAGGTTTGTCGGAACATAACCTCATTGTTCGTTCTCCCTCCTCATCTTGCGCGGAATGTCTTCTATACAAAGCGTCATTCTTTACGTTAATTATACTGCGTGTTCTTTGCAGTTGAAAATGTATATATATATAATATATATTATTAGTATCATAATTTTCACCATTAATATGCATTTGCAAAAAATGAGTGACAAATTTGAATAAAGCGACTAAAACTATCTCATAAAAAGTTTTGATTTACAGGTCCAGCCCATGTCATTTAAAACATGTTAACCTTCAGTTGACCTAACCGCCGGTAGGCCGGGCTGAAACTCAAGATAGAATTAATCAGAGTCATTAACAGTTGGCTTTTGATATAAAAATAAGATTCCTGAAAAAAATAATTGGTGGCCACCAACGTGTGTCCGGCCACCCCCGTTTTTGTAAAAACATCTAATGCCGCACTAGCAAAATCAGGAAAATGGCAATATCTCTTCTTCTGAACATGCTAGAGAGATGGTTTGCATACCAAAAGATGCAGAATTTGATTTAGAACAAATTATTAAGAGTGGTATTTTTTCATAAAGCCAGTCATTCATGGAACTCATAAAGTTGGTAACCCATATGGGCATGCAAAGAGTATTTAAATACAGGTAAGGTATTTGAGCATACCACAGAAGGGGGGAGGGAATTCCAGATAGGTATAACTCTCTCTGAGAAAAATCTTGCGCAAAACTTGTGAAAGTCTGAGGATGAAATATCTTGAATGGATGTCCTCTAGTATTAATATGGGGAAGCTGTTGAAACAGGTCAGAAGGGTCAATTGGTGAATTGTCATGAAATATCTTCCAGTACTGAATCAAGTCAGCTCAAAGAAGTCTACCCTGAATAGAAAAGAGCTGAAGTCTACTAAGTCTTTCCGAGTAGGAAAGATTTTCAAGTCCAGCAATCCTTTTTGTCCATCTGTGCTGCACTCCCTGAAGCATACTCAAGTCTCCCAAATAACCAAAATTCCACACTACTGAAGAGAACTCCAAAATAGGTCTTATGTGACTAATAAAAAGTTGCTTCATAAATTCAGGATGAAGAAGCTACTCCAGATCTGGATTGAGGATCAAACTGTCCACCCTGAGAGTGAGAGACAGAATGTGTGACCTGCCCCAACAACATTCAGTCCTCCAGCCTCGCTGTCCACAAGCACCACGTAGGAACATATCCCCAATGAACCCATGTTATAATGTCCTCATTTAACGATCATTCACTTAGTGATCAGTTTTTCAGGAATGTAACCCAATCATTAAATGAGGGATACCTGTATACAACATATAAATATAGGATATAGAAGTTTCCTATGTGGAACTTTGTCAAATGCTTTACTAAACTCCAAATAAATAACATCTACATTATTTCCATTATCTACCTGTTAAGTTACAAACTCTAAAAAGTCTAAAAGATTAGACAAACAAACCCTGAAGGTAGAAAATTTGGTTTTTGGTGGTTAATATAAAAGGCAAAGATTTTGGGGTGAGAAGGAATAGTGATGTGAGTCGTTTTTTATTGTCATTTTTTATTGTCGTTTTTTTTTGTCTTTTTTTTTTTTTTTAAAACGAAGGTAGTCTGTTTTTTTTGTTTTTTTGTTTTTTATTGTTTTAAACTTATTCCATATTTTTCTTTAATCTAATAAGTATATTAGTATTACCTATAATTTACTATACTACCATGCTTATACGGTTATACCTAGTATATATAGTCATCTTTTAGAAAAATTGAATCACGCAAAAAGTATATAATAGAAAGGAAAAACAAACCCTCATTTTTATATGTATATATATTTTTTAACTAGAACATAAAACATTCTTCCTCATTTCAAACAATATACATAATTGTGATTGGCAAGAGTACCAGTATAGTATATATTCCAGATAGAAAAGGAAAATATTCACCTTTTTTTGAACCTTTTTGTTAACTTAATGTTGTTTAACCTTCATTTCCATGGAAGAATCATCACTAGATTGGGTAGAGCATATATGCTAGTTTCAATATCACAGGTACTGGTATAATATACATAATAAAAAATACATAATACTGGTATAAAACAATATATATAATTGTGATTGGCAAGAATACCAGTATGTGTATATATATATATTCCAAATAGAAAAATAAAAAAAATAAAAATATTCATCTCTTTCTTTAACTTTTGTGTTAACCTAATGCTGTTTAACTTTCATTATCTGATTCTATTTCCATTGAAGAATCATTATCACTAGATTGATTAGAGCATATAGTTTCAATATCACAGGTACTGGTACTTATTGCAGATTTGGATGTTGACGAAGCCAATGTAGCACCATGTTTTACTTCACTTTCTTGGAATTTTGCATTTTGGGATATAAATACTAGCTTTGCTGCTCTGTCTGTGCTTAATCAGTTTCTTTTGGCTGTATGGATATTACTGTATGTGCTAAATGATCTCGGAGGTAATGAAAGGGCAAAATAGAGGTGTATGAATTTGTGTAGTATATATGTGAGTATGCGTGCATATGTATCTGGAATTCTGGATGTATGCGTATGTATGGGGTATATAATAGATATAAATATGTGTATATAAGTATTTATGTATATATTGGTATATATGCATATGGGTGTATGTGTATGTATATATATGGATGGTCTCGGGGGAGGGGGGGGATATGTCATCGCGGGTCTAAAGGATAGTTAAGTGGGAGATTCAAAATCTGAGGCATGGATGGGAGAGTCCTGGAAAGGTTGGACAATGGGCAGTCAGCTCCCAGCCAGTCAGTGTTCTCGCAAGTTTAACGGATCTCAAGATACAAGACTTTCAGTGCAAGAAAGAGGCCAGTTTTTTTCTGTAAATAGGCTGAAAAGGACATTCTATACTGGTACCATATGGCCTATTTTATTATTTATTTATTTATTTTTATAATATATATTGCAAAAGTATACCTTATAATTAAATTAGCAATATCTATATTAATTATTAAAAAAAAAAAAAAAAAAAAAAAAAAACATGGACATAAAAAAAAATGGTTTTTTAACATCACTAAGAAGGAAGCTTCGAGATTTGGATGAGATGAATTTTGTGATCAATTTGTCAGTTGTTTGAATTCATTAATGCATCAATTAACTAAAGAATAATTTTTTTGAAGACATGCTTGGAAAAAGGATTAAGTTCAGTAGAGCAGGAGTGAGTTTCCAACTGAAAGAAAAGTTTTAATTTTTTTTAATGTAAATTAGAAGCTTAGTTATACTCGGCCTGTATAGCTACTGTAAAGATTTTACATAAGTACCAATAGTTGTATTTGTTTTATTGTAAACATTAAAAATTATTTGTATAATGAATGTGCTAACATTTATTTGAGGTTTATTTTAAGTGTATTATAGCTTGTGATCATTTTGTGAGGTGTAAACAAAAATAAATAATTTACTTTCTTTGCCAGATAACCCTTGCTTGTTCTTGTTCAGCAGTAATTAAACACGTTTAAACTGCAAAAAGAAGCTGAATACAGTATTAGAGGTGTAGAATTTTGTTTGGGTTTCATTTTTCCAAACCAATTACCTATATAGTTTTTATGTATAATCAGCTATGACTTCCAATTCAAACAGTAAAACTATGAGTGAGCAGACACAGACTTTGGCAGTTAATCATGTTCCAAGAGGGAAATATAAATCGGGGAGAATTTGGAAATCAGAACGAAAACGGTAGGTTACTTTCAACTGTAAAAATATTAAAATTTTTATTACTTGCTGTAGCTATGCTTAATCTAATGGAAAATATCAGTACAGAAGTATTTAATTAACTGTTGGTATCTTTCTTAATGATTGCTGAAAACTTATTTAGTTTAATAAAAAAGTATTTTTAATTAGAGTGAATGTGTTTTTGCAGTGTGCCAAAAGACCTATTTGAAGAAAAATTAACTCATGAAGTTCCTTCTCTTTAGCTTTATACAGTGTGTCCCAAAACTTGAGTAGTGATCAGACATGGGTAATAGTAGGGAACTATTACAGGATTTTTTCAAGTACTGTATTTTTTGGTGTATAAGACGCACCTTTGTATAAGACGCACCCCTATTTTCAAGGCCTTTTTTCAGGAAAAAAATTATGACCAACTGCCTAGTTGTCAGAAAATGCCCGTAATTTTCTACCAGTGAGGCTGACCTTTGTTAAAGCTCTCCATCAAAAGTTGGTGATACATTTTCTTTCACACATACTCATATAAGAAAATAGTATTAAGTATATGGGAGACTATACTATATGTTATAAAACATAAAAGTAGTAAATCATTATGCAATACGTACTGTTTTTCTTGTTATCAGTGGGTTGGGAAGAGTAGAAACTTAGTGTAAAATTGGCCAAACCAATACACAGTCAGGAGGGACTAAGAGATGATGAATTTTTGTAAAAATCCATCAGTTCTTCTAGTAGCCCATATAAAGGTAATATTATGACATTTGGTGTATAGGACGCAGGGTGATTTTGAGACCACCTTTTTTGGAAAAAAAGTGCGTCTTATACACCGAAAAATACGGTAATAGTAATAGATCATAATTTTTTGGATGTAATAGTAGTAGAAGGCAAAGTAATAGGTAAGTCTATACTTTTCTATTACAGTGGCAATAGACATATTGTGTGAACAAAGAACTGAAAAATGAACTAAATCTACTTAAACTAAAATAAACATGTACCGTATACCAGTGGTGGCTTGTGGTGAGGGAGAGTAGGAGGCACAAATTGTCTGTAATATATGCTATATAAATAAAATAGATTACAAAGTGTTAGATACACTACTTTCTGCATGTTACAATCATATAGAATTAATACTATGAAATAAAATCCTCTTTCATAGTTTTTAGTGATAAAAACAGAGGAGGCCTGGTCTTCCATGCCTCCTCTGAAAAGCCGCCACTGCCGTATACATGTGAACTAATATTGTGGCAAATTTTTCCTTCAGTAAAGTAAAATTTATCAAGATCAACAGTCTCTGAAATTGTAATGATTTAGTTGAAACAAATATTTATTTGGATGCCGCTCAGCCTCATCCTGGATCTACCATGAGTGCAGAACCCTCTGCCTCTCAGCCTCATCCTGGATCCATGAGTGCAGAGTAGGGATGTACTGATATATGGTATTGGTGATATTGGTAGATTTTTAAAAATATTGGTATCAGCTGATATTTCAAAAGTACAATTTTTCCAAAATTATGAATAAAAGACTATTTAGAGGATGAAATTTCCAATATTTTATTGTTTTATCACTTCGCATAACTTGTTATTTTTTCACAAGGGTTAAGTTTGCATGTAAAAATAGCAGCTGCTCTGTATGTTCACGAGAGAGCTGATTTCTAGCAGCACTGGCATTTCCTCCAATACTGAACATGCATTCACTTGCAACTGTTGTGATGGTGCTCCCAAATATCTCTGAGCTAAGTTCCCTGAAAAACACATTTACTAAGCCCAACATAGGCCCATAGTCCAATTGTATAACAAACAAAACTGACATTTAATGCAGTGTTGCCATCTTTAATGAAAAGGATTATTGCTTTGTTGCCAAATTTTCAACATGGAAAATAAATTATGAATATGTTACAAAAATATGACAAATTAATAAACCTTAGCTGGTATCAGTATCAGTTATCAGCTGATACTGTTTTTAATTATTGGTATTGGTTATTGGCTAAAAAGCAACATTGGTACATCCCCAGTGTACAGCCCTCTGCCACTCAGCCTCATTCTGGATCCATGAGTGCAGAGCCCTCAGCCTCTCGGCCTCATACTGGATCCATGAGTGCAGAGCCCTCAGCCTCATTCTGGATCCATGAGTGCAGAGCCCTCAGCCTCATTCTGGATCCATGAGTGCAGAGCCCTCAGCCTCATTCTGGATCCATGAGTGCAGAGCCCTCAGCCTCATTCTGGATCCATGAGTGCAGAGCCCTCAGCCTCATTCTGGATCCATGAGTGCAGAGCCCTCAGCCTCATTCTGGATCCATGAGTGCAGAGCCCTCAGCCTCATTCTGGATCCATGAGTGCAGAGCCCTCAGCCTCATTCTGGATCCATGAGTGCAGAGCCCTCAGCCTCATTCTGGATCCATGAGTGCAGAGCCCTCAGCCTCATTCTGGATCCGTGAGTGCAGAGCCCTCAGCCTCATTCTGGATCCGTGAGTGCAGAGCCCTCAGCCTCATTCTGGATCCGTGAGTGCAGAGCCCTCAGCCTCATTCTGGATCCGTGAGTGCAGAGCCCTCAGCCTCATTCTGGATCCGTGAGTGCAGAGCCCTCAGCCTCATTCTGGATCCGTGAGTGCAGAGCCCTCAGCCTCATTCTGGATCCGTGAGTGCAGAGCCCTCAGCCTCATTCTGGATCCGTGAGTGCAGAGCCCTCAGCCTCATTCTGGATCCGTGAGTGCAGAGCCCTCAGCCTCATTCTGGATCCGTGAGTGCAGAGCCCTCAGCCTCATTCTGGATCCGTGAGTGCAGAGCCCTCAGCCTCATTCTGGATCCGTGAGTGCAGAGCCCTCAGCCTCATTCTGGATCCGTGAGTGCAGAGCCCTCAGCCTCATTCTGGATCCGTGAGTGCAGAGCCCTCAGCCTCATTCTGGATCCGTGAGTGCAGAGCCCTCAGCCTCATTCTGGATCCGTGAGTGCAGAGCCCTCAGCCTCATTCTGGATCCGTGAGTGCAGAGCCCTCAGCCTCATTCTGGATCCGTGAGTGCAGAGCCCTCAGCCTCATTCTGGATCCGTGAGTGCAGAGCCCTCAGCCTCATTCTGGATCCGTGAGTGCAGAGCCCTCAGCCTCATTCTGGATCCGTGAGTGCAGAGCCCTCAGCCTCATTCTGGATCCGTGAGTGCAGAGCCCTCAGCCTCATTCTGGATCCGTGAGTGCAGAGCCCTCAGCCTCATTCTGGATCCGTGAGTGCAGAGCCCTCAGCCTCATTCTGGATCCGTGAGTGCAGAGCCCTCAGCCTCATTCTGGATCCGTGAGTGCAGAGCCCTCAGCCTCATTCTGGATCCGTGAGTGCAGAGCCCTCAGCCTCATTCTGGATCCGTGAGTGCAGAGCCCTCAGCCTCATTCTGGATCCGTGAGTGCAGAGCCCTCAGCCTCATTCTGGATCCGTGAGTGCAGAGCCCTCAGCCTCATTCTGGATCCGTGAGTGCAGAGCCCTCAGCCTCATTCTGGATCCGTGAGTGCAGAGCCCTCAGCCTCATTCTGGATCCGTGAGTGCAGAGCCCTCAGCCTCATTCTGGATCCGTGAGTGCAGAGCCCTCAGCCTCATTCTGGATCCGTGAGTGCAGAGCCCTCAGCCTCATTCTGGATCCGTGAGTGCAGAGCCCTCAGCCTCATTCTGGATCCGTGAGTGCAGAGCCCTCAGCCTCATTCTGGATCCGTGAGTGCAGAGCCCTCAGCCTCATTCTGGATCCGTGAGTGCAGAGCCCTCAGCCTCATTCTGGATCCGTGAGTGCAGAGCCCTCAGCCTCATTCTGGATCCGTGAGTGCAGAGCCCTCAGCCTCATTCTGGATCCGTGAGTGCAGAGCCCTCAGCCTCATTCTGGATCCGTGAGTGCAGAGCCCTCAGCCTCATTCTGGATCCGTGAGTGCAGAGCCCTCAGCCTCATTCTGGATCCGTGAGTGCAGAGCCCTCAGCCTCATTCTGGATCCGTGAGTGCAGAGCCCTCAGCCTCATTCTGGATCCGTGAGTGCAGAGCCCTCAGCCTCATTCTGGATCAGGGGCCAGGAGAAGTACTTTGCTTCTGCAAACCAGGACGGGAGGAAGGTAAGGTGCTTACCTGGGCGGGGAACGCGCACTTAAGGAAGGAGGTAGAGAAGGTGCACGTGGCTAGTCGGAGGACTGTGATCGTTGTCCATGCTGGTGGCAATGACTTGTTCCTCAAAGGCTGTAGGGTAGGTCTTACAGAAGGGATCATCACCGAGATCATGTCTCTTGCGGATGATCTAAAACTGAAGACAGACAGGGGAATGTTAATGGGTATTTTACCGCGAATGAATGACCACGCGCTCAGTAAGGTCATTGGCATCAACGAGAGGGTGCAAGACTTGTGTGTCCTGCTGGGTGTGAGGTTTATTGACCCATTTGATGCATTTTCGGGTAGGTGGGACCTTTACCAGAGGGATGGTGTCCACCTCAATAACAAGGGTAAAGGTGTGCTAGGCGCGCTGCTCGACTGGCACCTATACAGAATGGTGAGGTCGAGTCCGGGGAGAGATGATGGGCCCCTACCGGGAAGGGATGATGATGAGCTGGTGGTGGATGTACCTTCAACTGAAGGGTGCTTCCAGGTACAGGTGGATGACCCTCCTTCCATGTTGGAAGGGGCTCAGGCTCCTGCGGAAGTTGCCCCTTCGTTAGTGAGGGGCTCTTCAACTCCTGACAGCCGTGGCTGTTTGGGAAATGGGTCGTGCTAGGGGGTGGTCAGAATAGGGAAGGCTCCCTCCGTGCAATGCTTTTTAATGCTAGGTCGATTAGGAACAAGTTTTGCGAGCTACAGGCGCTCTTAGCATCAGAATACCAGGATATCGTTGCTATCACCGAGTCCTGGATTCATACTGATCGTAAGGACTACGTTGGGGAGTTCAAAATTCCCGGGTATAGAATGTTTTGCAAAGACTGCACCCGTCGGGAGGGGGGTACTAATATACATCAGGGACACATTGAGTCCGGTTGACTGCCAGTTCTGGTCGGAACGGGAGCTGCTTGGTGTCGATCTGAATGTGGGAGGGACGAACTATAGGCTAATCTTGGTGTACAGACCTCCGCATCTCCTCCTCGAGGAGGATACAGCCCTGTACACCGAACTCCGTAGCCTGCTAGGGGATTGGGTGTGTGTAGTTTTAGGAGACTTCAACTGTCGCGGCATGAAGAACTTTTGGAAGACAGGACTGCTGATGCTGAAGGGAGGAGGCTAGTTGACTTTGCTGATGAGAACTTCCTCACTCAGTGGGTCAATGAGCCTACACGAGGCGAAAACGTTCTAGACTTAGTATTCACGACCAAAGACAACCTCGTCACTGGCCTCACCATTGATGAATCATTGGGGGGAGTGATCATGGTCTGATTAGGTTCCGTGTGTGTGTCCCTCGGGTGAAGCATAGTAACTCAAGAGGCAGTAAGCTCGATCTCCAGCGGGTGGACTTTGTTAGCCTCCGGGATAGCGTAGGTGAGATGGGGTTAGAGGTTGGTGGCAATGTTGAAGGAGTGTGGAGTGCATCCGGGATGAGTTTATGGTGCTGCAGTCTGCTGCCATACCCTCAAAACCAGTCACCCCTGCTTCAACGCAGCCTAAGTGGTTCAATCGTGACATCGCTTCGGCTATCCAAAATAGGAAAGTAGCATATAGGAGGGCGAAGGCCAATTGTTCCCATGAGAACACTGAAGCATATGTCTGCCTGTGTAGGGAAGTGAAGGCGAAGGTTAGGCTAGTGAAACGTAACGAAGAACTACGGGTGGCAAGCCTCTGCAAGGGGAACCCTAAGGAGTTCTTCAGTTATGTTAATAGTAGAAAGCCCATTAAAAGCATGATAGGTCCGTTAAAAGACTGAAGCGGCATTCTGTGGACCTCTGACGCGGACATTGCCAATGTGCTTAATGAATACTTTGCGGGAGTTCACCAGGGAGGACACCCGCATCATCCCCGAGCCAGGCGTGAGGCATGAAGGTGCTGGCCTGGATATTGTTCGATGTACTGTGACAGTCGTTGCCGATAGAATAGACAAACTGAGCGCGTTTAAGGCTCCTGGGCCAGACCAGTTTCTCCCCAGAGTGTTGCGGGAGGTGCGCGACCAGGTGGCTCCCCACCTGGCTACAGTCTTCAACAAATCGTTGGAGATGGGCCAGGTGCCTGGTGACTGGAGGGAAGCCAATGTGACCCCTATCTTTAAGAAAGGGGATCACGAAAGTCCAGGGAACTATCATCCCATTAGTCTCACTTCAGTTGTAGGTAAATTATTAGAGGGGATAATAGCCGATAAGATTGTTGACCATTTGGATTCCTACAAGCTGCTTGGGGACTCCCAACATGGGTTTAGATGGCATAGGTCGTGTCTCACCAACTTGCTCGAGCTTTTCCACGTCATGTTGAGTGAGTATGATAAGAGTAGGACGATTGATATACTTTATCTCGACTTTGAGAAAGCCTTTGATAAGGTACCTCACTGCTGGTTAATGGCGAAAGTGCGCGCACTGGGTATCGGTGGGAAAGTAGGTAGGTGGATTGAAAACTGGCTGAAGAATAGGTGACAGAGGGTTGTAATTAAAGGGGCTAGTTCGGGTTGGGCCTCGGTCACTAGTGGGGTTCCTCAGGGTCCCGTTTTGGGGCTGCTGTTGTTTATCATTTACATAAATGATATAGATGGTAGCATCATCAGTCGGATCGCCAAATTCGCTGATGACACCAAGCTTGGGGCCAATGTTGAGACACCAGAGGCGATCGAGCAACTGCATGCAGACCTAGGTAGGATAGGAGAGTTGTCCTAAAAATGGCAAATGCTGTTTAACTTGGGTAAATGCAGGGTGATGCACATTGGCTACGCCAATCCCAAGTCGGACTACTCAATGTTGGGGAGTAATATCGAGGTTACTGATTTGGAAAAGGACTTGGGTGTGCTAATTAGCAGCGACCTTAAGTTTACCAAAGAGTGTGTAGGGGTGGAAAAGAAAGCCCAGAAGCTGTTGGGTTATATCAGGAGGCAATTTCAGTTTCAGAACAAGGAGATTGTGCTCTCACTGTACAATTCCCTGGTTTGGCTGCACCTTGAGTAAGCTGTGCAGTTCTGGTCGCCCACCCTCAGGAAAGATATTGTGAGGCTGGAGCGAGTGCAGCTGAGGGCCACAAAGTTAATCCCTTCCATTAGGCATATGGGCTACAATCGACAGTTACGCGCCCCGAACTTGTTTTGCTTGAAACTCTGAGGCTGCCTGGTCAACTGATCGAGGTTTTCAAGCTCTTATGCGGGTTCAACAATGTCGATTTTAGAAGTATGTTTAGTTTAAATGATAACCCAACTCGCAACAATGGTTGGAAGTTGGATTTGAAATGGTTTAGGACTAGTGTGTGTAGGAATTACTTTACGTATAAGATTTGTGACACATGGAACAGGTTACCTTCAGAAGTTGTGAACACTTCCTCTGTGGATCAGTTCAAGAAAAGGTTAGACCAAATCTTGTACACTATTTGAGGGTGTAGAGTTTTCCCTGACACCTGTTACCATTGGTACCTCCTCGGTATGGGCCGCAAGGCCTTTTGAGGTACTACTTTTCCTTGTAACTCCTTGTAACTCCTTGTAACTCTCTCTCTCTCTCTCTATATATATACACACAGAGCCGGCCCTAACAAGTGCGGGGCCCTAGGCATTTTGATTATACAGGGCCCCACTCCAGAAAAGATTTTAGTTCATAGTAAAAAGGCAAAAAAATAATCTGAAGTGCTATACATTTATTGTAGACATCTGTCTAATAATATTAAGAATAACAAAAAAAATGCTTTCATTAAGAATACTAAAAAAATACCATACTTTATAAATTTATAATATATTTTAAAGTCTAATTTTTCTAACCCTCCTTTCTGAAAATTCCATTAAAAGGGGTTCAAAATTTAAACCCCTTGCTTCTTCATGTTCAATTGACAATATTCCAAGGTTATTTAGCCTATCTTGGCCCATATTAGACTTTAAGCAGTTTTTAATTAATTTTAATTTTGAGAAGCTTCTTTCTCCTGATGCTACCGTCACAGGAATTGTTAAAAATATTCTTAGAGCAATCAATAAATTTGGACAGCAAGAGGCTATACCATTAGATGAAATGAAGTCAAGTAATTTTAAAGGCTGCCCTATTAAATCTTCATTGCTCTGGTCATGAATGGTCATCTGAGCTTCTCCTCTGCACAAGTACTTGTTCAATGAGCCAATCATTTTCTCTTCATTTTCTTTTCGGGATTTGTTGATTTTTCGTTTTTGGCTTCCACTCAAATATTTTCTTCCAAGGTCTCTAGCTTGTTGGGACATTATCGAAGCTTCAGGTCTGAAATATTTTAGTACTTATTGAGAATTGTATTCCCTATAATACCATTAATAGCAATAATAGCCAGGTAGGCCAACAAATGTTAAATACCAGTAGGCCTAAATAAGAAAATGGGTAGGCCAATAAATGTTAAATACCAGTAGGCCTAAATTGTGATATACTCGCTTATGCGTACTAATGTTGTTAAAAGTATACCGTACCCTAAAAAGGGGTTAACTTTGATTTGATTTATTGATTTGATTGATTATTGATTGATTGATCAATCATAAATTGATTTTAACTAGCGCTTAAATCACGTAACCTATGCACTCCTACATGATAAAACTAAAAGAAAACTTTGATGAAAATAATTTCCTATACGCAAGGAAAGCTGAAGCTGTTTAGAAACTTCTAAAAAAATCGACGCCGACTAGGCTACTACGAATTTCTATTTTCTGCTTCACAATAGTGTTAAATATAAACATTAAAGTAGAATCGAGATAATGAAATAGAGGCCATACCCACTTTGGAAGAAAAGAAAGAAAATGTTGTTTTAAATGGTACACTCAATAAATTTGTAATATACTAATGGTTTTATATTTCATTAAAACTGTCCTTAATTTTCCCCTTTCCTATGACAGCCGGTGTGAGTCGGGGAATCTGGTGGAAGCAAAATATATAAAAAATTTATTTGCCCAGCCCTGCTGGCAGTGCAGGGCCCTAAGCTAGCTCGCCTTGCCCTAAGGCTGGCCCTGTGTATATATATATATATATATATATATATATATATATATATATATATGTATATATATATATATTAGGGTGTTTCCTAAATTAAAAGTTTGGAAAAATTTTAATCCACATGGATCCCCTTGTTCCATTTGCTGAAGAGACTGATAAACCGAAGTATTAATTCAATAGTTTAAAGTTTACGGGTCCCCAGTTTGATGCTCTGGCAGATCATAAACGGAAAAAATTAAACAAAAATCTGTCAATGAATTTTTATTCAACAAACGAGTACCATTTCACTACACATTTTCACAAAGATACAAAAAACATAACCACTTCTTGCGAATCATTTGTCCATGAAATCCTTCTTGGCTTTATTCGGGTATTTCGCCCTATGCTGCATCACAGTTTTGAGCAAATACTGCTTCTGCTCTTCGTTCTTCGTCAGAGAACAGTTGAACTCTTTAGTGAGCGCGATGGCTCTTTCGGCCCGATCGTTGACGACAGAGATTTTGGTAACAGTTGCCGCTGCTTGCTTGAAGCCCTCTACTTCAGTCCACTCGGCAACTGGCTTTTTCAAGAATTCTGTGTCCAAGTCGAATGCATGGAAGAAAGCCATCGTCTTTCCTGTCATGAACTCCGCCAGGTGTTTCGAGGCAAGATTCCTGACGTTCTTCCCTTGGGGTCGCTTGAGTTCCTTTTTCGATGCGGGCTTACCCAAACTGACGACCATCTGAGCCTTTTCTTCATCTGCCACATCTGCGTCGAAGAACGCCATGGCAATAAGAGTCTCAGAGATGTACCATAGGTGTCGAGACATGGCTTCTTGCGCAGCGTTAACACACGAATATCCCGACATGGCAAAGGCTTCCGCGTCACGCAGAAATTCCAGATCAACTGCGGCAGCCTTGCTTGAGGTTGCAGCACGAGTCCAACCTCGGATGTAGACGAGGGACACGAAGAGACCTACGGCTGTCAGAGCTTCCAACTCGTTCACATCTTGAACTGCTTCTTCAGTAGAATTACTTTCAAGGAGTAGATGGCTATCGCCATCCATCGAGCGTGATGGTAAGCGCCAGGGGCTCTGAGAGGGAAATCCACCACTTTTGCTTCTCCCAGGAAGATGAGAACCAACTGTAGCAGTTCCTTGTAGTCATCGCGCTGATGCGACGTGCTCACCATCCCTCTCACCAGTAGGACTGACTTCTCCCTCAGTTCCCTCATAGAGTCATTGACTTGAGCAAAATCGTACAGCCGCACGTCCAACCGGTCGATGAACTTCCATTGTGCCTGAAACCTCTTGAAAACGGGTATATCGGGGCCACTTGAAGGGCCGTATGCACGCTTGAAGACGGAGCTGAGGATGACTTCATAGATGTGATGCCGACAGGGGAAGTACATGAGTTCTCTGCCAAGACCTTTCTCAATCAGGACGCAGGCCCTGATATGAATCCCGGTGTTCGACGCTGTCATGTCGAAAGACAGTCCCCGCACGCGCTCTTCCATCCTGTGTTCCTTGACCAAATCCAAGCAAACTCGCGCTATCTTCTCGCCGGTTCCGGACATCACCTTAGGAACGCCGAGCAACTTCTCCTTGCCGTCGCCAGAGACGAGGATGGCGATCCGGTCAACGCTCTCCTTCCATTGCTCATTGTCAGGTAGGAGCTTACCGTCCCAATGCAAGACAAGAGGCTGACCAGGACAAACTTCGTCGGATTGATAACTTTCAGCAGCCACTTTCCTGAGAGCCTTGCGTGTGCGGTACATGGTACTGGCAGAAATGGACAGTTCATCCAAGTCAAAACCTAGTGATTTAGCCGCTGCAGTGTACGACATAGCTGAATCGCGGTACGAAATATTCAGCCGATCGTAGGTAGTCGTCACATCCTGTGAGATCAGATTCCTGCGTCGCTTCTTGGTATTTCCCTTGGAGGAGGATGGAAAAACTTCCACGGTTGGGTCAACGACATCTGAGTCAGTCTCTGACGAAGTTGAAATCACTAAAGCCCCCATATCTTCTGCAGCTCCTTGTTCCTTCCTGGCCTTCTCCTGTTGTTCCTTAATCTTGTCCAGCCTCTTCCTTTTCCTAATCTCCTTATAGTGAAGCTTCATGTCAACAGGGCCCATGCTGCAGGAATTTGGATCTTCACGCTGCATGTCGAGAAAGTGGATGTCCTCCTGATTCTTCATCATTTCCTTAGCCTGTGAATGAGCAATGTCCATGATCTCCTTCGCTATTGCCTCCTTGAACATCGCCTCCTTCACTCGGAAGGACTCTGCTTTATGTGACTTGTGCTTCACAAGCCGGTCGTATTCCTTGAGAAGGGATTCCATCTTCCTCAAGGCCGAATCTCGACGCATCATGGGGATTCTCGCTCTCTCCCAAAATATGAGACAGGCATCCAGGCACAGGTTCAGGCATTTAGTACGTCCAAATTTTTGCTCCTTTTGGTGGTAAAAGTACTTTTTGAGTACTTGCAACTGAGTTGGAAGGCCACTTGATGTGATGTTCGCATCCGTCTGGCCAATAAGAAACACTTCTGTTTTCGCTCTGGTAGACACCTGGAAAAGAAAACAAACTAAATAATTCCACAGAAATAATTTCACATCGTAATTAATTTCATTAATTAAATAAAGAAAAGCAGTAACTGGGACTCGAACCAGTGTCATAGCCGTTTGGCGGCATCGCTCAAGTCGGCGTACACAGCACGCTATCCACTACACCATCTAGGGAGTGGATAGCGTGCTGTGTACGCCGACTTGAGCGATCCGCCAAACGGCTATGACACTGGTTCGAGTCCCAGTTACTACTTTTCTTTATTTATAAAACTGATACGTGTACGCTACGTTCTCTTTGACAATTCATTAATTAAATAAATTTTAATACCGCAGTAAAATTACATTAATTAGTATCATAAATAATTACCAGCTTAGTTGTCCAATATGCAACAGACTAATTAATTTCATGTACGGTAATATTTATAATAAATATCACTACCACAGTAAAATGACAGAAATTAAATAATAATAAATTTCAATACCACAGTAAAATGAGATAATTAGTAGCATATATAATTACCTCCATAGTTGTCCAATAGGCTATACAACATGAACCGCTCAAGTGACGAAGAAAACCATCTTCACTGCAGGCAGGCGAGAAATGAACTGACAAAAAGTCGTCAAAGTTGGGGACCTCTAAATGCAGCGTGATCTGGTTCAAACTTGCACAAACGTGTTTTCTTGTTCTTTAGAATACGGAGAAACGTGTGGATTAAAACTCCAAGCTCATTTTTATTTTACCCTATAGGTATGAAACACCCTAATATATATATAGGGTGGGCCAAAAAACTATTACCCTGATTTTGAACGATACAATTTTATCTTTATTAAATGTTACTTGTACAATCAATATATGTGTCCTGTATAGAATTTCATGGTCTATCTCCTGGTGAAGTTGGATTTTTGCTAAATGAAACCATTATTTTGTAATTTGCTGTTATACAGACACAGGTAGAAAAACTTTGTTTTTATACAGTTACCTAATTGATTCAAAGATTATGTGGAATGTCCCCTCCTCCATTATCAATGCACACTTGCAACCTTGCTCACCATTGATCTACTACATCAAGGATTTTTTTCTTGGTAATAAGCAGCAGTGATTTTGGTATTTTGATCAACAAAAACAATCTCTGACTTCCCTATCTTTGAAATAAAGATGGAAACCATGACTTTTTGAGAAAAATGTGGATGTTCCCTGCAAAGTCGATCTAGACTGATAGGTTTTTTGTCCTCTCTTCCATAAACTTGGTCATTTTGTGTGTTTATTGTTGAAGCAACCATAAAGGTCTTCTCGTTGCTGAACCATATTTTTGACACTTCTCTGTCTGGGAATCTATCTAATAGAGCATGACATTTTTCAACTCTTGCTTGCTTATTTAATTCAGAGAGCTTATGAACTTTGACTCTTTTAAAACATTTAAGACCCAAATCATCCTTTACTATATGATGAACACTAAAGCGAGAAATACCATTAGTTTTTGAAATTTCTCTAACAGACTTGTGGGGGTTTGGGCCATTCTTCTTGACTGCATATCATGGATGTAACTGTGTCAATATTTTCCTCAGTATGTGATGTCTTTGGCCTTTCACTATCTTTTCATTTGGTTGACCCTGTGATATTGATTTTCTTTGAGATATTGAAGTCCAGGTATTCATTTATTTGGAAACTCTTCCTTCATTCATTTTGCATCCCAGTGTTTCTCCTTACGCAGGTTCAATATCAATGCTTCATCTTCCTTAGAGTATTTCATTGTTATAACTTGTTCACCAACTATGGCAGTGTTATAACTTGTTCACCAACTATGGCAGAATAATGGTCTGAAATGAAAAAGGAAATAAATTATTTTTTGTGAAAATTAGGAAAATTAATTATTTACAGAGAAACTGACTGTCATCTGAAAGTATCAGTTACTGACATTGCCTTTCAATTGAGTACCATATTCTGATACTTCCCTCCAGTTGTGAGCCTGTACCTTTACTCCTGGGGTGTTGAATCCATATTCAAAGCCAGTGTTTGAAAGAGTAAAAGTATGGGTACAACATACAGCCTCAGCAGAAAGATCAATATAGAGGGTAAGCCACAATATTTTTTTCAAAAGTTGGGTAATAGTTTTTTGGTTCACCCGGTATATATATATTTTTTTTTTTTTTTAAGTTCGGGAAGAACCGATTCGCCTCTATTTAAAAGGGCATATCTCGGCGGAAAAACAAAGAAAAAGTGAGAGGAAAGACAGAGGAAAAAGAAAGGGTGGAGGGGACAGTCGAAGTGGAAAAAGACCAAGGACTGCAGGGTCGAGCCCCATCATCCTTGGGTGCTAGGGCCGGGAGGGCGCACGTGAAACCTCCAGAACAAGCATGTACAAACGAGCACAAAGAGCACTCAAGAGCACGAGCTTAGAACCCCCTTGCGGGTATATATATATATAATATATATATGGGGGTTCTAAGCTCATGCTCTTGAGTGCTCTTTGTGCTCATTTGTACGTGCTTGTTCCTGGAGGTTTCACATGCGCCCTCCCGGCCCTAGCACCCAAGGATGATGGGGCTTGACCCTGCAGTCCTTGTCATCCTTGGTCTTTTTCCACTTTGACTGTCCCCTCCACCCTTTCTTTTTCCTCTGTCTTTCCTCTCACTTTTTCTTTATTTTTCTGCCGAGATATGCCCTTTTAATTAAATAGAGGCGAATCGGTTCTTCCCGAACTTAAAAAAAAAAAAATATATATATACTGGGCCACAAAAGTATTTATGAATCGTAAGTTTTAATATACAGTATTTGGAATAAGAATGTGTATCTAGTACAGTAAAACCCATTTAATCCAGACTCTTTTTATCCGGAAATCTGGTTAATCCGGACTCAGTCTGGATTAACCAGAAATAATCCGGATGCAGTCCGAATCACCCACATGTTGGCAAACTTAAAACACTTTTGAATCACAAACCTGCAGTATTATATAATATTATTCATCCCATAATTGACATTCAGTACTTGCCACAAAGTTGGTGATGCTTTTGATTATGGAGGTGGTGGTAGAGGAGTTGTAGTGGTGGTGGAGGATGGAGGCTTAGAGGTGGAGGATGGAGCTTTTACTGGCTTGCACACTAATTTACTATTTACAGTACACTTAACACTTAATGTAGACTACACTATATACACTGCATTATTAACAGTTAATCACTGTCACTTTCATCCCCCTCCATCAACACTAACAGAGGCTCAGGGATGACAGCCTCTACACCTGGGCCATAAGGTGTAGAGGCTCTGAAAGCTGCATGAAGGTCAAGAGATAGATAACTCACTATCAGAGCAGACACTGCCTCTTGACTAACTGGAAGTAACTGGTGATCTTCTTTTGCTGTTGTTTACTCTGGCTCTTGTTCAACCCCATCCTCTTCATTCTCAGACCTTCATAAAAGTCATTGAAGACTTCCCCTCACTGGTCTACAATCTTCAGCAGTGTGTCCATGGCCTCTATACCTTTGGCAAATGAAATGAGCTCCTCCTCTTCAAACTCCACCTGCTCACTGGATGTGGAGACATCTTGAACTATCTCCTCCTCCATCATGTGGTGGTATCCAGGGACACCAGAGTCTTCTTCCAGCCACTCTTTTACCTCATCTTCTGCAAGCTGACCCTGGCCTCCATCTTCAAGAAGGCTCCTGAAGTCGCCTGGGCCAAATCCCTCAAAAGTTGACACAGCTTTTGGTATGTCAAAGAGTTTGACCCAGCCATTCTTGAGTGTGTTGAGTGAAACCTTCCAGGTGTCAGCCCAATTAAAGATGGCATCCTTGATGTTGTACCTTTTGAAGTTCTCTAGTGTCTTCTGAGCTCTGGTGTCTACATATCCCTCCTCATTCATGCTTTCCTCCACCACCACAAGGCACTGATTGAGGAATTTCTTCCTGTAGAGCCTCTTGCAAGACTGTTATTTCCCTGCTCCATTGGCTGAATGAGCAGTGTGGTATTGGCAGGAAGGAACATTGCTGATATCCTGCCATCCTTGCTCCTCAGCAAGGATGGCAGGATGGGTGAGCTGGAGCATTGTCCAGGAGAAGAATAGCCTTGGTCTTCTCAGCTTGTACACCATACATCCTCTCCTTGAACCTCTGAACCTATGGCACAAAACATTTTTCAAACCAGGTTTGAAAAATTTCTTGAGTAAACCAGGCTGACTTGTTACTAAAATACTTTACTGGCAGGGAGTTCATGATGTCTTTGATGGCTCTAGGCTGCCTAGATTTCCCCACCACAGCAGCTGGCGGATGGTGGGAGCCATCAGCATTTGCACAACATTGAACTGAAAAATGTCTTTGACAATTTTGTGCCCTCAAGTACTCTGAATGCTCTTGTCAGCCTGAGTGTTCTGCGGGAGAGAGTGCCAAAACAGTCCAGTTTTGTCACTGTTGTAAATCTGGAAATCATGCAAGTCATTCTCCATCTTCACTTTTTGAAGTTTCACTTTGAATGGGTCCACAGCTTCCAGGTCAGCACTCAGAATCTCTCCTGCTATTTTCTTGTTGACCATGCAGTGGCATTTACGGAAATGGTACAGTCAACCACAACTACTTATAATTTTCCAAGCCAAGATGGACTGAGAGTCTTTCGGCTGCCTCCTGAATGTCGACACCCTTCACCGGCACACCTTCAGCACATTGTTGGGTGTACCACTTGTACACAGCCTGGTCCAGGTCACCATGTGCCGCATGACGCACATGAAACACTTTCTGTTGACCAGTAGCACCCTCAGTTTCTTGCAAGACCTTCTTCACTTTATCAAGGTTGTTCTTCAATAGATCATAGCAGGTCGATTTCTTTAAGTTATACTTCTCCATCAGAACTTTAGGAGAAACACCTTTCTCATAGTCTTCTAAGACTGCTAGCTTGCCCTTTAGATTAAACTCCTTCCTGGCCCTCTTCTGACCTCCCTTTGCAGCTGTCTTGCCTTTAAAAGCCATGATAAGAATGTCCACAAAGTCACAACACGTCCTAGAGAGGTTGGCAATGTGCACACGCGGGCTGTAGCAGGGCAACTGAGTGACTCACATCACGTCTTACCCTTGTCAGTGATAGTTGCGGTGTTATTTGCCTGGACAATAATGATGTCACGTTGTATGCATGTGTTTATGTCACTGACCTGGGTGTAGCAAGGTTGAATGTGGTATAGGGTGTGTGCTGCTGCTTACCAGTGTTTTGAATAAATAAAGTTCATGTTCTTTATGCAAATAGAATACATTTTAGTAAACTTATATTATAGGCAATTGTGACAAGCCTATATGACTTTATCGAGAATTAAGTTATTGTGATGGTTTTAATGCACAAAAAACATCACAAAAAGTTCTAATTCTCAATAAAGTCCTTTCAAACATCGGAAATTTACACTATCGACAGTGGAGAATGTATCAAAGCAGCAACTATGCAGCACAAATACATGAACACACATGCCCACAGCTTGGGCAATGGTCTTAGGGAGGGATGGGTGGGTGTGCGACACATGGGTGATCTGGACTCTGCTCTTATAATTCAGACTGAGCCTGGATTAACCAGAATTTGACCAGGCTTCATCCAGACTTCGCTTTATCCAGAAATTTGCTTAATATGGACTGGATTTCCCCGAATTAGTCCAGATTAAATGGGTTTTACTGTAATAAGATATTTAATTGTAATATAATAATATTTGATATTTGACAATAAAACAGGTTAATAAAAGAAAAATACCATACTTGTAAAAATTTATTTATAAAAACTTATGAAAATTAGTATACTGTATGGCCACCCTTGTTCTTTCAGACTAGTTCAAGATGCGGAGACATTGAGTCAACCAACTTCAGGACTGATTCAGGACTGATTTTATACAACTCTTCTTGAAGAACTCTCCATAAATCTTTATTTTTTGCCTTATCTTCTCTTGTTCTTACTTTTCTTACAAGCTCATCCCAAAAATGTTCAATAGGATTTAAATCTGGACTCTGAGATGGTCATCCTAGCATTTTAAATCTGGACTCTGACTTGGTCATCCTAGCATTTTAAATCATCCTTCTTCAAGCTTACTGTAGAGCTGTTTGTGATTTAGCACTATGCTTAGGATCGTTATCCTGTTGAAATATGAAGTTTGCATAATCTCCATCAAGTTCTTTAGCAGCTTGGATTGCAATATTTGTGAATAGATATTTGAATACATATTGAGCCACATGTCAATTTTCATTCCCAGTGATCTGGTGTAATTTTCCAACTCCCTTTGAGAAGCAGCCCCCACACATTGATTCCCCCCACCTCCTTTATTCACCATCAGAATAAGGAATTCATTCTTATATTCTTCACCAATTCATATATTAACAATTCTCCTCCTTTTATCACTACCAAAAATTTTGAATCTGCTTTCATCACTCCATACAATTTTCAACCAGTTCTCAGCCTCCCAATCTTTGTGTTGAATAGCAAATTCTAATTGGGCTATAAGTCTTCTTTGACAATAAAGGTTTTTTTCTTACTCACTCTAGCAAATATTTTATCTATTAACCTAATGTTTGTTTATCTCGCTTTCACTAATTCTTTACTCAAGTCATTTGCTGTCATAAATCTATTCTCCAAAGCCAGAAATTTTAGATGCCTTACACCACGCTCCGACAAAACCCTCTTTCTTCCAGTTCAGACTAACTTACAGGTACTTTCTTGGTTTAAAATATGTTTCTTATGGTATCTGACTGTACTTTCACTTACCTTCAGCATTTTTGCAATACTTGTATTAGAATAATTACCCATTTTAACGAGAGCAGTCAATTCTCCTAAGTCTTGGCTAGATAACTTGCGTGTCTTAACCATCCTTTCAAATTGGAAATATATAAGTAAAAATTTCATTGAACAGTGTTAAAATGAACCTCCTCCTATTGAGGCTGACAACACACTAAACTGTGCATAGTTTGTGCCACTAATTTCAAAATTAGAGGACTTTTAATTTAGTGATGCCAAATTAACAAAATATTGAAGAAACTCTATGGGAATTAATTACAATGACTTTTAAAGTGGCAAAATATTGTATTTAATCTAATAATTACTGTCTTATACTAATTTATTTGTGTTCTGCATAACATAAATTACCATAAAAAATATATTAACAAAATAAATTTTACTAAATTGCAAAAAATAAAGCTACCATTAATATCTGGATAATATTTCTCAATTCATAAATACTTTTGCAGACCAGTGTGTATATATACTGTATATAAATTTTTTTTTATTTGCTTAACTGCCAATTCATACCTAGAGTGGTACATATCTCAGCAAATATATATACACATAATATACACACCCATCCATCCATCCATCAATCATGCACCTTGGTGGTGTAGTGGTTAGTGTTGCTGACTACAAATCCATCGGCCCCAGGATTGAGACCCAGTGATGGCAGGTGGTGCACAGCAAAACCCAGCTGTTCATCTTTCCACACTAAAGAAATTGGTTGGTAGATGAATGGGTACCTGGGTAGCCCAGTGGGACATGGTTTGGATTCCACATTAAACTGTGGGTCTAAAATGGAGTGACAAGCTTGACCTTTGTCAGAACGAACAATTTGAGCAGAAGCAAAACCAAGGTTATACATACCCTATCACCTTAGTTCTAAGGTGTGTTACATAAAGCTATCTTCTCTTTTTGAGTTACACAAGTACCAAAGCTTTTACACTGTAATTTTATGAAAATTGTTTTTTTACACTCATGCCATTAATGACTTAAAGATAAGTTACTTTAGATTTATTATTATTTTTTTACTATAATTTAATACCTAATAAGAGACCATTTCAAATGCATAAAATTCAAATTCATAAATTATGCATTTGAATGGTCTCAGACTTATTAGGTATTAAATTATAGTAACAAAAGTAATAATAAATCCAAAGTAACTTATCTTTAAGTCATTAATGGCATGAGTGTAAAAACCAGTTTTCATAAAATTAAGTGTAAAAACTTTGGTACTCATAACTCAAAAACAGGAAAGAAAAATGTTCTAAGGTGTGCTCCATAAAGCTAAGGCAATAGGGTACTGGTGTATATATAACCTTGGTTTTGCTTCTGCCTGAATTGTTCATTCTGATAAAGTTCAAGCTTGTCACTCCACCTTAGACCTACAGTTTAACATGTTTCCCCATATTACTCATTGGCACTTATTATTATTATTATTGACAATAATATATACAGGTGTCCAATAAGTCCGACATCATAGGAAAAATAATAAAAAAGGCAAAACAAAAGCTTTTATTTACAGAATGTGCTCAATATGTCCACCATTATTTTCAATACACAAATTCAGACGTGATACCCAGTCAGCAAGCACACGGTGAATGATGTCAGGAGTAATGGTGTTACATGCCCCAATAATACGCTGCTGCAAATGTTCACCACTCCTAATTTTCTCTGCGTATACCAGCGCTTTCAAGTGGCTCCAGAGATAAAAATCTAGTGGCGTGAGATTCGGGCTTCTAGCTGGCCATTCCACAGGCCCTCAACGTCCTATCCAATGACCAGGGAATTGTTGGTACAGGTATTCCCTTACTGGGTGCTGTAATGTGCAGGAGCACCGTCTTGCTGGAACCATGTTGGGAAATTTCCTTCTTCATTCAAGACACTTGGAAATGCTTCTTCCTTGAGCAATGAGCATACGTAGGTAGGTGCCTCCAGTGACATGTTCATCGAAAAAGAGGGGGCCTATGATGTGATCCTTCCAAATGCCACACCATACCATCACCTGAGATGCACCTTGTTCCTTTGAAGAGGTATACCAGTGAGGGTTGTTTTGAGACCAGTAGCGGGTGTTCTGTCGATTTACCTCACCATTTCCATAAAAAACAGCCTCATCACTGAACAGAATGGTGGAGGGGAAATTGGCATCCTGAGCATATTGTTCCATAGCCCATTCACAAAATTCCATCCACCACTCGGGATCATCATCGCTTAATTTCTGTAGGATCTGAAGTTTATATGGATGCCACTTGTGAGCCTGAAGAATGCGATGGATGCTACTTTTCAACACTCCTGTCTCGGCGGACAATCGCCGAAGAGACTTATTGGGACTTCTGTTAAAATGAGCCAGGATAGCAGTCGCTGTATCATCGTCAGTGGACCTCCTTGAAGGTCCACTGCGTGGTTTATCTTCTATGGATCCTGTTTCCTTAAACTTTGCAACAAGTCTGCTAACACAACTCTGTGTTATTGGCTCGCGGTCTGGATGCAGTCTGTTAAATTCAGCAGCAGCCTCTCTTTGACTCCGATTTTGTATGAGTAGAATTATCTGGATTCGTTCTTCCTTGCTCACAGACATTATGGCCTGTAGAAAGAGAAAAATATGAATTATGGTTTGTAGAAATAGAAAAATATGAATTTCTCCTATGATGCCGGACTTATGGGACACCCTGTAGAAGACTTGGATGTGACCTTCATAGCCCATTTGACCACACCCTACTGTAGTGGTTTGCTCTATTGACAAAACTGTGTAGTTAGCAGTGGTTGGTGGATTGAAGATGATGATTTAATGGGCCTTCAGGTCATATAACTAACATATGCTGTACGTACTGTATTAAAAATGACATTATAGAACAAGCTTATGCACTGATTTTTTTATATTTTATAAAACAAAATACTAATGGACAACAAACATGCCAGATTGACTTGTGTAGCTGTTCAGACTGATTAACCAGTGAATGTCTGTTGTCTTCACTGTCATAGACATAGGAATCCTTTTTTTCTGATTCGTTTTAAGACTTATATGTCACAATGACTACCACATACAGATTTTTTTTTTTGTGGTTGGGGAGAATTTAATGCTTTACATAGAAAAGTCTGTGAAGTGAACCTACTACATAGTATATGTAGTGTTGCGAAATTTTTTTTTTTTTGTACACGGTTCAAAATACCATTTTCATAAAAACTGATAATATAGTTTTAATAAATTACTTTTTAGATGTAAAAACAATGGAATGTTATGCATGTACAGTATATTTTAAATGTATAACAGGCCTACTTTTAATTGAACTTAGACCTATAGGATACAGCATAGGCTTAATAATTTTTTGCAGGTTTTTTAAAAATACAAGTATGTAGCTAATAAAATAGTTGCTAAATGTTATAAAAATGGTGAAATATCCAACATCTGTGTAAAAGTTATAAAATTTTTTATATTAATGTTAGGCTTAGGTCATAGAGGATAGGTCACCAATTAATTTTCTGTGGTCAACATGTGTATTTCTGTAACTATCCAAGTCTGCTCCCCTACCCCTCCCCATTTTCTTTACTGACATTATTTTAATGAAATCAAGTTGACATTACCACTTTTTATCTTCCAAATGAAATTAAATTTAAACTTAACAGAAAAAGTTTGATGTTGATTCTTTTGAAATGTTTGCCTATATTTTGAAGTAAAACCTATAATGACTGTATGTGTGGGTTTATTCCCACTTGTTGGAAATTCCATTTCCAACAGCAAGTAAGTTTAAAAATGTATACATGTATACACAAGTCTTTACATAATGGTTTCAAAATTTGTTGAATGTACAACAATTCTAAGCCCAAATATCTGTCAGAAAAGTGAGAAAACTGAGACAAAAATTGAGTTTCTAAAATTGGGGGATAACTCCCACTTTGCCAAAGTATGGGGAACCAATCATACCATAAACTTCCAGACAGTGTACATCTAGAATTTGTTAAGACAGCACTACTGAATTCATTAAGTTATTGAGTTCTAAGCTGGAATATAAGTCTCGAACATTAAACTAACATTAATAATATTTTGAAATGTTTTTCATGAACAGTGTATTGCCAACCACCTTAAGTTTACAAATACTGTACACACCTATTTACTTCATGCAACCAGATTAATGCATGTCTGGTAGCATGGACACAAAGATGTCTTGACTCAATTTTACTCACTCCAGCTAAGTAACTATTTCTACCTTTTATATTAATTAATGAGCATACGTGTCTCACGATTTTTAAACAACAAAGATGACTTCCACTGTTATGAAACCCCACAAAGTTTTAATATTTTAACCTTACGTTTGTTCACAGTATGAATCAAATTACACTTGTTATATAATAATAATTAATAAAAGGGAATAGACCTTGATCAGAAATGAAATAGGCCTAAGGAAATGGACGGGGGATGGCCTAAAGTGAGAGAAGAATAGGCCTAGGGTCAAAGAGAAATCACCTTTCAACCCCTAGGAAGGAATTAAATTGACTTTACTAGTCAAGGATTGGGTTTAAGGGTTGGATTATGAACCTTCAATTTATATCAGGTCATAGGCAACACTAATTATTTGTAATTCATTGATTCTTGATGTACATATTATTTTCAATTTACTTTCTATAGAATAGTATTTCTGTCATTTTTTTTAAGGTGGTTTGGGTGTCAATTGACAGCTACAACTTAAACCAGGATTTAGTCTTGTATTTAATTTGGAATTTACCCACTTATTATACAAATAATAAGAGTGGAATTGCTGACTTGATAGTTAATAAGAGTATTAATTTATTAAGTGGGATTTAAAGTGAAATTGTAAATATTAAATAATTATTTTAAATTTCCTATTCTTTGTGAATTACTTAATTGAACCCTTGCTTTCGTTTAAACCATAGGTTTACATATGAATTAAAATAGTTTTAAATTTTTTTTTGACACCAGTGGTCCTTAGAAATCTGTTGGCCCATTGATGAACCTCCTGTCTTTGAGGATATCTTATATTTTCTACTGTATTTTATATTTTTAATAGGAGCAATCAAGGAAAGGAAAGTATGCCATTTTAAAATCCCAACCATATATTACAATATTTATTGAATGATATGTAATTGAGGCATTGCCTTCCTGAGCCATCTTATTGCTACTGAGAAAGTTCGGAGAAAATGTGGTGTGAAGATAATAAAAAATTATGAGATTCCGCATTTTTTAAGATATTACAGTTCCTTAACCCGAAAGTGGTGGTAGTTGGTAAAAAATTAACCCAAACTCATTTAAGCCCATACGGGGCTAAAAAAAAGTGCCACCACTCTTGGGTTAATGGTCTTAAACAATATACAGTACCATCACATTTAGAACATTTTTGGCTACATTTTTCAGCTATAAAAGAAAAATGCATTGTTGTAGTAATAAGAAGCCTCTGGAAGGCAACACCACAATTAATGTCACAAATTAAATTAAATTACTCATAATCATTATTAATATGGTCATAAGATATGGCCAAAGAAGGTTTCCTGCATCATTTGGCCCCTTTGAGGTTGGTGTTTTATTAGGTATGGTATTTAATTAAATCACATTTTAATATAATTTTAGAGATCTTGATAGTGTACAGACCCTGGCCAAATTATTAGGATCACCAGTCAAAGGTCCCCTTTTGTACTCTTTTAAGCAATTAATTCATTATTAAGAAATGAATCAAAGATAAAACGACTTAATGTGTGAGAACCTTTATCTAATAATTATACTCCAGTTTCAATACTGTATTAATTAATATTCAAGAGTACTAGTTAATATGATCATAAGATATGGCAAAAGAAGGTTTTTGTGTTGTTTGATCACTGTTAATATGGTACTTTAAATAAAATTACTTTTGAACCACCTTGGGTATGTTCATTAGTTAGATAGATGGGTGACCATTCTCCTTATTCAGATGATGTAGTGACCCATGGTTCAAATCCTTTGCCATCGTGAATGAGACTGAACATCTCCAAACATTATTATTATTGTTAAAGTAAAATTTATACAGTATTGTATTGGAATTTAATTTACTACTGATAATTACACGAGTCTGCATTTCAAACCAAAGTACGAGATGTTTTATTTCTATTACATGATCTTATACAATTTTGCCATGCTGATTTCAAATTTCACAACCATTTTTATGTATCACATCAGGGTTTTTCACAAAATATAAGTCAGATATATTCATAGTATGTATTAAACAACTAAATTTCCAAGAGTACAAAATTATAAGAAATACAAAGACACTACATTCCAAAGTAAATTCATCTTTGATACTTAATTGATACATAATGGAGCAATCATGATTGATCAGTAGGAGAAAATCAAAATTTTTTTTTGCTTGCTTCTTATGCTGCATTTTTTCTGAGCCTTCCTGTTTCATACAAAATGGGTGATAGGTATTTGCCAGAAAACTGTATGTGATGGGAAAAAATGGATGTGATTTTTGGGTTCAGCACACCTGAATTGATAGTTATGCATGTTGAAACATCAGATATGTTGCATACCAGTGTTATTTGTGCAGTTTCTAGTTAACAGTACTTAAATGATTGTTCATTGTTGAAATTGATTGGGACAGTTGAAGGTAATGCATTTTTTGAACATCCCCATTCTTCTTCATTTCATAGTTTCATCCAAAGAGAAGAGACAAGGACAGGCCCATAATAATACCAGTAATAGGTGTAGTACTGTTGAGTCATCTCTCAAATAGCTATAAAAGTTAGGCCCTTCTCTATTTTGTGATCACTGATAATTACCAAAATTTATGATAATGCACACCTAAACTACTACAATTTGTAAGTACAGTAGTATAATCTTTCATTTATATTCAAAAAAATTTTAATTTCAGATTCAGTTCTTTGGTGAGTGCGAAACCTTTAAAGAAGCCTTTGTCCAAGAAAATTCAGCTAAGAAAAGAGAGAAAAGAAATTTTAGCTCTAACTGCTTCTATTCGGGATGAGAAACGAAGAAAAGCAGAAGAATTACGTGAAAGACAAAAATTAAATAAAGAAAGAAGAATGCAAAATGAAAGAAAGGCCGAAGTTGTACAAGTTGTAAGTGTTTTTTTCTTAACTACATGCGAAAGATAAAGTGGATGTGAAAGGTTTAATTACAGAGGTGGGGAGTCGGCCAAAAACAACCGACTCCCGACTCCTGAGTCGGTATTTTTAAAAACCGACTCCGACTCCCGACTCTTTCCTTATCATGATGATCTACAACCTTATAAATATTGGGATGTTTGTTTCGTAGATGGCGTTTCAAGTTTGAGGCTCTAGTTGGAGCATTAGCATGTTTCCCAGTGTAAGCACTAATTTTTGCATTACACTCTTTACCATCCTTTTCTACTTGACAAATAAAAATACTTTCATCCTCATTTAGCTTAAAATATTGAAAGACTGCTGATTTTTTACTAGGCCCACAACTCATTACTAATAGGGGCTAATTAAATTAATAATTAATATATTGCTAATTTTTATATGGTACCTAGTATCCTAAAATAGAAATATGAAATTCATTTGCTAAGATTTACCAGAACAATAAATCAAGTGTGGAAATGTGAATCTAGAATTAGTTCAGGAAGATATTTATTTAGGGCAGAGTAGTATTTTGGTAAATTGTTGGCATATAGAAATTGAATCAAAGAGTCGGGAGTCGGTCATTTTTACCAACTCCGGACTCCCGACTCTTCAAAAAAGCCCCGACTCCTGACTCCCGACTCCGACTCCCCACCTCTGGTTTAATACAGTCCATTTATATCCACATTCCCTGTCAGCTGAAGAAAGAATGCAGAAATAAGTTTTAATTTGTTGTAGGTTGTGTGTATTGGAAAAATTACTACTGAAAATTCTTACGAGGCTAATGATGATAAGTTCTTGGGCTAAATACAATGTAATGTGTTTTTGTGGTATCAAAGGGTACCATATTTTGAGATCTCCACTTTGCCATTTGGGCAAGAACAACATGCAGGGACTATATTGTGGTTTCCTTTTATTCAAGAGCTTTAGCCTGACTGACAGGCTGAGCATTTGTAAAAGACCTAATGAAGCATCAAGTCATGAATGGAAGAGAGTATAGAATTGGAGGTGGTGGGAAAGATAATTGAGAAAAAAGAATTGGAGTTAATTGTGATAAATCAGGCGTTTTTGATACTTTCAGCATAAGCATATCCATAAGCCGCCTATATGGTACAGCAAAAGAGATGAGAATCTGGTAGATTGTGTCAGTAATTAAAAGATATGCCAAAGGATGTTTGTGATAAAGCTGTGCGAAGGTTGACTTCAGTTTTGTTAGAGAGAATAGACAGACGGAATAAAATTTGAGTCTAAAGTATAGACAAGATAAAGTATTTGGAGGGAGTGATGGTAAACAATCAGATGTACAGAGCAAGTGGAGTGAGTATCAGGAATATTTAGTAACAATAGCATTTGAGTTTTGTGGGTATATATGAAATGGAATGGAGAGAAATGCAGCTGGGAATGTGCATTACAAACGCAGCCTGGTTGTGATGGAAGTAGATGTAATGAGTTATACAAAGAATGTGAGAAAAGGGTTAAGTGGTAAAAAGAAGTAGAGAGAGTAGATGAAGACTTGGGAAGGAAGATGAATGAGCAGTATATGGAGAATGAAAAGTTATTCTAGAAAGAATAACTGGTAATTACTGGTAATATGAAAGACAAAAATGGTAATACCGTATCTTAGTGCAAGAGGAGCGAATATGCGAGGGATATAAAAAATATTTTGGTACACTGGTAGGTGAGGTAGGTGAATGGGAAGCAAGTGTGAATGCAGTTCGTTTTGGTGGCTGTGTAGAACCGTATGTCAAGGAGTGGAATACATTAAATTGGAGGAAGTTGAACAAACAGTTTGCGAGTGGATTAAAGGAAAGTCAGCATGAATTGATTGGGTATGTAGTGAAATAAATATAGAGGCATAATGTGATTGAATGAATGCGTAAGATACGTCAGAAAATGTAGAAAATTGTGTGTATGCCAGGAGATAGACAAAAACTGAAATTGTGCTGCTGTATGAAAACTGAAAAATTTTAATGTAAAAACTTTTAAGTGGAGCTGGGGAAGTATTAAAGAGGTGATTTAGAAAAGGAACAAACCAATGTTGATCAAGTGTTATGCAGTTGATTGAGAAATGAAGTGATAAGAAGAAAAAGTGTATATGGCATTTATGGATTTGGAGAAAGCAGAATAAAGTGAACAGATACCCAATGTGACAATGCTAAGAATGTATGGTGTCACTGGCGAGTTTTTATGTGGGTAGTAGTGCTTGTGTAAAAGTTAAGGGGAATTGAGTGACTGATTCAGTATTAATGTGGGCATATGGCAGAGCTGTATGATGTCCCCAAGGCTGTTTCATGTGTGTAGGGATGGGGTAATGCGCGAGATGAAAGAATTCTGAAGGAAGAAAGGAATAAAGCTGTATTTGGAAGAGAATGTTGGTTATGTGGGTGAATCAGAGAATCAATTGAGAGCAGCATTGACAAGTTTTGTTAATACTGTATATGTGAAAAGAGAGGTATTGAAAATGAATGTAAATAAAAATAAGTTTCTTCTTGTTGTGAAGGAAGAGTTAGCAGAAGCATAATTTATATATATACAGGGTGGCCATAAAGTCTGGAAACAGTACATTACAATAATTTTTTCTCCATTGCAAACAACCTACAGTTCTCAAAAAAAAAATATCCTGTTTCCAGACTTTATGGCCATCCTGTATATACCATGGTTACCTTGGTTTTGCTTCCGCCCGAATTTTTCATTCTGATGAAGGTCAAGCTTGTTGCTCCCCCCTTTGACTGACAGCTTAACATGGAATCTGAACCATGACCCATCACAGGTGGTCAGAAATTACAGTCCTCACTCGAGGTTGACCTCCCGATCAGCAGTCCAACTTCTTAATCACTAGGCTACCCAGGGTACCCATTTATTTACCAACAAATTTTTATTGTATGGAAGGATCAATAGCTGGGTTTGCTGTGCACCAACTGCCATCACTGGGAATCGAACCAACCCGCGGCTGGTAGATCCCTAGTCAGTGATGCTACCACCACACCATATGGCTGGTAAGGGACTTTGCACAAGATCCTGACTAGTTGGTTGTCGAAATTATTAAGGATGGTGTGCTGGAGGTTCTTCAATTCTTTCGGCAGCATGTTGAAGAATTTTGTGCCTCGTATTCTGAGGGTATTTTCCATCTTTGTTGTCATGGACCTCTGTTCCATTGCAGCTGGAACAGTACAGACTCTACCTCTTTATTATTGTGTAAAACACACACACACACACACACACACACACACCACACACACCACACACACACACACACACACACACACACACACACACGTGTGATCAAAATAAAACTACTGTACTATGGTGGTACAAGTTAAGTTTAATGTCCTATATGAAAGTGAAAATAACAGTAAGTGTTTGTAGGATGCACATTTTAACGGAAATTGCGTTAATTTTTTGTTCTATAACACTGTGTAACACTGATTCTGTTATATAGAATTTTTTATGTTTTTATATGCATTTGTGGGCACTGAGTCCAAATCTGGCCTTGGTTTGTGTGTATCATCAATGGTTTCAGAGATAATCCATTTTTCATGTTTTACCAGTATAATGTTGTTATGGGTACAGCAATATCAGAATAATCAGGAATTGTTCAGAACAATCCGGATGTTCATTGACAGTTTCTTGCTCTAGAAATTGCCCAAAACTTCCACTGTGCTATATAAAGAGCACAGAGTCTGAGAAGTCAGTAAGTGTGAGCACACAAAGAAAGCAGGTTGTTTGTCTGATGGTTACCAGCACTGAGGTACTGTGCTTCTCTGTGCTTCTCTGTGCTGACGATTTGAGTGTTATCGATCCTTTTTTATTGCGAATATTATTTCAGTGTTGTGAATACCTCTTTTTTCTGGAATCTGTAATCTGTTGCAGATTTAATAACTCTTCTCTGTATATCTGCAGGTTATGATTAATGTAGTAGTACAGTTTGGTAAAGAGAATGGCAACTGGAGCTTGTAAACACTCGCCGGATATATTCTGCTATGTTTGTGGGTATTACATAGGCCCCAAGCAAGTATCGCGCAAGATTGTGAAAGGCACCAAGTTCTGGATCGCGTATCGGCTCTATTTTGGTATGCCCTATGGGTGACCAAAATAAGCCCTGGGCACCCCATGTGATCTGTGGAAGCTGCTGCTCCACACTCGAAGGGTGGCTGCGAGGAGTACACAAGGCAATGTCCTTTGTGGTACCCAGAATATGGAGAGAACCAAAGAGCCACCACGACGATTGCTACTACTGCATGGTAGATGTTTCTAAGTACAGGAAAGTTAAAGGAAGGCAGACTCTTCAGTATCCAAGCATAGCGTCGTCCATAGCTCCTGTACCACATGGTGAAGGTCTTCCAATACCACGTCCACCAGAACAGGTATCTATCCATTACTTTACCTTCTGTATTTACAGACTGTGGGTCATTATGTGTCGATTTTTCTTAGTGCTGATGCTCTTCTACATATATAGCTATGCCTATATTTTGTTTCTTTGCTTTGCAGGTTGAAAATGAGGATGCAGCTAGCTCATCTGAGATGTTTGCTGGTGAGGATAGTCCTGATGAAGAATATACAGTAACTTTCAGTACAAACCCTCACTTTCCAAATCAGAGGGAATTGGATGACTTAGAGATTTGGGTCTGATGAAATCAGGGTCTGAGCTTCTGACCTCCAGACTCAAGGAGTGGAATTTGCTTGGAGAAGACTGCAAGAGCACTGTATACCGAAAGTGGCATGAAGAGTTTGCAAGGTTCTACGATGTCAATGGCTCTCTCTGTTATTGCAGCGAGGTTAATGGTCTATTCACAGCTATTGGGTTAACACATATATCCTCAGAGTGGCGCCTGTTTATTGACAGTTCAACTCAGAGTTTAAAAGCTGTTCTACTCCACAATGGGAACAAATATCCATCTATACCAGTTGCACATTCTGTTCAAATGAAAGAGGACTATGAAAATGTCAAACAACTGCTCACTCAAATCAGGTATGAACAGTATAACTGGGACGTGTGTGGTGATTTCAAAATGATTGGTTTCCTGTTAGGTTTACAAGGAGGGTTTACTAAATATTCATGTTTTCTTTGCCTGTGGGATAGCAGGGCTTCAACTGAGCACTATAAAACAGTTCAGTGGCCTCCACGTGAAGGACTGCAACCAGGAAAGTACAATGTACTCAGAGAACCTCTTGTGAAGCCTGACATAGTTCTGCTACCACCTCTCCATATTAAGTTGGGTCTAATTAAGCAGTTTGTAACTGCATTAGATTTTGGAGGGGAAGTTTTCCAACAGATTCGGGTCATGTTCCCTAAACTCTCTGAGGCCAAAGTCAAGGCTGGCATCTTTGTAGGACCACAAGTCAAGACGCTGTTGAATTTAAAGAACCTTGAAGCCAAGATGACTCCGATCAAAAAAGAGGCTTGGTGTGCTTTCCGTGATGTGGTTCGTGGGTTTTTAGGCAACCATAAAGCACCAAACTATAAGGAGTTAGTGTCAAACTTGATTAAGTGCTATGGCAAAATGGGGTGCCGTATGTCTTTAAAATTACACTATCTGCATTCACATCTAGACTTTTTTCGTGATAACCTGGGCGATGTGAGTGAAGAACATGGTGAAAGATTCCATCAAGATATTCAAACGATGGAGAAAAGGTACCAGGGCCATTGGGATGCTTCCATGATGAGAGACTACGTATGGTTGCTGATCAGAAAGGATAAGAGTTCATACGCGAAGTCCTGTTCTTCAGTGCATTTTTAAGGAACGCACACTGCATAACGAGGCTTGTTATTCTCTTATCGGTTCTCCTCATGATATATATTATATCCTTTGCACCATTTTGGGTTTGTCAAACAATTTTGGCTCAATAAACATTAATTTCCAATAGTGTTTTTATTTCAAAAAATATTTATGTTAGCCTTCTTTATATACTTTGCCATATGAAAAGTGTGATAACCTATATTTTTGAAATGGTTGATGATAGAGCAAAACCAATATCATTTTTGGAATCAGCTCCCCGAAATCATTAAGAAACGACAGAAAAATCACAATAAACAGAAATTTTTTAAAATTTTGTTACCCAGTGTAATGCTATAACTTATAGCGCTAACGTCTTTACATAAAAAAAAAAAAAAATTCTCTTGTTTTGTCATAGTTTAGCATTGTTTTCAGCAATTTTTCCAAATACCCTGGTGTAAAATTATTCCACTCTTCTTGTAGATACGAGATACATATAACCAAAGTTGAGTGGAGTTAGTTGGACCTCGCGATTTTACCTTTGTCAAGTTAATTTCACGTAATCTGTTAGGTGTAGATCTAAGCCCCCAGTCCCATCACCAGCAAAACAGCCCCAAACCTTTACATTGCTACCTCCATACTTTCTCCATTTCTTCTCTTACTGGCAGATATTTCAAATTTGCTCTCATCTGTTCAGAATACTACTTTCTATTCCTCTAATTTAGTTTTGGTGTTCTTTTTACCCATTTCAATTACTTTCGCTTATTGCCACAGATAAGGTTTTCTAACAGCTTAGACGACCATTCAACTCTCCCTCTCTTAGTTGTCATTGGACAGTTGAACAAGAAACGAAGTTTTATGATGTTAAATTGCGTTTAGCAGCTAGTTGAGGTGCTGTTAGGACTCTATATCTTTGGACTCTAACCAATAATTTATTTTACCTTACTTCGTTTTCCTTTTTCTTCCTTGGCTCTTCTTGTTTACTGGGCTTGTCTCCTTTTGTCTTTTAATGGTTTTCAACACTCCATTCTGAGAAACGTTAATCTTATGTGCGTTACTTTGGGATAGCCCAAGATGATGCAGAGCCATTATTTCAGTGCATTTCTTTCCTGGGAGCCACCATTAATTTCTAAAAAAGAAAAGTTGTTACTTCATAAATGAGAGTATTTTCAGTGAGCAAACAAACTTCATGTTTAGTTCTAAGTGCTTAAACTGTGTCAAACGACTAATCTGTGTAAAATATGTAAAAAACGCTGACTAGTTTCGAATACATGGGTATACCTAAATAAATGCAACTTGCATGAAGAGAATCAAGGTTTATAATTTCATAAATGTATGATTAAATACGAACTACTAAAGATAGGAGGGCTAAAAGATAACTGGAACTTCATTCATAGGTCTTATTGCATTACGTAAAAAAATGTATTCGTTTTGGCAGTATTTTTTTAGCGACACCATAATTTTGACCGCCACTGTGTATCTCTCGTGAAAATGCCTGCACACACATATAATGTTTTTTGTAGCGGAGAGTTTACTTTGTTGATCAAGAGAGAATATCATCTAATTAAGTGTAAATGAATGTTGTTAAAGTTAGGACTAAAGGATCACTGCAAATTTATGTCTTACTCTTTTCTGTCAAATTTTTAATGAACATTTATAATTTATATTCTCTCTCAATTTTTACTTCATATACCAGGTAACAGTTAAAGTGGGAAAGATTGAAACTGTGTTGCCCAGTACCACTTGCGTATTTTAATTCTACACTCGTATATATTTCGTTCCACCTATTGTACTGTTAAGTACTTCGACTGATACAAGGCAGGAATAACCATTGAGCCTTGAGAGCCCGGGCCCAGTTGTTGTTATAGGGGCCTTAGACGTTACTGCATATTACTGTACTGTAGTTATTTTATGGTATATTCATATTATGATGTATAATTTCAGTTTAGTAAAATATCTGTATTTCTGTGGCCATAGCCACACTATACCTTAATTCCGCACTGAATAAGTACATCATTTTGTAGTGAGTGGGTTTTTGAAGATGTGGAAAAATTTAAATTGTTTCATTGATAAAGGAGGTACATTGAAAATTGAAAGTAAAGTGAAACAGGCCAGGCACAGTATGGGTGCAATGAAGCTTCTGATGGCAAGGAAGATCCTGGGTATGGATGCATCGAGAGGTTTACATGAAGATGCATTAGTACAATCACTGAATTGTGAATGCGAGACCCTTGTCAGGTATGGTGATTTACAATCAGAAGTGAGAGCATTTGAGGTAAATAATTTAACAGGCGTAATTGGTCTAAAACGGATTGGCTGTATGAGAAATGATGTTTGAGAGTGGAAAAGTAACTGGATTTGAAAATAGAGGAAAGAATGCGTTGTGGCTGTATTGGTGGGAACGATGTAATTAGTAAATTACGTGAATGTGCCACAATAGGGTGGAATGAAAAATAAAAAGTGCCAGGATCAAAATTGAGGGGGTCTAGATAATTGTCTTTTGTCCAGGATTAAACTTGAAAACCAATTTTGGGTGGTTGCATACAAAACTGACTGCTACCAGCCAATTTATACAAATCGTATGCGTGTGTGACCAAAATTTGAACCCAGTAACCTATCTCGGGTTCTGGACATGATAGAAAGACAATTTAAAAACTGTTTATGATATATTTTTTACCTCTGAAGAAGATTGAAATATTTGCAGAGGGCTGCAGGGTCAATAATGCATCAAAAAATTCATATTTATATTATTTTTTGGCCAAAAATTGCAATTTTCATTATTACACATTCATATAAAACACATTCAATCTATGACGCACTAAACAAAGTAATAAAAAATAATCATCTAAACAGTTTCAGAATATTACATTTTTGTATTGAACATTTCATCAGTTTTCTTGATTTTATCTTTTGTTGAATAATGCCATCATGACATTCAAATCCTACCACAGTTGAGGAAACCTCTGTTACAAGTTTAATGTGCCCCTCTACAGCGATTATGATAGCTGGTTGAGTTTGTGCTTCCTTTCTTATGTTTGAGTTTTTCATTGGTTAGAGATGCTATGATAGGGGGCTCATTGAATGTCTGGTGAATTTAAGTTTATCATTTTGAGATACCCTCGAGCTTCTTTATCGATTTTAGGCACCATGAATCTCTTGACACTATCATCTCTCTCAACCAGGGCCGCCGAGAGCTGCCCGGCCCCGGGGAAGGATTGGTATATGGGCCCCCCCTGTTTACTCAGTATTTTATTATGAATGTTTTTTGTGTACATAACAAGCAAACTGATTATATGTTCAAGTCACTATTCAAAACATACAGTATGAATAAACAACTCTGAAGAAAATGACCATTTTATTTTTCGAATCAATTATATTAATTCTATCACTATACAATTTAAAAATGCAGTACCAGTCTTCTATGCAGGCAAGACAATTGTTTACTGCAAGATTTTCATAATTAGAAATGTACTTTCTTTGCCTTCTCTCCAGCAAAGTGGTAAATGATTCTAATGAAATTTAAAGTACGGTTAACTAGCTTTTAATTACAATGGTTCCCAGATCTGTCAGTCGGTCTTGAGCATTGGTGGACCGCAGATAATATTTTATCTGTTTCAGTTTGACTATGATAATATCTCTAAAATGTATGTTCATTAATTATATTTCCTCTGTTATTTAATCAATTGCTTTATTAATATTTTTAGATTTTATCCCACCTCTTTCCGGGCCCCACGGTATCCCCACCCTCTCGGTGGGCCTGCTCACGACACTCAAGTCAGGCTGTAACTCTGGGACTTTAATATACTCATCTGAATCAATTATCAGGTCACCACCTTTGAAGTCATTGTCTATCACTGTTTCAACCGATTCATTCCCTCTGACCAAAAGTAACTTGTTAACTGCGATGTTGCAGATTTGTGGGTCTGAATCAGCAAGCATGGCAATTAATACGTTCTCAGGGTGAGCATAGTATGCATTTCGGTAGAGGGTTTTTAGGGTTATCTCCCTGGCTTCCTTTTGAGGAAATTTCATGATCCCTTGGAGCATATCATAAAAGTTCTTAGCACCATTTGTGCATCGATACTCCTCCTTGATCTGAAACGAACTTGGAAAATAGACCAAGATACAAAACTCTGCAAGTGTGACCAGAACTTTGGAAGGCTTCCTTTGAGATGTATAAAATCTGAGGATTCTACATGCCAGAGTCAACCACCTTGAATGACAGATTGGTCCAACTTCAAGAGCTCAAGATCAGGATCAACACAACCAAGCATAACAGCCATACAGATTCTGTAAACATA
>JAJOZX010004494.1:0-15000 GCA_023014485.1 Bathynomus jamesi
ATACAAACAGTGAAATCTGACAACTTTGAGACACAGCCACCCGCAACGAGGCTACCAGAACACTAATTTGAGAATGCGTTGGATAGCTCTCATATCAGCGAGCAACCTCAAAGTTACCAGATGTCGCTAGAAACAAATAGAAAGTGAATTATGTGTCTCTGAATATCAAGGGAAAATATTGTATTTTCTTGAGTGATCGGATACTTTTCGGGGGCACTGTACATATATATATTTATTATATATATATATATATATATATTATATATATATATATATGTTAACCCCTCCGTCTATGGCCCTGAGTCGTTCGGATCGACGGGGGTTCTAGTTACGGAGGCAAGCAACGGATATTTCTTCTATATACTTTTCTTCTATAACTTTCTAATTCTTTTCTCTCGCTTTATGGGGTCGACACTGTTAATTCTTTTCTTTCAATAATACTCTGATACTTCTACTTTCTTGGCTAAATTCCTCTGAAGATAGCCCAACTCGAGGGGGAAAATAAAAAAATTTCTCTTACTGTAATTTTCTTCTTAAAAATTTACAGGGGTAGAGGTTCGACCTCTTTCGACCATAGCTCAGGCCGGAATCTAAAAATATTAAGGAGGCAAGGGGCCTCTGCCCCCTCCCCGCAGCGAGGCTGCTAACAAGGGGAGTCTCTTAGCAGTGACCAAAGCAGAGTCTCGTAATGAAGTGTCCTTCATTTTACAAATACATGTATAAAATATGCCTGAATGTTGGGGGATGGCAGTTGGAGGTTAAGTTTCCCCCCTTTTAAACACGATCAGGTGTTTGAAAGTTTCCAAAAAAAAAAAATAATAAATAAATAAAAATAAAAACTAATCTTATTTTTTTTTGCCACGTCTTCATTTCTGAAGGCGATATTATTTCACGACTGAGTACATTTTTGTTTGGGTTTATTACAATTATGATTTCGATTATGGATTACTTCCATTCGCTTATGATTGTCCCTTACAGTTATATTAAAGTACATTCTTACATTATATATAAGTCATTACATTCAATTATAGTTTCATTGAAGTACATTACAAGTTATTATTAATTAAAGTATTAGTAATTACAATTAAACAGTTACTATAGCTTTGTTTTGTTTTTACAGTGTTTCATATTAATAGACAATTAAGATGTTAGAAATATAATACAAAGTACATGGCACACATGATATAGATTTATATACATAATATGTTTAATATGTTTAACATGTTATAAATTTGGATCAGAGCGAAAGGGGATGTTTATCTTAGAAACGTTCGGTTCTGCTGATTCGCGAATTTGAGCATTTAACTACTGTAAGCCTAATGAATGCCTTGTGAGGGTTGAACGCACTTAAAAAAAAATATTAAAAAAAAATATATGTGGACGTATTTTTACATGTACATAATCCAATAGGTTGTGTGCGTAATATAGAGACGCGTAAAATATGGACTGATAGGTTGATAGGTATCAGTAGACAATAGGTAGGAAACAACATAACTAATGATGTATAGAGAATGAAGTTTTCTTTTTTCTTTTTATTATTATTATTATTATTATTATTGTTATTATTAAGGAATTTACCATACATTCAATACGGAAGATGTCCAAATACTAAACACGTGATTCAGTGTTCAAGGTATGGAAAACGTGAAGAGAATTAAGTTACTTTATGACGTCATAGTTATTCACATTATGTCATACGTGCAGTATAACTGTAAGTCATTATTTGGGAGGACCTAAAAGAACGAATTAAAGACAGAATGGGTATCAAGGACTAAGAAGCACAAACTACGGGTTCCAGTCCTCTTATATGCAATGTGTATGTATAATCTAGGGTCGAGGTGAGATGCAAGACAATCATAATTATTATAATAACTTCTATAACAATGGAAAATGGATACGACTAAACCATAGATATGGTAGATCGTAGGGTTGTGACACGAACAAAAAAATTGGAAGCTACAAGTAAAATTATTATCCAAACTCGCGTTAAGCGATTTTGGTGCTTATGTAAAAATGAATATTGATTATTCATTTCATTTTTACATTGCTCTCCCTTTTAAAAAAAAACGATATTTATACAATAATCTAATAGGGTACCGTTAATACAATACAAATGAGAAAATAACATCCTAACTACTTCAAGTTAGATGACGAATTTTTTTCTTTACATTACAAATTTTTATACAGAACAAGTGAGTTATTATATAATATAAAAAATTCAAAGATTAATACTTTAATTTATGCAAACAGAATAAAAGGATTAATACATTAATTTGGACAAACAATTAAGTTAGGCAAAGAATGGTATTGTTAATTTAAAAAAAAATTTCTGTGGGGAAAATACATACATACTGAATAGTAGGTAAAAGGGAAAAATATAAATTATTTTCCAAAGTTACCCTGATCGTGCAGTCTATAACTAATTTTATTGACTATTGTAGGTAAAATCGAATTACGTAATGGATGATGTATAGACCTGTGGTCTAGTGTGTATGTGTGTGTATTAGATACAAAGTGTGTATCTTATAAATTTGAGGATAGATTAGCGGAGACGATTCTTAAATTAACTGAATAAATGCCTGAGCAAAAATTTATATATAGTAAGCAAAAAGGCTTAGGACTATATAAATAGCAGAGTTAGCACCTACACGCTATGAAATAGTTTGTGATATCGAATGATTTTAGAATAAGGTTTGTATATATAGTATATATAGTGTGCGTACATGCGTGTGTATGTGTAGAGATTTGGAAGGTTTTTGAATTAACAAAGTTTAAAAATAATGTATAATAATTTAAGATGGGTTTAGGGTTATAAAATCTTTTGAGTCAATTATTGTTGTTGTTATTATTATTATTATTATTATCATAAAATCCTTTAAGTTCAAGGTAGTATTTAAGTATTTAATTAAATCAGTTACACGTATTAAGGTAATAAAAAAAAATGTACTTAGAGGACTTACAATTGATGAAAGTAAATCTCACGGTTTAAAAATTGAATTTTGAAGATGGAATTAAATTCGACTAGTAACATTCCTAGCTATATATGAACTATATAACCATTAACATTAACCAGAAGTATCGGTACGATAATTGAATTAAGAAAATTAAGAATACAAATTAAAAGTATAAATCAATTTATGCATTTTAATGAGCTAAACATAATTTTATAATATTCTTAAAAATAAAAGTAAATCGAACCTTAGATGAGTTTCGGCCAAGAATAAAAAGTGTTATTGAAATGGAAGGAAAGCATTTCGAACAATCTTTTCTTTTAATAATTTCAGGTAAATTTTACATTAAAAATTATTTTTATATACTAAAAAAAAATATTAAAAAGGTTTAATAATTTTTTGCATGTTAAGTAGAAAAATCATACTCTTTCGTTGAATGTTGATAGAATTTGAATTATTTGATATTTTAGTCTGAAAACTTGTTTGCATATGATAAATACATATGTTTTATTGTGTAGAAGTTTTATTAAAATTAAATGACAAAAAAAAAGAATAAACAACTGAAATTTAGGGTATGTGCGGTCCTACGGGTAAATTTCCCGACCGTACAGAGCAAGATAAATTAGGTACATGATCGATTAATTATTACACTATTTCTGTCATCATATAATCGCAATAATTATAAAACTCGTTACCAACATTTGTAAAAACGGTTTTGGTCGACACTGGGTTCAACTGGGGTTGGGGTGTTAAAATGAAAATAAAATAAAAAAACAAAGTTTGGAGTACTACATTCGGGGGAATTGAGTGACTAAGCGGGGGATATAAGTTTGAAATTGACAATAAGTCTTTTGTGAGCACTTTGCTCTTTTTAAAAGATTGCTTGTCACTACTTAGAACAAAAATTAAAAGAGTTGAACAAACGGAGGGACGGCATGTTCCTCATATAAAGGGTGTCAGGAAATGATTGCCCCCCCCCCTGTACAGAAGAAACTGAAAGGAATAGAAAAACAGACAAAACCACGCGAAAGAGCGTTTAATTTTGAATAAAAAACACTTGTTTTAATATCGGGTGTTGCCCCCATTTGCAGCTCTGACGGCCATTAATCGACGGGGGTATGATCCCAGAAGTGTCTCAAAGAGATCGGTATCATGACTCATTTCTTCAAGGACTTCGTTGATCTTTGCAGTCATAATTTCTGTTGAATACCGATTCTGAATGGGTTGTTCCAGCATTAAGGACTCCACCCGATCCTTCATGATGGATCCGACATGTTCACAGACATTAAGATCGGGAGAATGCCAGGCCATTCATTTTCCGAAAATCAATGTTATTGTCCTTAAGCAGTTGTTGAGTCGCAAGTGCTTCATACAGGGGCTTTGTCGTGAAGAAAGGTTGCCTGTTCAACATCCAAAACACACTCGGGGTCTTTCAAAAACGGAATTACATGTTGGGCTAAAATTACATTTCGAAAATAAGGCCCATCCCAACTGGTTCCTCTTGGTTTGATAACCCAGATGAGCTTCCGAATAGAGAACATAATGAAAACACCCACACATGCTGGATTTTTAACTATTTCTCGATACTTCTGGTCGTCTGGGACTTCATCAGGAGTTGTTGCCCAAACCCGATCATTCTGAAAATTTGGTTTTCGGGAGACATAAACGAAGAATTCATCGCTGACAACCAAGTGAAGGAAATCGTCTTCCGTCCATTCCTCAAGATAATCACAAAACCATAGCCGATCTTCAATATTAAGATCACTCTTCCGTTGCTTAGCTATTTCATGCCAAGCACTCAAGCCTTGGCGAACTCGAAATTGATGCACAAGTTGCCGATTGACTATCTTACCACGACGGATAAGTATCTCTTTCGCTACCTCAGAGCAGCTCTTCTTTCGGCGCCGTGATGCAGCAAGCACAATGTCTTTCGATTCTTGAGATAATTTCTCCGGTCTTCCTCCTCGAATTCTGTTTCACAATCTTCACGATTCTATTCCAATTCCTTTTGACAAAGTCTTCTGATCTTTTAATCTCTCAGCCACCCAGTGTCGAGTTATGAAAGTTGCACCAGCTTCCTTTGCTTCACGAAATGTGACAGCTCGAATGCGGTCAAGAACTCGCTTTTTCTATGAATCGTTCAAATAGATGATGCCATGGTTTCTGTGGGGAAAAAAATGGTAAGAATTAAAATCACAGGAATAGAATATAATGGTTTTTATTCAGATTTTAACGCTCTTTCAAGTGGTCTCGCCGGTTTTTATCTATCTCTTCTAGTTTTTGCTCTACAGGGGGGGCAATCATTTCCTGACACCCCGTACATTACAATAATTACCAAAATCGTTACAAACAATTGTAAAAACGGTTTTGTGACAAATAATAAATTACATGACTATATATTTATATATGTAACAATGCATGAAAAGGGAAAGACAAATCGGTGAATTTTCTTCTTACAAACAAAGAAAAGGTTAAACCAAAGACGCAAATCGGTCAATTCTGGTTGAATTTAATTCCCTTTTACAACACAAAAAAAGGTTGAATTAAATTCTTAACTTACATTTTCTTAAATTAAATTCTCTTAACTTACAAAGAAAAAGTTGAATTCAATTTACTGCATTGAAATAACTTGGAACTTGAAATAAAAATGACTTGGGACTTAAAAACTAACTTTTTTTTTTTCAAAACTAACTTTTTTTCAAAACTAACTTTTTTTCAAAACTAACTTTTTTCAAAACTAACTTTTTTTCAAAACTAACTTTTTTTTTTCAAAACTAACTTTTTCAAAACTAACTTTTTCAAAACTGACTTCTGTAATCTCTGGGGCGGTTGTCCCTCTTGGATGCAACCTATTGACTTGACCTCTTACCAAGTATTTCTATAAATCTCTGGGGCGGTTGTCCCTTTTGGCGCAACCTTCTGACTTGACCTCTTGTCAAGTATTTCTATAAATCTCTGGGGGCGGTTGTCCATCTTGGCGCAACCTACTGACTTGACCTCTTGTCAAGTATTTCCATAAATCTCTGGGGCGGTTGTCCCTTTTGGCGCAACCTTCTGACTTGACCTCTTGTCAAGTATTTCTATAAATCTCTGGGGTTTGGTTATCCCTTTTGGATGCAACCAACTGAAAACTGATTTGCAACTTATTTGCAAATAAAACTGACTCGAAACTACTTCGAGTATCTTTATAAATCTCTGGGGTTTGGTTATCCCTTTTGGATGCAACCAACTGAAAACTGATTTGCAACTTATTTGCAAATAAAACTGACTCGAAAACTGACTTGCAACTTCTTTGCAACTAAAACTGACTTCAAAACTGACTTGCAACTTCTTTGCAACTAAAACTGACTTCAAAACTGACTTGCAACTTCTTTGCAACTAAAACTGACTTCAAAACTGACTTGCAACTTCTTTGCAACTAAAACTGACTTCAAAACTGACTTGCAACTTATATGCAACGAAAACTGACTTCAAAACGGATTTGCAACTTCTTTGCAACTAAAACTGACTTCAAAACTGACTTGCAACTTCTTTGCAACTAAAACTGACTTCAAAACTGACTTGCAACTTATTTGCAACTAAAACTGACTTCAAAACTGACTTGCAACTTATTTGCAACGAAAACTGACTTTAAAACTGACTTGCAACTTTGCAACGAAAACTGACTTCAAAACTGACTTCAAATATCTCTCTAAATCTATAAACTCTCTATAAACACTCTCTCTCTTAATTTGCAAGTCAATTCAATTCAGTAATTGAAAAAAATTTGCAAACAAAAATATAAAATGCAAACGACATTTCACTCTAATGTACACGAAGGTACGATACTATTATGTTTGATACATAAAATAAAATTATTCTATACTGAATATAACAGTGAAAATAACTCTGAAATTAACTCTCTCTGAAATTAACTCTCTCTGAAATTAACTCTCTCTGAAATTAACTCTCTCTGAAATTAACTCTCCGTTACAATTAACTCTCTGTTACAATTAACTCTCTGTTACAATTAACTTCTGTGAAAATTACTGTTTCACTAAAAAAATGTATCACTGGTGTCTGAAATGTTCACTGTGTTTCTTGTAAATTCTGACTTGATACTCATTATTAACTGTTAATAATACTGACTTTTCAAGTGTTTATAAATTTCTTAAAAAAAACAAACTGTACTTAACAAAATTTCTGGGGCGCAGTCCTTAGAGACGTGTCCTGAGGACGTCTTGCTGGCTACTTCTTCAGGGATGAAAACTAGGCGTGGGTAACTTGGAGTCGTGACACACCGGTTCAAGGGTGGATGTTACGAACAAGAAGTCGTGACACGCCGGTCAAATGGTTTTATCCTGATAAATCTTCTTTTATAAATCTTCTTTTATAAATCTTCTTTTATAAATCTTCTTCTTATCCTGGTAAAGGGTCGCCAGTCTGTTAGAATCCTCTTCTTAAAATAATCTTAAAATATTCTTCTAATCCTGGTTAAGGGTCGCCAATTGTTAACCCCTCCGTCTATGGCCCTGAGTCGGTTAGGATCGACGGGGGTTCTAGTTACGGAGGCAAGCAACGGATATTTCTTCTATATACTTTTCTTCTATAACTTTCTAATTCTTTTCTCTCGCTTTATGGGGTCGACACTCTGTTAATTCTTTTCTTTCAATAATACTCTGATACTTCTACTTTCTTGACTAAATTCCTCTGAAGATAGCCCAACTCGAGGGGGAAAATAAAAAAATTTCTCTTACTGTAATTTTCTTCTTAAAAATTTACAGGTAGTGGTCTGAATTTTACAGGGGTAGAGGTTCGACCTCTTTCGACCATAGCTCAGGCCGGAATCTAAAAATATTAAGGAGGCAAGGGGCCTCTGCCCCCTCCCCGCAGCGAGGCTGCTAACAAGGGGAGTCTCTTAGCAGTGACCAAAGCAGAGTCTTGTAATGAAGTGTCCTTCATTTTACAAATACATGTATAAAATATGCCTGAATGTTGGGGGATGGCAGTTGGAGGTTAAGTTTCCCCCCTTTTAAACACGATCAGGTGTTTGAAAGTTTCCAAATAAAAATAAAAAAATAAATAAATAAAAATAAAAACTAATCTTATTTTTTTTTGCCACGTCTTCATTTCTGAAGGCGATATTATTTCACGACTGAGTACATTTTTGTTTGGGTTTATTACAATTATGATTTCGATTATGGATTACTTCCCATTCGCTTATGATTGTCCCTTATAGTTCTATTAAAGTACATTCTTACATTATATATAAAGTCATTACATTCAATTATAGTTTCATTGAAGTACATTACAAGTTATTATTAATTAAAGTATTAGTTAATTACAATTAAACAGTTACTATAGCTTTGTTTTGTTTTTACAGTTTCATATTAATAGACAATTAAGATGTTAGAAATATAATACAAAGTACATGGCACACATGATATAGATTTATATACATAATATGTTATAATATGTTTAACATGTTATAAATTTGGATCAGAGCGAAAGGGGATGTTTATCTTAGAAACGTTCGGTTCTGCTGATTCGCGAATTTGAGCATTTAACTACTGTAAGCCTAATCAATGCCTTGTGAGGGTTGAACGCACTTAAAAAAAAAAAAAAAAATATATGTGGACGTATTTTACATGTACATAATCCAATAGGTTGTGTGCGTAATATAGAGACGCGTAAAATATGGACTGATAGGTTGATAGGTATCAGTAGACAATAGGTAGGAAACAACATAACTAATGATGTATAGAGAATGAAGTTTATTTTTTCTTTTTATTATTATTATTATTGTTATTATTATTATTAAGGAATTTACCATACATTCAATACGGAAGATGTCCAAATACTAAACACGTGAGTCAGTGTTCAAGGTATGGAAAACGTGAAGAGAATTAAGTTACTTTATGACGTCATAGTTATTCACATTATGTCATACGTGCAGTATAACTGTAAGTCATTATTTGGGAGGACCTAAAAGAAACGAATTAAAGACAGAATGGGTATCAAGGACGAAGAAGCACAACTACGGGTTCCAGTCCTCTTATATGCAATGTGTATGTATAATCTAGGGTCGAGGGTGAGATGCAAGACAATCATAATTAATTATAATAACTTCTATAACAAATGGAAAATGGATACGACTAAACCATAGATATGGTAGATCGTAGGGTTGTGACACGAACAAAAAAATAGGAAGCTACAAGTAAAATTATTATCCCAACTCGCGTTAAGCGATTTTGGTTCTTATGTAAAAATGAATATTGATTATTCATTTCATTTTTACATATATATATAACATATATATATTTATTATATATATATATATATATATATATATATTATATATATATTATGTATATACAGTATATATATATATATTTATATATATATAATATTATATATATATTATGTATATATTATGTATATATTATGTATATATTATATATTACATAATATATATATATATATATATATATATATATATATTTAATATATATGTTTATATATATATATATATATATAATATATATATATATATATATATATATATATTTATATATATATGTTATAATGTTATAATGTTATAATGTTTCAGACCAACAAAGACCCTAGGATCCACTCATGGCTGGTCTACCTAACTGTGTTCGTAATCGTGTATTGTGTATGTCCTCCGTCGTGGCGGAGGGGACCTACAATTTTACGTGGGTTCCGAACCACAAGAACATAAGAAATTTATGTAAAAACTGCCGGTAAATTTGCAACGACCAATTTTTACGAAACCTAATAATTATCAATTTAAAACCAAATAATTATCGATTTAAAACTAAAGATAGACTCTCTGGATCCAGAGGATCTAGTCATAATAGACTACTATCCACAAATTTGTTACACTCTATATCTATTTATAACGGACATGCAAATATGTCAGATCCAAAGAATCCAGTCAATTTCATTACGGTATCCATCAACTCACGGTCCATATCGATTGCGGACCAAGTCAAAATTTACAATCATATACATTACAATATATACACTTACGAGAAAAAGTGTAGGTGTGGCTGTAAAGACTGTACAGTAATGTAGAAATGTGTGTGCACCCATTTTGGGTCTCCCATTTAAAGGTGTTTGTGGGGCAAGTGAAGATCATGAGTTTTTCAATACCTCACAGTAATATGGGGGGCACCGCTCGGCAGAGGAATCTCTTTAAATGGGGTGTGTATGGACAGAGAGTATCCCCTAACCCAAGACGCTGCCTCCCTATATCCCACAACATTTGTGTTGAGCTGTGAGATCTATCCCCAGAAAGCCTTAATTTTACTACCTTAAACTATACCCTTTCTATCAACATATGCGTTTAATCGATTTTTAAACATGTTTATAGACGTGCTACTAATTACTTCTACCGGCAAACTATTCCAGCTATTTACTATTCTATGCGTAAAAAAGTTTTTCGCAACTGCTGTCTCGAACCTTCTACTTGTCAACTTACACCCGTTATTTCTAGTCCTATTATATTGAGATATTTCGAAAAAGCTATCTCTATCTACGTTATCGAACCCATTCATAATTTTGAAAACCTGGATTAGATCACCCCTTAACCTCCTAGTCTCGAGTGTTGTCAATTTTAACTCCTTAAGCCTATCCTCGTACGACTTTGACCTAAGTGACGGAATCATCTTAGTTGTTCCTCTTTGAACTCTTTCGATTTTGTATATATCTTTGCGCATATGCGGATTCCAAAATTGGACCGCGTACTCCAAATGGGGTCTAACTAATGATTTATAAAGTGGAACTATAATATCGCGCGATTTGTACTCAAAATTTCGAGCTATAAAACCTAACACTTTGTTCGCCTTATTGACCGCTGCTGTACTTTGTTTCGCTACTTTTAAATCACCCGTGACTATAACTCCTAAATCTTTTTCCTGCTCTACGCTTGTTAAATCTTTCCCTGACATACTATACGCAAAATTACCGTTACGCGAACCTATATGCAAAATTTTGCACTTATCAACGTTAAATCTCATTTCCCATGTGACTGGCCAATCAACGATTTTATTCAGATCTTCCTGAATTTTACCTCTATCTTCGTCATTAATCGCCCTACCCCCCAGCTTCGTGTCATCCGCAAACTTTGAAACTGTACTGACTAGGCCGACATCTAATTCGTTAATATATATAAGAAAAAGGAAGGAGCCCAATACAGAACCCTGAGAACGCCACTCGCTACATTAGCCCAACACGACTCCGCTCCATCAACGACCACCCTCTGTTTCCTGCCTCGCAACCACTCTTCTAGCCAATTTTTTACTACACCCCTGATTCCATGAGCCTTAGTTTTTTCAATGAGTCTTTTGTGCGGCACGGTGTCAAACGCTTTTTGAAAATCTAAATACACTACATCAACCGCCCGATGTCTATCGTAAACGTCAACCACGCTTTGGAAAAATTCTAAAAGATTAGTTAAGCAAGATTTGTTTCGCCTAAATCCGTGCTGCGTATTTCTAACTAGCTTATGGAATTCTAAGTGTTCGACTATACGATCCCTAATTATTGATTCCAGTAGCTTACCTACATCAGACGTTAAACTGATTGGTCTATAATTTCCCGCCGCACCTGTATCGCCTTTCTTAAAGATAGGTGTTACGTTTGCTAACTTGAAATTATCTGGTACGCACCCCTCAGAAATAGACGTATTAAAAATATTTTTTAGCGGCACAACAATGCTATCTTTTAATTCTTTTAGTTGTATGGGACATATGGAATCCGGCCCCGGTGATTTACGCGTTTTCATTTTATCAATATAGCGCGTTACCTCACTAATTTTTATTGGCTAGCGTTGGTAAAAATAGAATTACGTAATGGATGATGTATAGACCTGTGGTCTAGTGTGTATTTGGGTGTATTAGGTGCAAAGTGTGTATCTTACAATTTCGAAGGACAGATTAGATTAGCTGAGAGGATTTTTAAATTAACCGAATAAATGCCTGAGCAAAAATTTATATATAGTAAGCAAAAATGCTTAGGACTATATAAATAGCAGAGTTAGCACTTACACGCCATGAAATAGTTTGTGATATCCAATGATTTTAGAATAAGGTTTGTGTATGTATAGTATATATAGTGTGCATACTTGCGTGTGTATTTGTAGGGATTTGGAAGGTTTTTGAATGAACAAAGTTTAAAAATAATGTATAATAATTTAAGATGGGTTTAGGGTTATAAAATCTTTTAAGTTTAAGTCAATTATTATTATTATTATTATTATTATTATTATTATTATAAAATCCTTTAAGTTCAAGGTAGTATTTAAGTATTTAATTAAATCAGTTACACGAATTAAGGTAATAAAAAAAAGACGTACTTAGAAGACCTTACGAGTAATGACAGTAACTCTCACGGTTTTTAAAATTGAATTTCGACACACAATTAAATTCGACTAAAATTCATAACCATATACTCTAGTAGTATGTCAATTTGACTATAATTTTCGTTTGATACCTTACAAATGGTACAATAACCATTTAAGGACAGTTGCTCACGATTAATTGAACAAAAGAAAATTAAAAATACAAATTAAGAATAGAGATCAATTATGCATTTTAATGAGATAACATAATTTTATAATATTCTTAAAAATAAAAGTAAATCGAACCATAGATGAATTTCGACCAAGAATAAAAAAGTTATTGAAATGGAAGGAAAGCATTTCGAACAATCTTTTCTTTTAATAATTTCAATTAAATTTTACATTAAAAATTATTTTTATATAATAAAAAAAAATATTAAAAAGGTTTAATAATTTTTGCATGTTAAGTAGAAAAATTATACTCTTTCGTTAAATGTTGATAGAATTTTGAATTATTTGATATTTTAGTCTGAAATTGACAATTACATAATTACATCTTTTTGTGAGCACTTTGCTCTTTAAAAGGAGATTGCTTGTCACACTACTTAGAACAAAAATTTAAAAAGTTCAACAAACGGAGGGACGGCATGTTCCTCATATACATTACAATAATTACCAAAATCGTTACAACCTTTGTAAAAACGGTTTTGTTACAAATAATGAATTACATAACTATATATTTATATACGCAAAACTGGCATGAAAAGAAAAGACAAATCGGTCAATTTCCTTCTCACAAACAAAAAAAAAGGTTAAACTAAAGACGCAACCCGGTCAATTCAGGTTGAATTTAATTCTCTTTTACAACACAAAAAAAGGTTGAATTAAATTCTTAACTTACATTTTTCTTAAATTAAATTCTCTTAAATTACAAAGAAAAAGTTGAATTCAATTGACTGCATTGAAAACTAACTTGGGGCTCGAAATAAAAATGACTTGGGACTTGGAATACTTGGGACTCGGAATACTTGGGACGCGGAATACTTGGAATAATACTGACTTGGAATAATACTGTGACTTGGAAGAAAACTGTGATTTGAAAAATAACTTCGACTTGAAAAATAACTTCGACTTGAAAAATAACTTCAAATAAAACTCTCTGACTTGAACTCTATCAAGTATTTCTATAAATCTCTGACTTGACCTCTTATCAAGTATTCTGAAACTAACTTGAAATTAACTGAAAATGGAAAATGACTGCACTTGATCTCTAGTCAAGTGGAGACGATTAACCTCTGTTTTGGTTGACCCTCTTTGTGCAACCGACTTACTTGAAATGCAATCAAGTATCTCTATAACTCTATAAATCTCTCTATAAAAACTCTCTCTCTCTTAATTTGCAAGTCAATTCAATTCAATAATTTGAAAAAAATTTGCAAACAAAAATATAAAATGTAAACAACATTTCACTCTAATGTACGCGAAGGTACTGTACTATTATGGTTGGTACATAAAATAAAATGATTCTATACTGAATATAACAGTGAAAATAACTCTGAAATTAACTCTGAAATTAACTCTCTTTGAAATTAACTCTCTTTGAAATTAACTCTCTTTGAAATTAACTATCTTTGAAATTAACTCTCTTTGAAATTAACTCTCTTTGAAATTAACTATCTTTGAAATTAACTATCTTTGAAATTAACTATCTTTGAAATTAACTATCTTTGAAATTAACTCTCTTTGAAATTAACTCTCTTTGAAATTAACTCTCTTGAAATTACTGTTTCAATAAAAACAAATGTATCACTGGTGTCTGAAGTGTTCACTGTGTTTCTTGTAAATTCTGATTTGATACTCATTATTAACTGTTAATAATACTGACTTTTCAAGTGTTTATAAATTTCTTAAAAAGACAAACTCAGTACTTAACAATTTCTGGGGCGAAGTCCTTAGAGACGTGTCCTGAAGACGTCTTGCTGGCTACTTCTTCTTAGATGAAAACTAGGCGTGGAGAACTTGGAGTCGTGACACACCGGTTGAAGGGTGGATGTTACGAACTAGAAGTCGTGACACGCCGGTCAAATGGTTTTATCCTGATGCAGGGTAATTTCTATTCTTGGCCAAAGAGTGGCCTCTTCTTAAAATCTTCTTGTTAAATTCTTCTTGTTAAAATCTTCTTCTAAAAATCTTCTTCTACAAATCTTCTTCTACAAATCTTCTTCAACAAATCTTCTTCTAAAAATCTTTTTCTTATCCTGGTAAAGGGTCGCCACAATGTTAAACCCCATATCTTCTTCTTCTTCTTATCCTGGCTACTTCTTCTTATCCTGGCTATAGGGTCGCCAAACTGTTAGACCCTTCCTCTTCTATGTCCCTATGGTGTCTCGTATCGACGAGACGTTCTTGGTTAAGGGGCAAGGGGGCTCTGCCCCCTTCCCCGCAGCGAGGCTGCAGTCCAAAGAAGAGTCTCGTAATGAAGTGCTATGATGAAGTACCGTGATGAAGAAGTCTAATGAAGAAGTGCTGTAATTTTACAAGTACATGTATAATATAAACCTAAATGTTGGGGGACGACAGTTGAAGGTTACGTTCCCCCCCTTTTAAACACATGATCAGATGGTTTGAAAAATTTCAACTAAAAATAATGAAAACAATAAAAATAAAAACTAATCGTATATTTTTGCCGAATCTTCATTTCTGAAG
>JAJOZX010004494.1:17500-20000 GCA_023014485.1 Bathynomus jamesi
ATCCACCATGGGACATAAACAGCGACTGTGAACACAGCAAACCGTTCTAACTTGCTGATTTGACTTTTAGTCACAACCTCGGCTTTGGGAAACTGCTCTTTGATCTGGCCTGACAAAAGAACAATCTTGAGGGTATAGAGCAGTTTAGCCATCCACCTTGCTTTGTGAAGTGCGCCGGGTAGACCATTGTGAAGTTCACTGGCTCGGATCCTTTAGTTACAAGCAGCAGACAAAGCTCTACCAGCTCCTTGTAGTCGCCACGTGTAAATGGTTGGGCTAGAGATTCACGGAAGAAGTCAGCCATCTCCTGCTGGCGCTCCTCAAACACTCCAGGCATTGCGGGGTTGTAGTATTTCTTTTTTTCATTGTACGCCAGTTGAGAGGGTCTTGAACCTAGAAAAGCAATTATTGGGATTATTGTATTTCGTACTAATCTATAATATTGTTTTAGGGGTATTAAGATTGATATAATCGATCATTTGCTTGGTGTTAGTATATCTTATAAGTCTAATAAAAGAAATTCCACTAAATTTGTTCATTAGATAATAATATTCCTTGTTATTTTGTAAAGCTTATGACTCACCTCTGGAAAACCATTATGTTTGGACTTGAAGAGCCCTCCACTTTCAAGCAATCCCAGCAAACACCTAGGATGACTTCGCCCACATGCCTGCGACAGGCGCACCAGAATACGGCACGCTCTAATCCCTTTTGGAGGGAGACGCAAGCAGCTGTTTTTTGTCCTGAAAAAAAAATGTAATTGTAGTTTAAGGCCACCATTTCAGGCACGTGCTTTTTGCAGATTTCTTTTAAATCATTCACTGTATTTTGGTATTAATGTCGTGATAAATTCACGCTGATGTTTGAAATAGGTTTACCTGTATTGGATGAAGTTGTGTCGAAAACCATACCAACGACATTCTGTTCACACTCCCAATCGACCAGAAGTTGTTTGGTTGCTGTTGATATTAAGTCTCCTTGAACCAGGCCAGCTTTTTGAGTCAAATGCGGAAGAGGTGGGACTCCAAGAAGCTTTGTGCCATTGACAACAGACACAAGAATGGGCAGGCGGTCATCAGTGCCTTTGGAATCCAGCGTGTCCATAAGTTTACCATCCCAGTGCACCAGTACTTTGTCTGATGGTTGCCATTCATCCATGATTTTTAAACTTATTTCTGACACGATGGAAGCTCGGTATCGGTGGGCCGTCCTTGCATTTAGACTCAGCTTTGATGTATCTCCACCACATGCAGATACAAGGGAGTACACAATTGCACTCAGCTGGGTCGGCGAGATGTTGTTTCGAACACTGCATGAAACAAGTTCTGCCGACTTCAGAATATCAATGGGCACAAAAATTGAAACTCCCTCTTTCACTGTTCTCCGATGTTTTCTCTTTGGTTCAGCAGTGCTGGCCTCATCAATGTCATCGTCCTCATCAGAGCTAATAGGTGAATCAATATCAGCCTGTACATTCTCAGCATGATCACATTGCTCTCTCTCTTGTCGCTTCTCTTCTCGCATCTGCCTTTTCTGTCGCTTCTGAGTACTTTGTTTACCCCAGAGTAGGTAGCTACTCTGTCACTTAGCATGCTTTTCATAAAGAGTATGTCAGTATGATGGCATCTTGTTCGGCCTGAGTTTTCCCCTTTTTCGCAGCCGCCATGTCTTTCAACACTGTGTTCTCATAAAATTTCATCGTCAGGCTCAATTCTGATTTAAACTTCATAATTCCAGGATCATCAGCCCGTCTTCTATCCTCATTCTTTTTCAAAAGCATCATGTAGTCTTTGTCATAGTAAGTTTTAATCACTCGGCCAATATTGTTCCTGCCTGTAAAGGTCGGGACATTCGCCTTCTGGTAATGCAAAAGCACATTGTCAATGGTGGTAGATAAAGCCTGGTCCCAATACATATCCCGAAGGTTTGCTAACAGACATAGTAAGACCTGCCTATTAGTTGGCAGTTTGCAGCCCTTTATTTCCTTTTCTTCTTCTCGGGGTACGGTGCCCAATAACATTCTGACATACTCATCATCTTGCCGTGTATCCATCATTAAATTCTCTATTCACAACATCAAATCACTGTCAAGGGAAAAGAAAAGAGCATCCTTAAAATTAAATGCAATAAAAAAATACGTGGAAAATTTGTGGGTCAGCGTTCCAGACCCGGAAATGAAAATCTGATAAAATGTGCTATTTTCACATTTATTTATGAAGTTCATAAGCTGAAATAGCAATACTTGCTGGTACGACGGTGCTAGCTCAAAGATGCACCGATCTCGAAGAAAATTTACAGGGGTGTTTCCTAGATAAATACACAACACTAAAACTTTGAACAGCATTGTAGGACCATTTTTTGATTTTTGGAGGGCAACGGTCACACCCTAATATATATGTGTGTGTGTATATGTGTATATAAGTTATATATATATATATATATATTGACTGGATACCGTAATGAAATTGACTGGATTCTTTGGATCTGATATATTTGCATG
>JAJOZX010004494.1:25000-35000 GCA_023014485.1 Bathynomus jamesi
CCAAATACACACTAGACCACAGGTCTATACTACATAATCCATTACATAATTCGATTTTTTATCTACAATAGTCAATAAAATTAGTTATCAATTGTACTATCATGGAAGCCTCGAAAAATCCATGAACTTTAAAATTTATATTTTTCCCTTTTACTCTATTCATTATGTACATAATTTTTCCCACAGAAAAATAAAAATTTTGTAAAATTTTTTTTAACAATATCATTCTTTGTCTAACTTAATTGTTTATCTAAATTAAAGTATTAATCTTTGAATTCTTTTATATTATATAATAACTCACTTGTTCTGTATAAAACTTGTAATGTAAAGAAAAATTCGACACCTAACTTGAATTCGTTACGATGTTATTTTCTCACTTGTATTGTATTGTATTAATTTTATTATATTATTGTATAAATATCATTTTAAAAGGGGAGAGCAATGTAAAAAATGAACAATGAATAATCAATATTCATTTTTACATAAGAACCAAAATCGCTTAACGCGAGTTTGGATAATAATTTTACTTGTAGCTTCCTATTTTTGTTCGTGTCACAACCCTACGATCTACCATATCTATGGTTTAGTCGTATCCATTTTCCATTTGTTATAGAAGTTATTATAATTAATTATGAATTGTCTTGCATCTCACTCTCGACCCTAGATTATGCATACACGTTGCATGTAACAGGATTGGAACCCGTAGTTGTACTTCTTAGTCATTACTACCCACTCTTTGTCTCTAATTCGTTCTTGTAAATCTTCCTAATAATGATTTGTACTATACGTAAAAATTCAATAACTATGACGTCACATTTTCCCTTCATCATATATCTAGTATTCAATGTAGGAAAATTCTTTAACATTATACTAAGGACGAAACACTCTATAGAAGTCATTATTTATATGTTATGTAGTATAAATATAACTATTATTCGACCATATCTCCCGCCCCCATATGTCCATATCTTATCTTGATCATTATCCTATATAAATTTTATTAAATATTCATTTTTTCTCATTCGTGCGAAAACGCTCAAATACGTTCTCGTATTGCTTTTTTTATTATTTTTTTTCAAGTGCGTTCACCCCTCAAGATATTAAAAAATGCTGAGGTTAAAGTGATCGAATTCCGCTGACTGGCAGATTCGAGCGCCTCAAAGATAAAATATCTCCGTTCGCTCTGATTTCAAATTCATAACATATTATAGCATATTATTTCGTAAATAAATTATCTCGTATGTGCCATGTACTTTGTATTATATTTCTAACATCTAAATTGTCTATTAATATGAAACACTGTAAAAAACAAAACAAAGTTATAGTAACTGTTTAATTGTAATTAGCTGTAATACTTTAATTTAATATAACGTAATGTACTTTAATGAAACTGTAATTAATAATAACTTGTAATGTACTTCATTGAAACTGTAATTAAATGTAATGATTTAATTTATAATGTAAGAATGTACTTTAATAGAACTGTAATGAACAATCATAAGCGAATGTGAAGTAATCCATAATTGTAATCGTAATTGTAATGAACCAAAATTAATACGTACTCAGTCGTGTACTTAATTTATACTTATGTGTACTATTACGAAATGATATCGCCTTCATAAATGTAGACTCGGCGAAAAAATACAAATTAGTTTTTATTTTTATTTTTTTTACTTGAAATCTTTCAAAACATCTGATCATGTGTTTAAAAATGGGGGGAAATTTAACCTTCAACTGTCCTCCCCCAAAACATTTAAGTTTATATTATACATGTACTTGTAAAAATTACAGCACTTCTTCATTGCACTTCTTCATTAGACTTCTTCATTAGACTTCAGATTAGCACTTCATGAGGACTCCCTTGTTAGCAGCCTTGCTGCGGGGAGGGGGCAGAGGCCCCTTGCCTTAATATTTTTAGATTCCGGCCTGAGCCATGGTCGAAAGAGGTCGAACCTCTACCCCTGTAAATTCAGAGCAGTACCTGTATATTTTTAAGAAGTAAACCAAAGTAAAAGAAGTTTTTATTTTTCCCTTCGAGCCGTGCTCTCTTCAGAACTTAGTCAGAAAAGTCGATAATTTTAGTATAAGAGAAAGTATCAGAGTATTATAGCAAGAGAAGAATTAATAATTCTCGACCCATAAGCGAGAGAAAGAGACAACCCAAGCACCATAGAAGATATTGGCATAACAGTCTGGCGAGTCTGTAGCAAAGGGTTTAACAGAGTGGCGACCCACCATTTAAGGCGACCGAAAAGAATTATAGAATGTTATAGAAGAAATATCCGTTGCAGCCTCCTAACCAGAACCCCCGTCGATCCGAACCGACTCAGGGCCATAGACGGAGGGGTTAACATATATATATTATATATATATATATATATATATACACACATGTATATATATTAGGGTGACAATAAAAATCGAAATTTGGAGTTTTTTATTGGCCATTTGTTCAATGCTGCTACTACATGAGAAAACAATGTACTGTAAATATTAGGTCATTCAGATAATAATTAAGGGTGTCTCAAGTGAGGTAAATAATTCTCCTTATAACAAAAATTAATTATTCATTACCTAGTAAAATTAAATTAATATTTTTTTTAATTAATGTAAATAAACGTTAGTTTTAGTTCATAAGGTTTAAGTGCAGGCGTACTCCAATCGTAGTAAGTAAATAATATATTTACTAAATATATTCCAGGGTGTCTTTCATTCAATTGTAGACCACCCATTAATTCTTGCTTTTCCTCAAGCCATACCCCTTTTTCAATGTATCAGGCTGAGACTTCCTATGATCCTCAACAACCTGCGAGAGATGTTGGCGCTGTTCTTCATTCTTCGTAATCTTTGTATTGAAGGCCTGGATCAAGGCAATTCCCCTCTCTGCCATGTCATTGACGACTTTTAGTCCTTCAACTATAGTCAAACCAGTCTTGAAATCTTCGTCGTCCGGCCAGGTCTCTGGTTCCTTGGACAAGAAACCATCATTAATTTTTAGAAGTTCAAAGAGAAGCTTTGATCCTTTCGAGGCAAAGTCCGAGAGCTGCTTTGTTGAAATGGAAGAAACAGCAGGTATTGGGGCTCGCTTTGGAGGATCTTCAGCAGCTTCTTTTTCGAGGATTGATCGAGCGATATTCTTTTTCGTCATTGCATTGATACCTTTATCAAAGAGTGCGAGACCAATCAAGTACTCGCTGAGGTACCATAAGTGACGACCGAGGACACTAAGGCAGGATGCTGAGATCTTTTCATCGTGGTACTTTGCTAGGTCTTGAAGAAGCTTCAAATCGTTCGCGGAAGCAGATGAAGGACTGCTGGCCGTGAACCACACGCTGACATATAACTCCAGGGCAAAAAATACAAATCGTTTCAAGCCAGACATTTCACGAGTTGTACGTCTGAATTGACGGGAAAGCAGCAGGATTTTTAATGAATAAATTACTTTTGCCACCCAACTTGCTCGGTGAAGTGCTCCAGGTCTCCGAAACCTAAAGTTAGGTAAATTACCTCCAAGGATTGTAATCGACAACTCCAAGAATTCACGGTAATCATCCCTCGGCTGATGTTTTGTCAGATATAGATTCCAGCAAGTGATCAGTTCTTCTCGATTCTCATTCAGACTCGATGGAAGGTCTGACAGGGTCTTGTACTTATCTTGGCAAATTGTATTCCACGTCTCTTTGAAGCGGGAGAATAGGAAGATATCTGGACCAGATGATGGTCCCATGCATTCCATGTACGCCTTCTCAACGACAAGTTCTAGGATGTGATGGCGACATGCAAGGTATAAGAGTCGGCGGCCGAGTTTCTGCTCCAAAATTACGCATGCCCCAGACAAGTAACCAGTATTTGAAGCTGTAGTGTCGAAGCTCATAGCTGATACCTTTTCTGACACATTCCATTCTTTGAGCGCAGCATGTACCACCGAGGCGATGACCTCACCCGTTCCTGATGTCAGCTTAGGTACACCCAAGAGCTTCTCGGTATCAACTCCTGTTACGAAAATGGCTAGTCGGTCACACCGACCACCTTCATCGTCTGGTAGAATTTTTCCGTCCCAGTGAACAGTGAGCACTTCATTGGGTGTGAACCTTTGTTTAGTCTTTTCTGCCGTCGCCAAACGGAGCCTTTCTCGTGATTTTCTAATGGTTTCATAGATTATATACTCGTATATATATTATCATAGGAAATCAAATTCAGTTCCAAATTTATATAATTTAAAAATCAAACTATGCCAACAATTAATGAAACTTTTCGAGAACAATTTCCAATAATAATATAATCAATGTATCAAAATAAAAAATATTACCTTAGATATCTTAAAAGAATCGGGAGAGAACTTCTAAGCGTTGTTTTCAGTCAGGCAGTCGTATGCAAAATGAACTTGAAACACCAAAAGCTGATCATCCAAAGATTGATACACATCATATTATTTAACGGTTTATTTATGAAAATTTTAATTTAATGAAATAAATTAATCGTTTTGCATAATCTATAGTATGAAATAAAGGAAACAATTCTATTAAATTATATAATACACTTGCATTCTCGAAACATTTTTGTTTTTGAAGCGTTGTCGAAACTCGTTCATTCTTGAAATTTCTTCCGCGCGAGAGTTTCATTCATGTGACTCGAGGCACCCCTAAATGCTTTCCAAATTCCATGAGATTTCGTCTACGGTGTTACCTCATAGGGTGACAGCATTGGACAAATGGCCGGCAAAGTTTTTTGAATTTCAAATTTTATCCCTGTGAGAAGTTGTCACCATAATATATATATATAAAACGTCTTTAGGTAGCTTTTTCTCAGCGAAGGATCGAACCCCTGACTCGTTGCGTAGCGGTGTTGTATATTTATTTACCTGCCCCAGGTGTCTCCTTGGGAATTACATCGGCAGCACTGTTCGCTCTCTCAGGGCTAGATTTTATTCGCATATGGGAATAAGTGGCCGAACAGGTAAAATTTTAAAAACTAAGGAAGCCTCGAGTATTCGTGAACATAGCATTAAATGCAAAATTGATGTCACTTTAGACAATTTTAAAATTCTTGGTTGTAATACTTGTCCCAACTCACTAAGAATTTTAGAATCCCTTTTCATTAAAGCATTGTCCCCTAGTCTGAATGTTGACTCATCGTCCGTCCCTCTAAATTTGCTATGATCCCTCCTCCTTCCCCAATTCCTTATAATCCCTCCTTCCCCTATCGCCCTCGCCATCCTTCGTGTTTCCCGTTCTTTGCCTCTGCTCAAATTAGTCGGCCTCGGATACTGCTGTGTAAGGTAGATAGCTCCATTGTTCCAGTGTACTATTGGTAATTTTTCCAGTGTATTAATTTCACATTTACTACATGTATTTAAAAATAACTTCTTAATTTTTATATGTAAATCTGTATAACTTAGAATTTAACCCTCTTTTCTCAGTCTTTTAAAATTTGTCTTTACGAATAGGTTATAGAAATTTTCTGTTTTGTTTTTCATTCAATATTGATTTTAATTTCACATTGTTATTAAACAGCCTGAAGATGAGCGTATTGCTCGAAACGTTGCGCAATAAAGAAGACTTTTCATGGCATTTACATTTCTCCTTGTCATTGGATTTCTCCTAAATATTAAATTGAAGCTCTGTAGAAGCAACCCGCATAATTATATATATTCAAGGTATGGACAAGATGGCCTCAGGGCTTATCGCCATGTTTGGAAGACTTCACGAAAGTTTCTCAAGTCAAAACTGGACTGTTATTTTCTTGAAATGTGTCGGACTTGCAGGATTTTCCCGAAATTTGTTTACTTCAAACTCTACCGTGATAATCTATATGACTCTGAATTTTATCAATCGTCCCTGGAATATTTATTAAATAATGAAATTAATTATAAAATCAAAATATCAGATTCGCATAACAAGTCTCTTGGGCATTATATAACTACTCTTAAAAATACCTTGTCGTTGTTGGACTATTTATTAATAATTTCTCTTGTACAACGTGAACTAGAAAAATTTCACTCTACCATCTTGGAAACACATGAACGTAAGTTAAAGGCTTTGGGAATGAATTCACCAAATTTTTTCAATTCAGAGAAGGTAATTTCGAATCTTTCTAGTTACACACTCTCCCCTCGGGAAAAGTTTTTACTGTCACTTGGTTTGCAATTTAAGCTTCCGTTGTTTCAAATATAAGCCTTCGTTTTTTCTTTACTTTGAAAAATTTTTCAATGGCTTGAAAAATGTTCCCCATGTGGGGGATTTCAATAATTTCAAATGTCAGTTCTCAAATCTAACTCAAGAATTTTTTCTTAAACTTAGAAATCTTAAATTTCAATCTTTCATATTTAGGAAGAGTGATTTGCAGTGTATTAAGAATTTGGCAAAGAACCAGGAGATTGTTGTGACTAGACCAGACAAGGGTAACGGAGTGGTTATTTTGAATAAATCGGACTACATAAACAAAACTAATGAAATCCTAAGTGATCTTACTAAATTCAAACAAATTCTAGAACCTGTAAATAAAGTCATTGTAAGGTTAGAAGACCAGGTTAATAGATTTCTGTCACGACTAAAGTCCTTAAAGATAATAAAAAATGATACTTACTCTCAGTTGTTCGCATCTGGTGCTAATCTTGCTCAATTATACTGTCTGCCTAAAATCCATAAAGCTGGAACACCTCTCCGTCCTATTTTAGCTTCGTATAACTTACCCACCTTTCAATTGGCAAAATTTGTTGTTCGTCTCCTGTCCCCCTTTGCGAAAAATGTTTACACTATAAATAACTCGTTTGAATTCCAAAAAGAACTCCTGGGTAAAAACTTCGATTCAAAAAAGTTTTTTGTCAGTTTTGATGTAAAGTCACTTTTCACAAATGTACCTGTATCTGAAACTATTGCCATTATTTTAGATAGGGTTTTTAGCTCAGTTGATAATTTTCATGGTTTTTCATTGTCTCATTTGAAGGAACTTTTAGAATTGGTCTTCAAACAATGCTATTTCACTTTCAACAATAAGGTTTACCAAAATTGATGGGGTAGGGATGGGATCACCAGTCGGACCGTTAGCAGCTGACTTTTTTATGACTCATTTAGAAAGTGTAATTTTTAGACAATCTCCCACTCATCTCAAGCCAATTTTCTATCGACGCTTCGTTGATGATTCGATAGCAGTCTTTGATAATGCGGTACAAGCGCAACAATTCTTTAACTTCCTAAATTCGTTGCACCCCAATATAACGTATACAATGGAAACTGAGCAAAATGGCTCCCTCCCCTTCTTAGATCTTTTAATTTCGAAAAACGGTGATTCTATTACTACATCAGTTTATAGGAAACCCACTTTCACTGGTTTGGGCATGAATTTTTTTAGTTTTACTGATTTCAACTATAAGATGTCTTGTATTAAAACTCTCCTGTTCAGAGGATATAATTTGACCTCTAATTTTACCTTACTTAATGATGAATTTAATAATCTAAGATCATACTTTACTAATAATAGTTTTCCTGTTCAATATGTAGACAAACTAATTAGATCCTTCTTAAATAATGTTTATAGCCCTCAACTTCCATGTATTACAGTGCCGAAGGATATAAAATATTTCTTGGTACCTGAAATGGGTCCCTTGAATAAGGAATTTAAGCTTAAATTTACAAAATTGTTAAGGAAATTTTTTTATCATACTGATTTCCGCATCATATTTATTAATAAAACGTCTTTAGGTAGCTTTTTCTCAGCGAAGGATCGAACCCCTGACTCGTTGCGTAGCGGTGTTGTATATTTATTTACCTGCCCCAGTGTCTCCTTGGGAATTACATCGGCAGCACTGTTCGCTCTCTCAGGGCTAGATTTTATTCGCATATGGGAATAAGTGGCCGAACAGGTAAAATTTTAAAAACTAAGGAAGCCTCGAGTATTCGTGAACATAGCATTAAATGCAAAATTGATGTCACTTTAGACAATTTTAAAATTCTTGGTTGTAATACTTGTCCCAACTCACTAAGAATTTTAGAATCCCTTTTCATTAAAGCATTGTCCCCTAGTCTGAATGTTGACTCATCGTCCGTCCCTCTAAATTTGCTATGATCCCTCCTCCTTCCCCAATTCCTTATAATCCCTCCTTCCCCTATCGCCCTCGCCATCCTTCGTGTTTCCCGTTCTTTGCCTCTGCTCAAATTAGTCGGCCTCGGATACTGCTGTGTAAGGTAGATAGCTCCATTGTTCCAGTGTACTATTGGTAATTTTTCCAGTGTATTAATTTCACATTTACTACATGTATTTAAAAATAACTTCTTAATTTTTATATGTAAATCTGTATAACTTAGAATTTAACCCTCTTTTCTCAGTCTTTTAAAATTTGTCTTTACGAATAGGTTATAGAAATTTTCTGTTTTGTTTTTCATTCAATATTGATTTTAATTTCACATTGTTATTAAACAGCCTGAAGATGAGCGTATTGCTCGAAACGTTGCGCAATAAAGAAGACTTTTCATGGCATTTACATTTCTCCTTGTCATTGGATTTCTCCTAAATATTAAAATGAAGCTCTGTAGAAGCAACCCGCATAATTATATATATATATATATATATATATATATACATGTATATATATATATATATATATATATATATATATACACATATATATATATATAATGTAATGTTATAATGTAATGTTATAATGTTTCAGACCAACAAAGACCCTAGGATCCACTCATGGCTGGTCTACCTAACTGTGTTCGTGTATTGTGTATGTCCTCCGTGGTGGCGGAGGGGACCTACAATTTTACGTGGGTTCCGAACCACAAGAACATAAGAAATTTATGTAAAAAACTGCCGGTAAATTGGCAACGACCAATTTTTACGAAACTAAATAATTATCAATTTAAAACATTAATTATCGATTTAAAACTAAAGATAGAATCTCTGATCCAGAGGATCAAGTCATAATAGACTACTATCCACAAATATGTTACACTCTATATCTATTTATAAAGGACATGCAAATATATCGGATCCAAAGAATCCAGTCAATTTCATTACGGTATCCATCAAGTCACGGTCCATATCGATAGCGGACCAAGTCAAAATTTACAATCATATACATTACAATATATACACTTACGAGAAAAAGAGTAGGTGTGGCTGTAAAGACTGTACAGTAATGTAGAAATGTGTGCACACCCATTTTGGGTCTCCCATTTAAAGGTGTTTGTGGGGCAAGTGAAGATCATGAGTTTTTCAATACCTCACAGTACTATGGGGGGCACCGCTCGGCAGAGGAATCTCTTTAAATGGGGTGTGTAAGGACAGAGAGTATCCCCTAACCGAAGACGCTGCCTCCCTATATCCCACAACACTTGTGTTGAGCTGTGGGATCTATCCCCAGAAAGCCTAAATTTTACTACCTTAAACTATACCCTTTCTATCAAGATATGCGTCTAATCGATTTTTAAACATGTCTATAGACGTGCTACTAATTACTTCTACCGGCAAACTATTCCAGCTATTTACTATTCTATGCGTAAAAAAGTTTTTCGCAACTGCTGTCTCGAACTTTCTACTTGTCAACTTACACCCGTTATTTCTAGTCCTATTATATTGAGATATTTCGAAAAAATATCTCTATCTACGTTATCGAACCCATTCATAATTTTGAAAACCTGGATTAGATCACCCCTTAACCTCCTGGTCTCGAGTGTTGTCAATTTTAACTCCTTAAGCCTATCCTCGTACGACTTTGACCTAAGCGACGGAATCATCTTAGTTGCTCGTCTTTGAACTCTTTCGATTTTGTCTATATCTTTGCGCATATACGGATTCCAAAATTGGACCGCGTACTCCAAATGGGGTCTAACTAATGATTTATAAAGTGGAACTATAATATCGCGCGATTTGTACTCAAAATTTCGAGCTATAAAACCTAACACTTTGTTCGCCTTATTGACCGCTGCTGTACTTTGTTTCGCTACTTTTAAATCACCAGTGACTATAACTCCTAAATCTTTTTCCTGCTCTACGC
>JAJOZX010004494.1:40000-57500 GCA_023014485.1 Bathynomus jamesi
TAGGACTAGAAATAACGGGTGTAAGTTGACAAGTAGAAGGTTCGAGACAGCAGTTGCGAAAAACGTTTTTACGCATAGAATAGTAAATAGCTGGAATAGTTTGCCGGTAGAAGTAATTAGCTGCACGTCTATGAACATGTTTAAAAATCGATTAGACGCATATGTTGATAGAAAGGGTATAGTTTAAGGTAGTAAAATTGATGCCTTGTGGGGATAGATCCCACAGCTCAACACAAGTGTTTTGGGATATAGGGAGGCAGCGTCTTGGGTTAGGGGATACTCTCTGTCCTTACACACCCCATTGAAAGAGATTCCTCTGCCGAGCGGTGCCCCCCATAGTACTGTGAGGTATTGAAAAACTCATGATCTTCACTTGCCCAACAAACACCTTTAAATGGGAGACCCAAAATGGGTGCACACACATTTCTACATTAGTGTACAGTCTTTACAGCCACACCTACACTTTTCCTCGTAAGTTTATATATTGTAATGTGTATGGTTTTAAATTTTGACTTGGTCCGCATTCGATATGGACCGTGACTTGATGGATACCGTAATGAAATTGACTGGATTCTTTGGGTCTGATATTTTTGCATGTCGGTTATAAATAGATATAAAGTGTAACATATTTGTGGATAGTAGTCTATTATGACTTGATCCTCTGGATCCAGAGATTCTATCTTTAGTTTTAAATCGATAATTAATTAGTTTTAAATTGATAATTATTCAGTTTTTTAAAAATTGGTTGTTGCCAATTTACCGGCAGTTTTTACATAAATTTCTTATGTTCTTGCGGTTCGGAACCCACGTAAAATTGTAGGTCCCCTCCGCCACCACGAGGACTTACACAATACACGATTACGAACACAGTTAGGGAGACCAGCCATGAGTGGATCCTAGGTTCTTTGTTGGTCTGAAACATTATAACATTATAACATATATATATATATATATATATATATATATATATATATATATGTATATGTATATATATATGTATATATATATATATATATATATATATATATATAAAATGTTATATATATATATGTATATATATATATATATATATATATATATATATATATATATATATATATATATATATATATATAATGTTTCAGACCAACAAAGACCCTAGGATCCACTCATGGCTGGTCTACCTAACTGTGTTCGTAATTGTGTATTGTGTATTAGGGCGGAGTGAAAAACTCATTTTTCGAATTTTCAAATTGGCTAGTGTGGAAAATGTGTGGAGTAGTGAGGAAATAAGCTGGTATAAATTTAAAATCATACATTAATATCTTCAGGTGCCACAATGACCTTCAATATTGAAAAAAATTGAAAAAAGCAGATTTTAACCAATAATTACAGAAGAGTCCACGATGCACAATAGACAAGAATTTATTCACACTTGTATAAAAATAGCTCAGTCAACCTTTAAAAAAAGTTTCTATTCTCTAAAAACAGTTTTCTATAGTCAGCTCACTCAGCTGTCACGTGAGTACCTCGGTTCAGTGTAGCTGTCGCTCTCGTAGCAGGTGGGTGTTCTGTTGATGGCGTTACTCAGATAGAGATAGTCTAAACTATATTTCTTATATATTTTGCATTTCTGTATTGTGTTGCCCTAAGTTTGCCATGTACTATTAACTGAAATTAACGTATAATTGATATTAGCTCTTTCTTTTTCAGATTTGTATACTTTCAAAATGTCTCGAGTTTGTGCAAAATCAACCAGGGCCTCAACTGAGTGCCCCTTGTTTGGGATGGGGGAAGATTTGTGGCACAGGAATCTTCCTACATACGAAGGAGTTTTTAAATATTACTTGTTTGTAAGAAACGATTTGAAACAGAATACTAATAAAGATCCTTCAATATCTCAAATATTAGAACAAGTTGTTGATAAATTGAAAACAATTTGGGAAAGTGCTTCCGTCCCAATTCTGTCAGACAGGCGAATTGAAACAATGTTCAGAAGCTACCACGAAAAGTATCGTGTCATTATGAAGCCATACCAAAGCAGAAAAAATTCTGAAGCTTACAAAGCAAAGATTGATATGTTCAAAAAAGAAGCACACACGAAACTTTTTGACATTGCAGCGTGCAAGTGCAAAGTACTAACACAATGTTCTTGTCCCAAAGAAAAAACGGTTTCAAAGGAAGAAGTGACGTTCCTCTTAGATCAAAGGAGTGAAACTTTTTGACATTGCAGCGTGCAAGTGCAAAGTACTAACACAATGTTCTTGTCCCAAAGAAAAAACGGTTCCAAAGGAAGAAGTGACGTTCCTCTTAGATCAAAGGAGTGAAAGAAAACTGTTTATTGATAGAGTAGATATTACACTCTCAAAGAAAAAAGCATCTACGTTGCTAAGAAAGCAAAAAGAAGCTGTGAGGCTCACCAAAGAATCTTCACAGGAGAAATTGCAGGATACAAATGTTGAATTATCATCATCGACATCAAATAGTGAAAGTGAATCTGGAGAAATTTCAGACGATACATTTCCAGAGCCAGTTAGCTCGAAGAGAAAGCTCGAACAACCTGAAGAACAATTATTCAAGAAAATGAAAACTACAAATCTACCTTCAGTGGCTACTGCTTGTGACAGGACTGCAGTTTCAGATCGAGCTGCAGCATTCATTGTTAGTGCAGTACTGCAAGATATTGGAGAAGTTTCTATTGACAATACATCTGAAGTAGTGGATAGGAGTAAAATCAGAAGAGAAAGACAAAAGAAGAGATCAGAAATTATGAAAGATCAAAATCAGGTCCCAATCAGAGGAATCTATTTTGATGGTCGAAAAGATTCTACACTCTTCCAAGAAAAAAAGAGTACAAAGTATATCAGAAGAAGGTAACAGAAGAACATATCACTTTAGTGAGAGAACCTGGTTCAGATTATTTGGGCCATTATTCTGTGAATTCTGGATCAGCTGAAGAAATATGTAAAGGAATGTTTGAGTATATTGGAAATAATGACATGAACCTGGAAAACCTTGTTGCCATTGGATGCGATGGTGCAGCAGTCAACACTGGAGAAAAGGGAGGCGTTATAAGGCTTATAGAATTGAAGCTGAAGAAGCCAGTTCAACATTTAGTGTGCCAGCTCCATGCCAATGAATTGCCATTACGCCATTTAATTGCAAAGCTGGATGGAAAAACATCTGGCCCCCGCGGATTCACCGGTCCTATTGGCAGGGAATTAGAGAACTGTGAGAGTCTTCCTATTGTCGAGTTTGAAAGGATTGATGCTGAGGAACCAACTGTAGACTGTGAAGATCTTAGCACCGACCAAAAATATCTAATTGATATTCATCAGGCCATAACAAAGGGATATTGCTCTCCAGATCTTGCTCATCGTAGTCCAGGCAAAATGGCACATTCACGATGGCTGACTACAGCAAATCGTTTGCTTCGTCTATACGTTTCAACTGTAAGTCCATCTAAGAACCTCATGAACATTGCTTCTTTTATAATGAAGGTCTACATCCCAATGTGGTTTTCTATTAAGCAAAGTACGTCTTTTGTCAATGGCTCAAAACATGTTTTCAAAACTATTGAACTAACAAGAACACTGAATGACGAAGTAAAGGATATTGTAAACCCTGTCATACAAAGAAATGCATTTTTTGCAAATCCAGAAAATATTCTAGCATCAATGATTCATGATGACCGCAGCGCCATAAGAGAATTAGCGTGGAGGCGAATAAAGAAAGCAAGGCAAACAAACAAGGAAAAAGTTGTGAGGCGTTTCACAGTACCTGTTATTCAATTTGAAGCTACTGATTATACTGATTTAATTAATTGGCAAAAATGCATTGTCACTGAACCACCTGTGACAAGACACCTGACAGAAAATGAGATTGAAGAATTCATAGAAAACAAGAGTACCCCTCCATTCGAGAAATTCCCTTGTCATACACAAGTAGTAGAAAGAATGGTAAAATTAGTGACTGAAGCATCATCAAAAGTATTTGGATTGAACGCGCGAGATTGCTTCATAAGATCAACACTTCAGTCACGTAAAAAAATGCCATCATTCGAAAGTAAAGCTGAATATAAAGTTTAAATAAAACGTTAATAGAAAAAAACATGCGCAAGAATGGATGGTTGGGAGGGCATGGGTGGAGCTCGACACGCAGCCACCTCCTCGTGGTGAGTTCTGGATTATTTAGATCATTAATCAAAAGAACATTGATCTAAATAAACTAAGAGCTGCGTAATTCAGTAAGTATTTTGGTAATTGGAACACTTAATATATAATAATAACAAGTAAGTTTCAGTTATTGTACTAATGAAGAATATAAGAAAATCATTATATTTCACTTTTTTCGACGGCTTTGTGGCACCTGAAGATATAATTTCGCAGGACTAATATTTATGCACAGTCATTATCTATAGCACCCACATATTTTCCGCACTAGCCATATTTGAATTTCGAAAAAAAGTTTAAAAACCTCATTTTCGAGCCGCCCTATTGTGTACGTCCTCCGTGGTGGCGGAGGGGAACTACAATTTTACGTGGGTTCCGAACCACGAGAACATAAGAAATTTATGCAAAAACTGCCTGTACATTGGCAACGACCAATTTTTACAAAACTAAATAATTATCAATTTAAAACTAATTAATTATCGATTTAAAACTAAAGATAGAATCTCTGGATCCAGAGGATCAAGTCATACTAGACTACTATCCACAAATATGTTACACTCTCTATCTATTTATAACCGACATGCAAATATATCAGATCCAAAGAAACCAGTCAATTTCATTACGGTATCAGACAATACTAGTACCTTGCCAACGAAAAATAAGTCACGGTCCATATCGATTGCGGACCAAGTCAAAATTTACAACCATATACATTAGGAGGAAAAGTGTAGGTCTGGCTGTAAAGACTGTACAGTAATGTAGAAATGTGTGTGCACCCATTTTGGGTCTCCCATTTAAAGGTGTTTGTGGGGCAAGTGAAGATCATGAGTTTTTCAATACCTCACTAGGGTGTGTCAATTTGGGAGGTGAAAATTAATTTTTGCCAATTCCTTCACTGAGGGGTTTTAAAAATATGTTTTTGGATGTGAAGAATTCAAATCTGCTATTATTTTTGTGATTGCTCAACACTTAGCTTGGTAAATCTACGTTTGATTAAAAAGCACATAAATTGCTCTCGGAAAACAACATTTATTAATTTTAGCTTCTCAAAATGTCAGGTAATGCTATAAAAATTTTAGTTTCTCTGCATAAAACATATCCTAGTAATCATAAAACATATCCTTGTAATCATAAAACAACATTAGAAAGTAATGACCAGTAAAAAAAAATATTTAAACAAGTTTCATCAAGTCTTGCTTTGATTCGTTCTTGGACATCAGCCGCCGACTTGCTTCTTGGCCTCTGATATAGCCCTCACGTTTCTTATGTGTATACACCCTCCTGCTGCCTCTGTGACTTGTTTCACACACCTCTCTATTGACTGAGCATGACAGGGCCACTGTGGAACTTGCATAGGCTTGTCAAAGAACTTCTTTACTTCCGCTGTAGTCAGTTTACATGTCAAAGGAGGTTCAAATACCCCGTCAGACCAGTCTGTCAGCTCCAACACGGAAGAAGCACTGGGGTTGATGGAAGGTGTCTTCCTGGGACGTACAGAAAGATCTCCAAGTGTGTCATCATCTCCACCCCTCATGTCAACAATCTTTTGGACACCAGCTCTCCTCTCCTCACTGTCATCTGAGCACAAGAGTGTCTGGATTATCATTTCGCTGAATGCATACCATGCTGAGCGCTTGATGGTTGGCAAAACAGCATCCACTACAGCCTTCTTTTGCAGCCTAACTAGCCGCAGCTGAAACAAGATGTGGCGTGGGCCTTCCACCCAAGAGTGTTTTACTTTGATGTTGAACCAACAGGGGTAGTACACACCAACAATGTATTCCACTATCAGTCTTAACTTGTTGAGGGTTTTGCCTTTAAGGCCATGTTTTGAAACCCATATGCGACAAAGCCTGTTTGCTGTTGTCAACCACCTTGAATGGATCACTGGACCAATTTCAAGAAGGGCCAGATCTGTGGGAAGTTCTCCTGTCCTTATGGCCTGTGTGATCCTATACCCGTACGCTTGATCAGTAGAGAGATCCTTTACGATATTGTCACTCAGTGAAGTAAGAAGCTCTCCAATTGAGAGTTTGGTGAATGAAGGATCAATTTCAAGTTCGGTTGCAGTGTCTAGCATCTTGCCAATGTTACCTGTCCACTTGTTGTTAGACAAGGTCTTCCCATCCAGTGCTGTGATCAAGTGTCGCAGGGGTAACTCGTTAGTGTGGAGGGCACAAACCAACCAGATCAGCTTACGGCAAAGCTTGACCTCTACCCAATGCATGGAACCACTCTCCCAGCCAGTGTTAACATTTGTAGAATCACCTCCAATGGCCTGCAGGCTTTTATCAATGCCCTTCTTCATGAAATCTACAAGATTATCAGCAATAACTTCAGCAGGTTTTTTTCTCGTTGAGCCTTTCTCAGCTATTTGTTCTTCATTTTCATCATCAGAGAAAATTATTTCATTTGATGGCATTGAAACATCCTGCTTACTTGTCTGCTTATATTCAGCAAGCCTTCTTCTTTCGTCTTCTTGCCGCTTCTGCTTTTTAACTTGTCTGTTGTGCTCAGGTTGATCTGGCAAGCCAATCTGATGTGGTCCAATAGAACCAGACTTGTCTCTCTGACCTTTAATGAAAGCAAGTTCCTTCACAGGGATCTTCATCTCCCTAGGGCATGTGCAGTTAATGTGAGTTTCGTTTTTGCAACCAGCATCTGCAAGGCAGCCAAATTCAGAGCAGAGAACAATTTTACACTTGCAACTGAGGATGTCAAAAAGCTTGTCAAGTTTTGCAATGAAAGCCTCTTTGACATGTAGCTTTCCTCTCCCAAGAGATATTTTTTGGCCTGCTCCCAGCTCTCTTGGATCTTGTTTAAGATTGTGACTCGTGAATTTACAACGGGGGCTACAAAAGAACTGTTTGCTCGTTCCCACTTTTCAAGCACTTTAGGGTAAATGTCCTTTGCAAGACTGGCTGCTGGGTAGTTTCTCACATCCTCACCACTTTGTTCTCTTAGCAGTAGCCCATATTTCAGAGCGTCTCGCAGAGTTGGGAGTTCAGAGGGCAACAACTCTCTACCAGTTCCAATTAGGTTGCTCATATGTGTGAATGTCCCCAGTCTTGTCCTCCTTTTAGAAGCCATTATAGGTCAATTCCCACTGGTTAGGATGGTAGCACTGAAGGACAAGTAATCTTCAGCACACTGATGAATATGTTTCAACCTGTGAAATAAGCAAAAACAGCAGTGCATTATATATACAGCATATATAATTATTAATATAATAATTATTATATAATTCCACAAAAAGTAAAAAAAAGTCACTATTTTTATGTAGCTTCTTACAAAGCAAAACTAAATTATATTAAATTAACAAAAATATCTTTAGAATTCCTAAGTCATGCTGCAACCTTTTAGCACCCCTCATATTTGGAATTTGAAAGTTGAAAAATTCGACACACCCTAATACCTCACAGTACTATGGGGGGCACCGCTCGGCAGAGGAATCTCTTTAAATGGGGTGTGTAAGGACAGAGAGTATCCCCTAACCCAAGACGCTGCCTCCTTATATCCCACAACACTTGTGTTGAGCTGTGGGATCTATCCCCAGAAAGCCAAAATTTTACTACCTTAAACTGTACCCTTTCTATCAACATATGCATCTAATCGATTTTTAAACATGTTTATAGACGCGCTACTAATTACTTCTACCGGCAAACTATTCCAGCTATATACTATTCTATGCGTAAAAAAGTTTTTCGCAACTGCTGTCTCGAACCTTCTACTTGTCAACTTACACCCGATATTTCTAGTCCTATTATATTGAGATATTTCGAAAAAGCTATCTCTATCTACGTTATCGAACCCATTCATAATTTTGAAAACCTGGATTAGATCACCCCTTAACCTCCTAGTCTCGAGTGTTGTCAATTTTAACTCCTTAAGCCTATCCTCGTACGACTTTGACCTAAGCGACGGAATCATCTTAGTTGCTCGTCTTTGAACTCTTTCGATTTTGTCTATATCTTTGTGCATATGCGGATTCCAAAATTGGACCGCGTACTCCAAATGGGGTCTAACTAATGATTTATAAAGTGGAACTATAATATCGCGCGATTTGTACTCAAAATTTCGAGCTATAAAACCTAACACTTTGTTCGCCTTATTGACCGCTGCTGTACTTTGTTTCGCTACTTTTAAATCACCAGGGACTATAACTCCTAAATCTTTTTCCTGCTCTACGCTTGTTAAATCTTTCCCTGACATACTATACGCAAAATTACCGTTACGCGAACCTATATGCAAAATTTTGCACTTATCAACGTTAAATCTCATTTGCGATGTGATTGACCAATCAACGATTTTATTCAGATCTTCCTGAATTTTACCTCTATCTTCGTCATTAATCGCCCTACCACCCAGCTTCGTGTCATCCGCAAACTTTGAAACTGTACTGACTAGGCCGACATCTAAATCGTTAATATATATAAGAAAAAGCAAGGTGCCCAATACAGAATCCTGAGGAACGCCACTCGCTACATTAGCCAACACGACTCCGCTCCATCAACGACCACCCTCTGTTTCCTACCTCGCAACCACTCTTCTAGCCAATTTATTACTACACCCCTGATTCCATGAGCCTTAGTTTTTTCAATGAGTCTTTTGTGCGTCACGGTGTCAAACGCTTTCTGTAAATCTAAATACACTACATCAACCGCCCGATGTCTATCGTAAACGTCAACCACGCTTTGGAAAAATTCTAAAAGATTAGTTAAGCAAGATTTGTTTCGCCTAAATCCGTGCTGCGTATTTCTAACTACCTTATACACTTCTAAGTGTTCTACTATACGATCCCTAATTATTGATTCCAGTAGCTTACCTACAACAGACGTTAAACTGATTGGCCTATAATTTCCCGCCGCACCTTTATCGCCTTTCTTAAAGATAGGTGTTACGTTTGCTAACTTGAAATTATCTGGTACGGACCCCTCAGAAATAGACGCATTAAAAATCTTTGTTAGCGGCACAACAATGCTATCTTTTAATTCTTTTAGTTGTATGGGATATATGGAATCCGGCCCCGGTGATTTACGCGTTTTCATTTTATCAATATAGCGCATTACTCCCGCTTCACTAACCACGATATTATCCAAAATATTACCATTATCAAAAGGTATTATGTCTATGACCGTAGGGATATTCGTTACATCTTCTATAGTAAAAACTGACGTAAAAAATTCGTTTAGCAAGGTAGCCATTTCCTTGTTTTCAGAAACTAGATCTCCGTTTACATTTTTCAAAGGCCCGAAGACACTTTTTACTGGATTTCTGTTATTGACGTATTGAAAGAATCGCTTGGGGTTTACTTTACCGTCACGAGCTCTGGAGATTTCAAATTCGCGTTTGGACTTTTTTATTACACTTTTCGCTTCACGCATCAAAGATATGTAGTTGTTTCGTAACAACAAATTGTCTTTATCGCAGTTCTGTTGCCTATAAGCCCTATCTCTACTCTTTATAATGTCTCCTACTCTAGAAGTAAACCACAAGGGCTTTTTGTTTACTTTCGCACGCTTAATTTTGTACGGTACACATTCCTCATTTATAGTCCTAAATACTGTTTCGAACGATTCCCACATTAGTTTTGCGTTGGAGTTCCCCATCACGTTTTCCCAATTGACGTGTGACAATTTATTTCGAAATTTACTAAAGTCTGCGTGCTGGAAGTTAGGAATTTTCGTCGAGTTAGCTGGTTTCGAGTGACTTACTGAGAGGACAAACTCTACCATATTGTGATCGCTATTGCCCAACGGTCCTATTATTTGAAGATCAGTAATTAGCCTATCATCCGTAGTTATTACTAAATCTAAAATACTGTCCAACCTCGTAGGTTCCCCAACCTTTTGAATAAGAAAGCTATCCTCGAGAAAATTAACTAAACGATTACCTTCCGCGTCTCCCTGCATTGTATCGTAATTTACCTTAGCGCAATTAAAGTCACCCATAACTAAAGCCTGCTCACTACCGATTATTCTCTTTAGTTCACGATATAACGCTTCGTCCGTATCAGCTGTTTGATTAGGGGGCCTATGTATAACCGCAACAACAAGTTTGAAATCGTTCAATTTCAGTTCTGGTATAGTCGAATCTATCGGTTCTGGAATTGTGTGCTTTACTTCTATAACGTTCGCTATATTATATTTGATATACAACATAACACCGCATCCTCGCCTAACTATTCTGTTTTTAACAAAAATCTATAATCTTTAATTTGATACTCCCCTACAAAGTCACGAGTTTCAGTGCTAAGCCACGATTCATTTATCGCAATCATATCATAGTCTTTACAAGCAATTAAAGAAAAAAATTCGTTTATTTTATTTCGTAGGCTACGAGCATTTAAGGATAGAACCTTCAAATTGTTTGTAATTGCGACAACTTCGCGAGCGCAGTGGAAATTTATGGAATTTACGCTGGGACCGTTCGAGTTACGGCAGCCTGAAAAGAAAAGACAGTATTATGGAATAGTCTTCCTAAACGCGCAGCTCCTACGTCATTAAGATGAAGTCCATCTCCGAGAAACAAGTCCCTCCTGCCGTAGAAACTGTTCCAAAAATTCTCAAAATGAACTCCTTCCTGTTGGCAAAGAGACTTTAGGTTATTGTTAATATAGGTCGCCTTGCTGTAGAAATCTTTACGATGGATAATTCGAGGAAGTATACCTGTTAACAGAGCTGGGCACTTGCGGCATATTGCGGTACTGCGGTACTGCTGCACTACCAAACCGGTACCAAACCGGTACGCGGAAATTTGAATGCGGTAGCGGTACTGCGGTACTTTCAGCGATCTTTTGCGGTACTGCGTTATGGGGGCCCGGGGTGGTAGTGCGGTGGTACCGCAAGTACCGCAGTACCCCAAAATATGCCGCAAATGCCCAGCTCTGCCTGTTAAAACAATCTTATTAGTTTTTTCCTTTATTCGCTCTAGTAAGTCCCTGCACCTAGCCAGTAGTTCTTCCGATCTAGAATTTAAAACGTTATTAGTACCGACATGAATAACATACGTTGTGTCCTCGGAGGTACCATCTGTAAATTGGTCAACACTATCAGTTATATCCTCCACCCTTGCACCAGGGTAGCAGTAACGGCGCCTACGACGAGGGTTTCTCCCAAAATTCCTCGAGCTGTCCTCGAACAATGGAATCGCCAACGAGTCGTATTTCCGGTTCATCATCATCTTCAAAACCCAAAACAGAAAACTTATTGTTTGCTATTACTGGTAGACATGTCTTAGGTTTTCTCAATGGGGCTCCATTACGCACTCGAACGAAGGGTTGGGAACTAGGAGAAGAGAGAGGGCTATTAATACTATTTATATTATTAATAGAAACTGAGGCAGGAGGTGTCGCAAGTGGAGTCTCAATGGATTCTAATTTTGCCGTCAGGACCCTCACCCTTTCTTCAAGGCTTACTCTGGCCTCCTTCTCACGTTCTAACTCGTTCCTCAGCACCTCCAAGTTTGAGCACCACCTGCAAACTAACTGTTCATTATTATTAGCCATTGGGAACGCGTAAGCGGCAAATTTCCCTTCACAGCGACTGCAAGTACTTGACGGGGGTGCCATGCTTTTAATTAGTTAAACAACAAGAAAAACAAAAAACAAATAAACGAGCGTTTGGAAATTAATAAATTACAACGTAGGTCTACCGCGTTTTTGAAACGCAGAAACAGGTTCTTGTAACACAAATTTATACTAAATAAATATAGAATTAAGCTACCGACAAAAGATCTGTAAAAGTTGAGTATTTATAACACTTATCTGTCCGCGATTTGACCCGACTTTTTTCCTTTTCTTCACACGGTGCGGGACCACACTCTACCTGACCTCTCGAAGGAAGGAAAAATGAACCTTATGTCAGCACGTTTTTTTAATAGATTTGAAAAACAACACGGCAAGCCACGTGCAGTAGCCTTGGTTTGATCAAATAATATAGGACTGAATAACGTCAATAAATGAAATGCATTCATTAATGAATGATTAGTAGCACGAAGTAATTTAGTTATGAATGCCCCGAACACTATATTTTTAAAGAAAAACTTCAACGAAAACCACTTATTCAATTGATAACAATGGACACTCGATAAAACACGTCTATATATATATATATATATATATATATATATATATATATATATTATATATATTATATATATATATATAATATATATATATATATATGTATATATGTATATATATATATATATATATATATTATAATATATATATATATATATATATATATATGTATATATAAAGGGTGATCCAGAGAATGGGACCCAAAAGAAACCCCTTAACTCTTAAAGTATAAGTCCTTTTATAAAATCATACGCATCTTTCGAAAGAGGATAGTTACAAGTTTGTACTGATTGTATAGGTTTTGACAAATACAAGCAAGATAGATACAAAACAAAAAAAAAGTGTTAGTTAAAACTAACCCTTCAAGATGACTGCATGGACTGTGGAACAGCTGCGTTTCATAACTGAGCAATATTATGAGCATGGAAGAAGTGTAGTTTCAGCTCAAAGATCTTTCAAGACAAATTTTCAGATGTCAAAATCACCTTCTAAGAAAGTAATCCGTCGGTGTGTCAGAAACTTTTCCCTAACTGGCAGCATTGGAAAAAGAAAACCAACTGGAAGAGTGCGACAGCAAGGATAGACGAGATCATTAACAGAACTCATGAAATTGTACAGGATAATCCTAACATAAGCATCAGACGTGCTTCTCAGCTGTTAGGAGTTGGATATGGAACAACACACCGTATATTCAAGCAAAATTTAATGCTCTTTCCATATAAAATTCAAACAGTGCAACAACTAAACGATGGAGATTTCGCACGAAGACGACAATTCTGTCAATGGATCCAACAGAAGGTAAATGACACCACCAATTTTCTAGCAACTTTAATTATGTCAGACGAAGCCCATTTTCACTTGAATGGAACTGTAAACAAACAAAATTGTCGTTTCTGGGCAACAGAAAATCCATTGAATATTACCGAAGTCCCGTTGCAATGTTGCATAGTCAGCGTGTAACTGTTTGGTGTGGTCTTACTGCATCTCAGATCATAGGGCCGTACTTTTTCGAGGATTCCACCGGAAACACGGTCACTGTAAATGGTGATCGCTACGAAAAAATGTTGACCGATTTCCTTATTCCAAAATTAAGAGATCTTTGTCTAGAAAACCACTGGTTCCAACAAGACGGAGCTACCTGCCATACCACGAGGAACTGCATGGCAGTTTTGCGTCAAACGTTTCCAGGCGAGTTAATCTCAAGATTTGGAGACGTTGAATGGCCCGCAAGGTCTCCGGATTTTTCTCCCTTAGATTATTATCTCTGTGGATATTTAAAGAGTAGGGGCTACATAAATAACCCAACGACCTTGCAAGAATTGAAGGCCGCCATCACAAATTAGATACAGGCCATACCACCGCACACTCTTGCAAAAGTGATGCAGAACTTACAAGCGAGAATACTGGAATGCTTGGCAACTAATGGAGCACATTTGAAAGGAGTCATTTTAAAAAAATAAATATTTCATAATAAACTTGTAACTCTACTCTTTCGAATGATATATAGTTTTTATGAAAGGAATTAAATATTAAGAATATTTGGCATTTTTTTATGGGTCCCATTTATCTGGATCACCCAGTATATATATATATATATATATATATATATATGTTAACCCCTCCGTCTATGGCCCTGAGTCGGTTCGGATTCGACGGGGGTTCTAGTTAGGAGGCAGCAACGGATATTTCTTCTATAACATTCTATAATTCTTTTCGGTCGCCACTCTGTTAAACTCTTGGCTACAGACTCGCCAGACTGTTATGCCAATATCTTCTATGGTGCTTGGGTTGTCTCTTAATTTGGGCAAAGGGTCGCCAATTTTTAATTCTTCTCTTTTTATAATACTCTGATACTTTCTCTGATACTAAAATTATCGACTTTTCTGACTAAGTTCTGAAGAGAGCACGGCTCGAAGGGCAAAATAAAAAGTTTCTCTTACGGTAATTTACTTCTTAAAAATATACAGGTACTGCTCTGAATTTACAGGGGTAGAGGTTCGACCTCTTTCGACCATGGCTCAGGCCGGAATCTAAAAATATTAAGAAGGCAAGGGGCCTGTGCCCGCTCCCCGCAGCAAGGCTGCTAACAAAGGAGTCGTTATGAAGTGCTAATATGAAGTGACTTGATCAAGAAGTCTAATGAAGAAGTGCTGTAATTTTACAAGTACATGTATAATATAAACCTAAATGTTGGGGGACGACAGTTGAAGGTTAAGTTCCCCCCCTTTTAAACACATGATCAGATGGTTTGAAAAATTTCAACTAAAAATAATAAAAACAATAAAAATAAAAACTAATCGTATATTTTTGCAGAATCTTCATTTCTGAAGGCGATATCTTAAGTACACGACTGAGTACGTATTAATTTTGGTTCATTACCATTACGATTACAATTATGGATTACTTCACATTCGCTTATGATTGTCCATTACAGTTCTATTAAAGTACATTCTTACATTATAAATTAAATCATTACATTTAATTACAGTTTCAATGAAGTACATTACAAGTTATTATTAATTACAGTTTCATTAAAGTACATTACGTTATACTAAATTAAAGTATTACAGTTAATTACAATTAAACAGTTACTAAAACTTTGTTTTGTTTTTTTACAGTGTTTCATATTAATAGACAATTTAGATGTTAGAAATATAATACAAAGTACATGGCACACATGATATAGATTTATATAAATAATATGTTATAATATGTTTAACATGTTATAAATTTGAAATCAGAGCGAACGGAGATATTTTATCTTTGAGGCGTTCGAATCTGTCGTCGTGAGCGGAATTCGATCTTAGTAAGCATTTATGAATATCTTGAGGGGTGAACGCACTTGAAAAAAAATAATAAAAAAAATAATACGAGAACGTATTTTTGCGTTTTCGAACGAACGAGAAAAAATGAATATTTAATAAAATTTATATAGGATAATGATCAAGGGGAATTAATGACGGAGAAAACGTGACGTATGGATGAATATGGTTGAATAATAATGTTTATACTACATAACACCACAACCTTATTACTAAAGAATTTACCATACATTGAATACGGAAGATGTCCAAATACTAAGAACGTGATTCAGTGTACAAAGTATTGGAAACGTAAAGAGAATAAAGTTATTTTATGACGTCATAGTGTATAAGTCATTATTAGAAAAGATGAATTAGAGAAATACAGTAATGAATAAAGAAGTATAAATCGAAATTCTATCCAAAACTCGCTTAGGCGATTTTGGTTTCTTATGTAAAAATGAACATTCAAACATAAAACTATAAGAACATAAATACTGCATGAAGACAATGAATCCATATAATGATGGTGTAGGAATTGTTCATTGTTCACTTTTTACAGTATTTCCCCCCCTAAAATGGTATTAATACAATAATAATACAATTAATACAATACAATTGAGAAAATAACATCTAACGAATTAAAATTAGATGATGATGAATTTTTTTCTTTACATTACAAATTTTTATACAGAACAAGTGAGTTATTATATAATATAAAAGAATTCAAACGTTAAAACTTTACTTTTATACAAACAGAATAAAGGATTAATACGTTAATTGAGAAAAACATTTAAGTTAGACAAACAATGATATGGTTAAAATTTTTTACCAAATTTTATTTTTTCTGTGGGATGAATTACATACATAATGAGTAGAGTAGATAAAAGGGAAAAACGTAAATCGTACAATCTATAAACTAATTTTTATTGGCTAGCGTTGGTAAAAATAGAATTACGTAATGGATGATGTATAGACCTGTGGTCTAGTGTGTATTTGGGTGTATTAGGTGCAAAGTGTGTATCTTACAATTTCGAAGGACAGATTAGATTAGCTGAGAGGATTTTTAAATTAACCGAATAAATGCCTGAGCAAAAAATTATATATAGTAAGCAAAAATGCTTAGGACTATATAAATAGCAGAGTTAGCACTTACACGCTATGAAATAGTTTGTGATATCCAATGATTTTAGAATAAAGTTTGTGTATATATAGTGTGCATACATGCGTGTGTATGTGTAGGGATTTGGAAGGTTTTTGAATGAACAAAGTTTAAAAATAATGTATAATAATTTAAGATGGGTTTAGGGTTATAAAATCTTTTAAGTTTAAGTCAATTATTATTATTATTATTATTATTATTATTATTATTATTAATATTATTATTATAAAATCCTTTAAGTTCAAGGTAGTATTTAAGTATTTAATTAAATCAGTTACACGAATTAAGGTAATAAAAAAAGACGTACTTAGAAGACCTTACGAGTAATGACAGTAACTCTCACGGTTTTAAAATTGAATTTCGACACACAATTAAATTCGACTACTAAAATTCATAACCATATACTGTACTAGTATGTCAATTTGACTATAATTTTCATTTGATACCTTACAAATGGTACAATAACAATTTAAGGACAGTTGCTCACGATTAATTGAACAAAAGAAAATTAAAAATACAAATTAAGAATAGAGATCAATTATGCATTTTAATGAGCTAACATAATTTTATAATATTCTTAAAAATAAAAGTAAATCGAACCATAGATGAATTTCGACCAAGAATAAAAAAGTTATTGAAATGGAAGGAAAGCATTTCGAACAATCTTTTCTTTTAATAATTTCAATTAAATTTTACATTAAAAATTATTTTTATATAATAAAAAAAAATATTAAAAAGGTTTAATAATTTTTGCATGTTAAGTAGAAAAATTATACTCTTTCGTTAAATGTTGATAGAATTTTGAATTATTTGATATTTTAGTCTGAATTTGACAATTACATCTTTTTGTGAGCACTTTGCTCTTTAAAAAAAGATTGCTTGTCACACTACTTAGAACAAAAATTAAAAAAGTTCAACAAACTGAGGGACGGCATGTTCCTCATATACATTACAATAATTACCAAAATCGTTACAACCTTTGTAAAAACGGTTTTGTTACAAATAATGAATTACATAACTATATATTTATATACGCAAAACTGGCATGAAAAGAAAAGACAAATCGGTCAATTTCCTTCTCACAAACAAAAAAAAAAGGTTAAACTAAAGACGCAACCCGGTCAATTCAGGTTGAATTTAATTCTCTTTTACAACACAAAAAAAGGTTGAATTAAATTCTTAACTTACATTTTTCTTAAATTAAATTCTCTTAAATTACAAAGAAAAAGTTGAATTCAATTGACTGCATTGAAAACTAACTTGGGGCTCGAAATAAAAATGACTTGGGACTTGGAATACTTGG
>JAJOZX010004494.1:62500-70000 GCA_023014485.1 Bathynomus jamesi
ACGAACACAGTTAGGTAGACCAGCCATGAGTGGATCCTAGGGTCTTTGTTGGTCTGAAACATTATAACATTATAACATTATTATAACATTATAACATTATAACATTATAACATATATATATATATATATGTATATATGTATATATATATATGTATATATGTATATACAGGGTGGCGGAAAGTAGCTCCCTAATTTAAATTACATATAAATTATGTATAAATTGTGATTGTATTGTTATATTGTTATGGTGTGTTCTCTAAAGTGGTACAATTGTAACGGTAATCTTTTTTTCTCTAAGTGTTCTCTTGTGTTCTCTAAAGTGGTACAATTGTAACGTTCCTTTTTTTTTTCATTTCAGATTGAAGGGTAACATGGCTGAGCGTTTAACACTGCAGGAGCGTGCCAGTTGGCGGCATGGTACGAAGTTTGGCAATCTGTCGTTCGAGTTCAAAGATGGTGGCGGGCCATTCACGGACCACGTGCCCAAGTGGACCCGAAAACAATCAAGAACTGCCACTCGAAGCTCATGACCAACGGGTCTGTGGCAGATGTTCGAAGATGTGGTCGCCCTTCGACATCCAGGGCCCGGAGACGCTGCAGGCAGTTCAGGAAATGTTCGCACGGAGTCCACGAAAGTCAACTCGCCAGCAGCTCGGGAAAGTGGACTCTCCCGCTACTCAGTGCGAACTGTGCTGAAGAAGGAGCTGAACTGGCGTGCGTGGTCCACATCAATGGCCAGCCAGGAGCCCCGACTTGACAACCGTGCGACTTCTTTCTTTGGGGGTAGGTAAAGGAAGAAGTCTAACCGCACCAAACCGAGGACATTGGAAGAACTGGAGGACCGAATTCGGGAAGTCATGTCCTCCATCCCGCCGGAGTTCCTGCTAAAGTCAGTGGACGCCATTCCTGGGCGGCTCCAGAAGCTGGTGGAAAGAGTTGGAGCCCACATTGAATTTTAGAGAAAACCTACCATGTATGCCTACCTTTTCATATTATTTCTTCTGAAATAAATGGATAATATACGTATTTTTTACCAATCAAAAATAGGGAGCTACTTTCCGCCCACCCTGTATATATGTATATATATATATATATATATATATATATATATATATATATATATGTATATATATATATATATATATATGTATAATATATATATTATATATATATATATATATATATATATATATAATTATATATATGTTATATATATATATATATATATATATACATATATATATATGTGTATATATATTATATATATATATATATATATATATATATATATATATATATATACCTTACCTTACAACCTTACAAAGGTTCCGCGCGATGATTTCTCATTTCGCGAAGGTCAAGCTTGTCGCCCCTCCTCTCGAGTTGGCCTGGTGAAGTAGTGAGTTGGATTCTTGCGCTCTCCACCTCACATAGCCAGGTACGCCCGGCTCATCGGGGATTGTTCTGAGCCAGGCGTCTAGTCTTCTTTTGAAGATTTCCACTGCAACTCCCTTCGTGTTTCTTAGGTCTTTGGGCAACTGATTAAACAGTTTTGGTCCTCTCACTACAAAACTATTTTCTTTCAGGGTTAAGGATGTTCCCTGTCTCGCCTTCAATTTGGGAATACGACACAGTCTACCGCTTCTACTTTCCATCGTTGTTTGGGGAGTTATGGGATTCAGAGTAAGATTAGGGACTAGTTTCTCCATTATTTTCCAAGTGTAAATAATGGTGTATCTCTCTCTTCTCCTTTCCAGTGAATATAGGTCTAGTTCTCGTAACCTTTCCCAGTAATTTAGTTCTTTGCACCCATTGATCTTGGCTGTGAAGCTTCTTTGGATCCCCTCCAGCTGTCTAATGTCTTCTTTTTTATATGGGGAAGTTAGGACCGAGCAGTATTCTAATTTGGGTATATCAGGGTTTTCAGTAGAGGAATCATTACATTCCTATCCCTTCGTTTAAAGGTTCTCAATATCTGACCCGTTATTCTCTTTGCTCTGTTTACTGCTATCTTATTTTGTGTTTCAAATTTCGCATCATCTGTCATTACAACCCCTAAATCTTTTGCTCTGGAATTTCTCTGAATTTCCTGTCCATTTGGGGTATAATATTCCATGCACAGGTCTTCTCTTTTTCCGTACCGTAATAGCTGAAATTTCTCGGTGTTAAACTTCATATTGTTGTCTTCAGTCCACTTGTAGATTTTGTTTATGTCGGTTTGTAGAGATCCTATGTCTTCTGGGTTTCTTATTTTTCTACTGATCTTTGTGTCATCCGCAAAGGATGTTACTGTGCTGTCTCTGGTAACGTCCTCATCTATGTCAGTTAGCATGATTATGAAGAGTAGTGGAGCTAATACTGTTCCTTGTGGTACTGAGCTGAGGACCTCTGATTCTGATGAAGATACTCCTTGTACTGTAACGACTTGCCTCCGCTCACTAAGGAAATTATATATCCATTTCCCTACTTTTCCTGTTATTCCCATATATTTCAGTTTATGTATTATGATTCCGTGGTCACACTTGTCGAACGCTTTAGCAAAGTCTGTGTATAGTACATCATAGTTTTCATTACTTTCAAGTGAATCAATAATGTTGTTGTAGTGTTCCATTAGTTGTGATAGGCATGATCTGCCTGATCGAAACCCGTGTTGGTTATCATTGAATTTTTTCTGAGTTTCCAAAAAGTCATAGATTTTCTGTCTAACTATTCTTTCAAATATTTTAGTGAGATGAGATGTAAGCGACACTGGCCTATAGTTTTTGGCCTGGGATCGATCTCCTCCTTTATATATTGGGACTATGTTCGCGCTCTTCAGGATGCCCGGTATTTCTCCCGTGTCTAATGATCGTCTCCATATCCAGTATAGGGGCTCAGCGATTGCATTCTTGCAGTTTTTGATCAGTGTGGCATTCCATTTATCCGGTCCTGCCGCTGAGTGTGTTTTTAGTTTCCCTATGGCTTGTGTAATATCATCCGTCGTAAAGTCGAAATCCGTTATACTTTCCCCTTGTGGTTCTTCTTCAAAGAACGCGTTTCTATCGCAAATCAATTTGTCAGTTTTTGGGATACTGAAAGATGATTCATACTGAGCTTTTAATATTTCAGATACTTCTGTTAGATCATCAGATAAATCACTGTTCTCATTTTTTAAAGGTCCGATAGTCGCTTGGTTTTTCGACTTTCTTTTTGCGAAATTATAGAAGTACTTTGAGTTAACCTTTATCGCTTCTATAGCGTCATCTTCTTTTTCTGTATGCTTCTCGATTTGTTCCTGTATGACGACATCGATACTTTGTAGTTTATCATTTAATATTTTTCTGATGTTGTTATCTTTACAATTACTTAATTTTGCAGTCACTCTTTTTCTCTTTCGGAACAATGCCCTCTTTTGTCTTTCGAACCTGCTTCTCTTTCCTCTTTGTTGTATCTTTGGGACATGTTTTTCCACAATTTCTAACGTCTTCTCCTCTAACGTCATTAGCATCTCTTCCGTTGTCTTGGCCTCGAAAATGGTTTTCCAATCTATTACTTCCATGCTGGATGTCACATCTTCCCAGTTTATAGCTTTGGAGTGAAAATTAAAAATTTCGAATTTGCTTCGTTCTGTTGTGCGTGTTCTTTCCTTTCCTGTTGCCTTTATATTAGTTGTTATTTCAATGATATTGTGGTCTGATATCATAGTTGGGGATATTTCTACATTATCAATTAGATTACTGTTGTTTGTGAATACCAAATCTAGGCAGTTGTTTTTTCTTGTGTTTTCTGTTATTTCTTGCGTTAACATAAATTCATCAGCTAAAGCTAGTAGCATTTTTACCTGCTCCTGGTCTTCTCGTGTGCCCCCCTTGTCCTGGTGATACATATATTTTTTCCTATCCTTTTATATTTCATGAATGGGAAATTAAAATCACCACAGAGAAAAATATTTGGGGTTGGAGAGTGTAGATCTTTTACTAAGTTTCTTACCTCTGTAATGGAATCTGAAAATTTTGAGGTTGGTGTGTTTGGGGTCTGTACATTACAATTAGTACCATATTTAATTTTTCAATTTTTGCTGCTACACATTCTACGTAGTTGTTTGAGGTACTTATACCATTTCTGCTATGTGCCTTTCGCGTGTGTAAATAGCACATCCTCCTTTACGTCTCACTGTTCTGTCGGCTCGGAGGATGTTATAGTTGTCAATTTGTATTTCTTTTTTGTCAATACAGGACTCACAATTTTCACAGTTCGCCTGGCAGTCCTTTAGATGAGTTTCCGTGAGGCATGCAAAGTCTGCTCCGGCTTCTTGCATGAGTCCTTTCAGGTATGCAACTTTGTTCGTGGACTGGTTTGATTTAAGGCCCTGTATGTTGGCTAGGATTATTTTTATTTTTTCTCTTTCTTTTTCGCATACAGGTGGTTCCGCTTTGTTTTCCGATGGGGGTGCCGGTTTCGTTGCCTTGTGGTCCTCCGAGAATTTATCTTTTTCTGTTGTCCCGATAACGCATGAAGTGTCTTTGTTCGTACCTTCTGTCCGGCTCTCGGATTTCTATATTTATATTTGTCAGCTGGTTTTGTAATTGCTGGAGAGTATTTAGCAGCTGAAATGTGTTGGCTGCGTCTAAAAAATTTCCACTCTTCTTTGATGTTCGTTTTTTCTGTTCCCTCGTTGCGTTCCTTTGAGGGTGGTGGTATCGGCATTTTTTTTCGTATTTGCAACTCCCATATCTTTCATAAGTGTTGCAGACCGTAAGATGGTGGAACATGCATTTCTTATCAAACTTGCATATCCACTTGTGTAATGCATTTTGCATAATGTGGGATGTGCATATATGCATTGCCCATCCCGATATCTGCAGTTTCCTTTCGCGTAGTATTTGCATACGATATTTTCTACGCTTCTGCTTTCTTTCTTATTATTTTACCAAGTTCTTAGTTTTGGCATTATCATTATTTTTCTTTGGCTGTTTATTTTCTACGTTTTTAGTTATTATCTTTTTATGATTTCGCTCGTTGGACCGTTTGTCTACTTCGCCACTTTTACTTATTTCTTTCCTTTCATCTATGTCTTCCTTCCGTATTATATTGTTTATATCGTTATTTGTTATTAAATTGTTGTTCGTTATTATGCTGTTAATCTTTATTTCGTCTTCTCTCTCATCCACCCTGTTTTTCGTTGGGACCATTTCGGACTCATGCGTCCCCATTATTTCATTCTTTTTTGTAACTTTCGAGTCTGCTATCTCCATTTCTTTAAAGACCGCGAAAGAATTTACAGTCTGTGTACATTAAGGTGGCCCACTTTTCAATTTTTTTTTAAAAGTATAGGTTATCGTAGTTCTTCCCATTATTTGGCACTATACTAGCACATTGGTACCATTTTTACAAAAATTGATCAATATTTAGGGGTCTCGCATCGACCTTGAAATTACGAGTTTTTTAAAAAAAATGCGTACTTTTTAACTTTTTACTGAATCAAGATAAATCATTAAGTAGGGATGTTTTCTGAATCCTCTTGATGAGAGAAGTCGTTTGGTGTGCCTTCCAATGTCATACGACTTAACGGTTTAAAAGTTGTGCCTGTACACAGGTAAATACCATTGTGCTAGTATAGTGCCAAATAATGGGAAAAACCACGATCACCTATACTTTTCAAAAATATCAGCAAATAGCAGACAAATAAGGAAGAAAGAAACAATAACTTAAACAATCACGTTTGCATTGTATTGACCACTATCACACGTCACTGGCTGCAAAGTTGTCCTTCTGTGCTATGTCATCGTGGTGAGTGATGACTTCTTGAAGTCGCCGAGCTCTTTCCGGTTCTTTTCCACCACTTGCAGAAGATCCTGCAGCTGTGCCTCGTCCTTTGTGACTGTGTTCGCATAGTCTTGTATCAGTTGGACTCCTCTTTCAGCGACGTCATTGGTGACCTGGAGATTAGGGATCACATCCTTCAGACGACAAAAGTCCTCGTTCTCGTCCCACTTATCAGTTGGCAGGGTGAGCCACGAAGACCCATACATCTTCAGACCTGCAAATAAGAACCAGGAGGACTCGTCGATCAGGTCGGGGAGTAGCGTCATCTCGTTGACTGAGACATTCTCGTATGTGAAGTCTTTGGGTACAGGGAGGTGGGACAGCTTCTCTGCCATCTGTTGCTTCACAGTGCCATCCACCTTGTTGCTGCATAGAGCGAAGATGACGGTCTGAGGCCTCAGATGCCAGAAGTGCCGCCTCATCACTGCCAGTGACGCTTCTGCCACCTCGCGGTCCACTGCCCTATACCTCAGAAAACGCTGGTATAGTACCAGGTCATTCAACGGCGCATCAGCTGCTACAGGGGCCGCCAACCAAGCTGGTACGTACAGAAGAGCGATGAACACACGATCCTGTGCAGTTTGTCGACCAGCTCGGCGTCGAGCTCCAGCTGCCTACTGAACATCAGCAGTTTTGTGCAGTAGATGACCTGAAACAGAATAGGCACCATTGTAAGTAAGACAGGTTTATTGTTACCAATTACTTTGTTTGCGTTATAATGAAATGTTTATCTTTGAATAACATTTAAACTTATCTCTAGATTATTTTGTTTGAAAATACTAACTTTAGCCATCCATCTTGCGTGGTGGTAGGCTCCTGGGCGCATGAGGTGAATGCCACGGCGTGGTTGTGTCCCGAGTACCAGGAGCGTGATCTCTGCCACTTCCCGGTAATCGTCTCTGACGAAACCAGAAGCTGTGCTTAGGAAGCTGACCGCCGCGTCCCGGAGTTCTATTAGCCACGTACTCTCCGCCAGATTCTCGACCTGCAGCTTGCAGTAGGTCGAGAGATCGAGCTCGTCCCATCTTCAAAATAATAAACAAGAAAATTGTGTGAGAAAACTCTGAAGTCCGGTTTGGCTTGCTGTTTTATAAACTAGTGGAATATCATGTGTGTCCTAACTTTACCTTGCACAAAAAATGAACTAACCTTCTCTTCAACTGCTGAAACAAAGGATCAGTTGGTGCCGTAGTCCTTCCGAGCAGGGTGACGGCTGCTGCCCCCACGATAAGCTCTAGGACGTGATGACGGCATCCCAGCTGGAGTAGCGGTCGCCCGAGCATGTTTTCCAGCCGGACAACTGCACCCTGCACCCTCCCCGTGTTGGTGGAAGTGGTGTCGAAGCAGAGTCCGATGACGCTCTCCTCACATCCCCAATCTTCGAGAGCATGTATGGTTGCCCGCGCCTGCGACAGTCCGGTGCCGTCAGCAACAGCTGGGACTGACAGCAACTTTCATTCTGTGCAATGAGGAGCCCCGGAGATGAGAATTGCTTGGCGGTGCTCCGCCGTTCCAAGGAAGTTCTGAAACACATGCCATATATTTCAATTTCATGGTTGTAAAGTAACCTATTTTTGTTCACATTCAGTTCTCTTTTTAATTGACATTATGCTTCATGAATCTCATTACTAAATTGATAGCTATGAAAACTTAATCAACTGACCTTGACCATTTTGCCATCCCAGTGGACAACAG